>OX418220.1:20442290-20959790 GCA_948455865.1 Conomelus anceps
CTGTAAACGATTTTATTTGGCCATTAAAGCACTCGTGAGATATTTATAACACTCGCATTCGCTCGTGTTATAGCTTACATCTAACTCGTGCCTTAATAAGGGTCAAAATAAAATCGTTGCATAAACTACTATTGTAGCCCACGTGATTTCATCAGAATTGGAAAAGGCTAATTTGAAAAATTCATCTCAAGCATTAGTCACGATTTGAACAACTTTCGCGAACTATTTTTTATCAGGACTGAATAGCGAGTGCTATCTTGCAATTTGCTACATTGCCTTGCAATCAGCAATTCAAACAGTCCATTTATTCATCATCGAAACTGCGATTACAATTTGTATATGACTGTAATATTGAAATAATAATTACATAATTTTAATTGCTATTACAATTTATTGATGCGACCAACCAATACAGAATGCAAGATTATTCATTTCAAATTTGATTTTCATGACACAATAAAATAAAATTTAAATAATCAAAAGAAGTTCCAAAATTAATTATCTTTTTGATATTTAGTAATTTCATAAAAATTGTAATATCTTTCTAAATAAATATGTTGACAGTTGAATGAGTTTATCCAACGCCAAACGGGAAGCTAATAATGTAATGTACTAGCAATCACTTCACCAACAACTTACACCGATAGTCTTTGATGTTCTTTGTGAAAATACAGTACAATTCGAGCAGTTATAGACTGCAGTACTGTAGTTTCCATATAACGTGGCAGCAGTATGTTGGTTTAAGATATAGCATGTCCCATCTGCTACACGCTGCCAAGTTATATGAATACTACAGTATTGAATTACAGTAGATTCGATTAGATTACTCTATCATGTAAATTGTCAAATTTTTCGTATAACTGATCAAACATTTTTTTATCTATATCACATTAATTGTAGATGGTGTTTTTTAACATAGTGTTGGAGGTATGAACTATTGTCTTTGCGTTAAAGCAAACGATACAAAAATAATCATCGACCAACCTGTAAAACATCCTTGCAAATGTAGTACAACACTTTGTTCAGACAATCTACCTCTATGTCCTACTAGAATTTATAATTGGTTGAATTGATTCAAAATACAGAAGAACTCCAGTTATATGCACTCCGATCATCCAAATCGCTTTGAGAAAAAATACAGCTTCCTTGAGACTAAGTAGTGACTGCTGACTGAGACGTTCAGCACATCTCTTTCATATAGAATACTACTGATGTACAGCGTTTGTAAGTACATCTTTACACTAAAAAACGTGTAACAGTGCTGCTCTTCAGTTAATTTATGAACATGCATTGTGGTACAGAATGCGAGTTCTTCTTATTTAAACATACTACTTTTGTAGTATGAAAAACTACATTTGTAAATACAAATAATTTGTAAAATTTGTAAAATATTTGTAAACATTTGTAAAATACATTTATAAAACTACATTTGTAGTATGTAAAAAACTACATTTTTCTGCATTTTTGATTGTTTGAATGGCGTCCGGCCTCAATTGATTCGGATAATTGGAGTCCTACTGTAGTAACAACAAGTCAATGCCAGATTAACCATTAAACGCGATCAAAACAAGTAAAATATGACAAGAATCAAGCCAAATTTATTCAGGAAATTATAACAAGCTTGTTAGCGAACGGGGTGTGAAGGCCGACTATTGAGAATGGGACTTGGGTCGTAACAACGGTCGTGCACACCTTCCGTTTTGCCGTTTAGTGAGCGGACGTGTTTCCTGCATCAGTGCCTGGCCAATGCTACTGACTGGTGACTGTTGCTAAGTTGCTAAGCAGCCCTACTTGTTCGTGCTTGCGAAGTCCGCGTCGACACGGCCGGCGATTCGCTAAGTTGGAAGGGACGAGCGACTTTGTAAAGCCGACGAAACGTAACTTATTTTGCGGTCGCACCCTGTACTGTACTTCCGACCGCTCTCGTTCTCGTTAGTGCGACTGTTTGCATTCGGTGTCGCCTCCTCCTCCTCCTACTCTTCCTCCTCCTCCTCCTCCTACTCCTCCTACTCCTCCTACTCCTCCTACTCCTCCTCCTCTTCCTCCTGCTCGTCCTCATCCTGCTCCTCCTCATCCTTCTCCCTCATCCTTCTCCCTCATCCTTCTCCCTCATCCTTCTCCCTCATTTCCCTCCTTCAATCCCTCTCCTTCGCTCCTCTTCTGTTCTACTAATGCGGATAATCTCCGACCTGGAACTTCCAACTTATGGTCGGCATTATCCGCTTACGGTACGCATTGTTCTGTGCACGGCCCCGAATCAAATGTGAACTTTGCTGATGGATTGCAGTCGATTTGCTAAAAGCAGTAGGATATTCGTAATTGAATTAGAATTTTCAATCGAAATTGAGAAGTTTCACAAAGATATCAGTCTTCTAGATAAGTATGCATATGTGAGTAATTATGAAATCTTTATAGCGGAAAACTTTGTTGAGAGAAACTATGATGCTTGAGTCTAGTGGATAGCTAATAGAAATAAGATAAAGATAAAATAACTTTACGTAAAAATTTACAAAATTCCATTGTGACTGATTAGAAAGCATATTATTAACAGCGCAATAGATTGTTTATGAAAAAAAAGCTTGAATATTAACGATGAGATTTTATGTGGAGAATTTACGTAATAAGGGCGAAGTCTGGACAAAAATTCGTCCATTTAAACTTAACCTTGATAACTTCGAACTGAGAGATTATATAATATTAGTAACAATAGAATAAAATGTAAATACAAATTGAAAAAGTTCTATAATTGAAATGATTTTTTTTAATATTTGCTGAACAATGCAGTTGGTATATTATTTACAAAATGAAAGATGAAGGTTGTCATGCAGTTGCTCTATGGTTGAAGAGATGCAGTCATTCTCTCCAAAAGATACCTCTTCAATGATGAGGTGAAGCCCACTCGACGACTCTCAAGGCGCCTGATGGAATTTGAGAGATACAGTAGAAAAAGTGCTGTCTTTAACATCTAATCCAAGTATTTATCCATTCTCAAATGCATATCGTGGGGTTAGTGGTAAAAATACGCAAGTCCTTTAAACTAAATTTTTGGAAAATGCAAAATGAAGTTTTTTGCAGTAAATAATGAAAGGTTTATATCTATTTTCAAGCTCACATTCCATTATCAACATAGTTAATTATACATTTTTATGATTTATGAACATCAGCAAAAAAAAAACTAAGATGACTAAATTTTTGTATTTATTGTTTAGTATTTGATTTACAATATTGAATTAATTATGGACTTTGTTGTGCTTACCAGTTGTTAGTCAGAGGATATTGTGACTTGTGTTGTACGAATCGCTTGATATTACACTAATAATGGAACTAGAATTTTAGCAGATCAAGCTTTTTTTAATTAGATACGTTTAAAAATAAAAGTTTATAAGTAAATAAACTCAAAGTGAATAATAAGAATAATATTGTTGAAAAAGGTATGCTAGAAAATAAAAATAATTTTTATCAATTAATATTGAGAAAATTAAAATTCTTCCTGATCTTCCTCAAAATATTAGTCAATGTTTGGCTCAAGAATTTTGTAATCTCTCTTTGATTTTAGTATTGGAATTTCTTTGTAACATTGGTGAAATTCCTTTGGGATAGCATTGAATGAACACAGTTTGAGGTCATTCTTCTTCATTTCTGATACTGGTATTGGATATCGGTATAGCTTCTCTGGTACAATATTTCCAGGTCTACCTCGACCTCGAGGATTTACATGCAGTTCTTTATATGGTGTTCTTTGTATTGTTATGAAATGTTATATTATGAAAATATATAGTGGATATCTTATTTTTATCCATCGATAAAAATGACTTGATTTTAAATGCTTTTTATGCTTTTTTCAATGGAATGCAAACTTAAGGGATTGAAAATATTAAAAGGAATACTCAAGTCTAGATTAATGCTAACGATCAACTGTTTCTGAGGAAAGTGTATTCTTGATGGGATAGAATGCATGTATTCATTTCCAGGTAACAGTAAGAGAACTGCTCTAAACTTCCCAAAGAAATCTAAACTTGATAGCGAAGTGATAGCCGTGAGCTGTAGCAGGTATCTGTTCAATCAGATTTGATAAGCAACGCTCTCCTGGACCCTCTGTAAGGGTGACCGATTGGATTAGCCAGGAAAACAGACTGTTCTCTGCTGTAAATCACTTCCCGGTGGTTCGGAACCCACCCTAAATTGTAGGTCCACCATGTTTCCAATAACATGGCTCAAGCGGCGAGGTGGAACTACCCGTAAGGCTCTCGCCACCAATAAAAGCCATCCGCATTTACTTTTTCTAAATTTGATCTCATTAGCAGTTTGATTATCCAAGATAATTTGAAATAGAACAAAAGGGGAAAACACAAAGAAGTAAAAACGCAACAAAGCAGAAATAAGTTAAAATTAGTGAATCATGAGAGATAAAAGGGTGCTTGCTTAGTGGAGCATCCTCGTGTGCAATATCATTGAATACTCGATGATTACTCGATTAAGAATACTCCATTTTACTATATCGTAGAATCATGCACATGCTAAGGAATGGCTTTTGACAGATTGCAGCAACGCAGATAAAGCGCGAATAACAATACTCCAAAGCGCATGCTTGATTTTGTGATGGCGATATCATCGAGTAGCCTATTGGATGCTTCATTGTGCAAGTCCCTAATTGAACATAATAATGATAATTGAATAGTAGATGATTGATAATGGGTGGGTTGAATAAAGTTGAGTACGTTGAGTAGTGGAGTGGTCTCTTCACAGTGGCCTGGTTCTCATGTGCTACAATCGCGCGAGTGTTGCGCGATTCTAGTAGAGCACAGGATCAGATTGTGCAGTTCCCACGAACTACACTTCACTGCCATGTAGCCGGCCTGTAGCTGATTCTACTAGAATCGCGCGCTTGTAGACAAGGTCATCTCCGTTTTTAACTCAGCTAGCAACAAAAAAAAACAGAATTTTGGATTTTTTTTTAATTTCATCGTACTCTGCTCATTGTCATGGATACGTAGTAACTTGACATTTTTATTTATTTATTTGAACATTACACAATGCAATAGTATCCCTCTAGCTGTAAGCTATTTGAGGGATATTTTATTAAGACATTATATTACAATCAAATTCAACAATGAATAACAATAGATTACTTTTACTAGCATGAAAGTAAACATTTTTATATAATATTCGTTTGAACTGCAATAAGTCTATTTGATAGCATAAAAGTGTTAATTTTAGTTATAGGAGAAAAATTGAAGTTGGTTTGGATAAAGGGAGCTGAGCACAGTAGCATGGGACTTTAAAAAATTTGACAGTTGAAGAAAAATGTTTATTCTAACCTGAAGAATGAGGTGAACTCTAACCAAAATATGATTTCACCATAAGATATTCACCCACCGAATAAGCTCTGCATGAGCTTTCTATCGGATCTGTTAAAATTTTGGCAACGCTAAACTCTAAACGTCTCCATGTCAGGGACTTGAAAAAGCAACTTATGAAGAAAGCGGTTCACTTGTGAGCATTATTCTGATGCAAATTGGGTTTCGGTTTGTGTTTGGGTTTGGGTGATGAGCTGGTTGGTCGGTGAGGCCAATGTGTGTGTCTGTTTGCAGGCCATCAGACGACGTCTGGGCGAGATACAGCGTTCGCTGCGTTGCCATGGCAACCGCTGTCTGTATCTCCACTGTCCCAGCTCCGGCCAGAAATGAGCACAAGGACATTATTGAAAACGTGATGCGAAAAACACATTTCCCCCGTACTAAGCCCAGAACTACGCCATCTCTCCTCACCCTAAAATACATCGTTGCTGGTCATTTAGTTTTTATTTTTGTACATTGGGGAAAAAATTGAACCATGCAATATGTGGAACACTGGAATTTTTCACTAGATTGCACATTGAATTTTAAAGAAGTGAAAGCTTACCGGCACTGTTATAATATGAAAAATTATATTTTTCGCGTTAATAGTATCAACTTTTCCGTATATTTTTTTATTTAATAATTGATTTTATAAATAAATGCACAGAGATGGTAAACATTGAAAATTTTGATTCTACTCTGGAATTTTTTGAAAATCAGTTTTGGGCAATAGCCTGTTGTAATAAAACATTGATCGTTTGTTCCATCAATACATAAATAAGATAAAATAAATAAATAAATATCAATTTAATTAGCTATTTTGAAAAAACAACATAATTAAACCTAATTGAAACTAATAATAATTAGTTTCTCAATTATATAATTTTTTAGTTTATGAGAAATTAGTGTTTTCAAATGAATGAAACTTTCCAAACTTCAAATTCAACGTGTTAAACATTCTGACTGTTCTTTAAGTGATTATTTCAGTTTTTGATTCTAATTCTGCCAACTTTATATACTTTTTATAATACTGTAGTTCTTTATATCTCGTGGTTAATCTTTATTGTTTAGTAGTGACGCGGTTGATGAGATTTCCTACTTGAGCAAAACACTAGTAGGAGACAGGGCAAACACAAATTTTTTGGGGGATTTTAGAAGAAAATATTTGGGACTACCGTCTAAAAAATGTGTCCATAAAAGATACACACGCAGAGCTTTTTTGTGTGTCGTTTGGAAACTTTGAGAGGGATGCATCCTTTTCATCTCTCCTGGTTCGCGCCTGGTAGGAGGTGGTGGGTGTTGTAGCAGACAGGACAGGAAAGCAATAGAGTGTTATCAGTGTTGAGAATACGTGTCAATCTCTCATGTGAATGTCAAGGCCAGTATAGGGCTTTACGGGCCATAGACTACTACTACTACTACTGACAGTAAACTGCGATCAATGCTGATCCGTCGTCATCATCTCTGCCAGTAATCCTCGGTTATCGCTGTCGCTTACAGGGCACTATAATGGGAATTATTAAGTGTCTATCCATACTGTCGGAAATTTCCGGTTGTGCAGATGATTCAGTTCAAACGGCGATCATTTCCTCCTGAATTCTGATACGAGACAGAAGATATGAATTTGAGTTTGTGAGAGAGAAAGAGAGACATAGGCAGGAAGTTGGAAGCAATTATTGGTTTGTAATAATTATTACTATACTGTCAGGAGCAATGCTGAAGCTTTCACGCGCCAACTACATTATTGAATAATGTAGGCGTACCTAAGGGGGTATCAGGGGGATAGATTCCCCCAGAGACCCAGAAACAAAATAAATTTTAACAAGCCCTGAGAGATAATAATTTAAAAAAAGAGTCGATGAAGGTCAGCCTCTTTCTCGCTTAGCCAATTAATAGTATCATTCCATGTTCAGTATATATTAAGCTTCTCTGTACTTCAGTTTTAGTTTGATTGAGATTGATAATGGTATAACAACTGAAACTAGTTTCTCAATATTTTTTAATAAATGTGGCTGTGACAATTTCGTCTTATTATTCATTATGGATACTTTTCACAATATCACCTTCGCCACTACAAAAAAAAAAGTAAAAAAGAGTCTTGAATAGCTGATAATGTGGTTTTAGGGAGTTATTTTTCAAAAAGAATTCCGGGGGAGTACCCTGGACCCCCGTTTTGAATGAACAAACTATGTAAAGTCTTGGATTACTGTAAAAAAACCTCCTTCTCCTTCTAAGAGACATTTTTATGAACCGTACTATAATGTACCTCAATCAGTGGTGGAGGGGTATCAAAATTAGCAGAGTGAAAATCGTTTTAAGTAGGCCTTATTTAAAGTTTGGCTACTTGAATAGAACAATACATTTTTAGCACGAGAGTTCGGATCTCCCACTGACAATAATGCAAAAACTAGATGATAATTTTGGTTTGAATGTTTAATGTCTTTCTAAATTCGCTTAAAATGTGGTTTCAAAGGGATTATTTTTCTAAAATATCCCGGGGAAGTACCCCGAACCCTCCTTTCAAATAAACTATACATTATAATCCTGAATTATTGTTAGAGAACACCTTTTCTCCTCTTATGGTGTAATATATAGTACCCGATGCCTACCTCCTCAAAATTGATAATCATTGGACATCCTCCCCAGACTGACCATCTAGTTACGCAACTGAATTGATATATTTTATTGCTTAGAAGTAGAGAAATAATTTATTTGAATTGCTATTTCACACTCTAGCTAACAGTGATAATTTTGCCATAACAGTTTTGCAAGGATTATTTTGCATCCATATTGTAAGACTTAAATCAGACATTATGAACCCAGTCACATTAGACAAAAATATGGCTATTAAAACAAACAATTGATAGACAAATGGTTTTCCGTCAATAACCTTGAGTAATAACATACCAAAAGACCCCATGGGGGGTGGGGGTGAGCTTGATGAGGGAGAGTGGTGGAGAGTAACAATTTTTCAGTTTTTTGCTTATAAATCGGTAACGATAACTGCAATAGATTCTTTGTTCTTATCAAAGATGAAGGTGGGAGCCATCAATCGATAGAGTAAAATGCATTTATTTCAATGGTTGTGACGGGGCTCAAAATTTGCCTTCTGCCACCTAATAATATTGTCAATTTGAATGGATTCGCAAAAATGATCAAAGAGGAATTTTTTAATTTGAAAGCAAGCCACTTCTTCAAATAAATCGTTTACTGCATGCTATAGAACAGGAATAGTAGGTATACTCAATCCCTCCTCACCATAAATATATAATCACCAATGAAAGTTTACCTTCAAAAAACGATAAGATATGCTTGTTAATTTGTCTTCACTATAAACTGAATAAATAATAATAAATCACATTCATTGTGAAATGACTCTGAAATAACATTTTTCCTGTGCCATAATGTGATGTACCATACTATGCAACAACCACTTAACTCCGGAAGCCCGTAACGCACTTGCAGTAGGTTTCACAAAATAATACAGATCATTTTTGTGGAGAATTTTCTGAGCTTTAATTTTTGATGAGAGCAAAAAAATCGACTGGTGTTATCCTTACTGATCTATAAAAAGAAAACCGGAAAATGTACCTTTCCTTCCCCTTCTCAGTTCCCCAGTTATTCATTTTTCTTTTTACTTTTTTTTGCTACATAAATTTCATGAGTTATGTTTTATCATTCGTAAATAATGTTTTCTTTTAATTAATCTTTATTGCTTATTTCAACTATAATTACTTTTAATGTAATGTAATATATTTATTTGGTTATATTTATTAGTGTTTGCCATAGGTTTTACTAGACCTGGCAACGTAAGATGTAATAAATAAATATAAAATATCTCAATTATTATATGTTACCAAGCTTCTTATGGTTGCTCATTGGCGTTTCTCTCAGATCGTTCGAGTTCCTAATCAATAACGTTAAGTGTTAAATCTTGGTGCGAAGTTGAGTATGTTAGATGGACGATCTTTGTAAAGGGAAGTAGAAAGAGAAGAGGCAACGCTATGTCATAGGAGTGACTAAGACATTTGAAAAAGTATTTCCAGGACCAGGAGCGCAACCGAAGATGTTAGTTAGGGAGGCTGTTCGAAGATAAACGATCATCTCTTTGTAAGGCTTGAAGACAATGGAAGCAGTAGAGCTGCAGGAAGGGAACAAAGCTTCTCGTCGGCTGAAGACTGGAAACGAAGACCCGGCTGCAGGCGTTGTTCTCAATAAAGCAAAGGCAGTCGAAGAATCAAGAGACATGAGAAGAGGCGCAAGACAGGTGTGCCCCGTGCAGGCCGGCTGCCAGGTTCTCTCACTATTTGCATCACCTCTCATCAGAAACTGCTTGCCAGGTAGCTCCACAAACACCAAACTTGGCCAAAATTATGTAGGCCGCCCATTGTTGATCACAATCACATAGTTTCCGTATTGGAGTCACATTGACTCCATCTTATTTCGTCGATTATTGTCCCTAACACCTTTATTGATTTGTCTATTGTGTCCTACTCCTATTAATTTGGTCTGTCTCAAACTCCCATATTGATTAGTAAGTCGTCCCTAGCTCTTACAGTGTATTGATTTGTCAGCCGTTCCAATCTCCGAAGTTTGATTGCCCCATTACATGAAGGCTTGAATAATTAGTTCAATACAGTTAAAGGCTATGACTGTATTGACTGCATTGACTTGTATTTAGTTGACGTTTGTCAATAATTCAATAGTAATATGCAATTATGAGCAATAATTTTTCATTTGTAATTTTTAAGAAGCACTGCTGTGGCTGAAACAGGACTTTTGACATGAATAGGAATAATGCAGTTCATATAATGAAGTTCGTCGTGGCAGTAAAAACTCAAGAATTATTTCAATTTCATCATGGTCGATTGCGTTATGTGTCATGTAGTCTTATACAGGAAGTCTCACAAGATGAATTTATAACAATTTTTACTTTTTCATGACAATAATTATAAGTTTCATTGTTCAAAATCAAAAATCTATTGGTTGAGCTCTCCAGCTTTTTTACAGCTTTATCATCTTTCGTTATAATTCTCCTCATCTCTTACATTCCCAATTGACTCAATATTCCCTTTAATCTCGAAATGCTTCCTCCTTTTTCCCCCAGCTCGTTTTTCGTAGACATTTCTTTAACCACGAAAGTGGATTTCATTCCACTTGAAGTATTATCCTCTCATCCTTCAAGGATCCGTCTAGATTATCGCATTGAATCATTTTTTATCTTCAGTTTCTTTGTGGTATGTCTTTTGCAGTTGTGAGAAGGAGAACTGCTAATGAGCCACAGAACAGCTCGTTCTGATTAATCTCTTTTCGCGTAGATTAAACGACATGTCTTTCTCCCAACCTCTCACACTCTTAATCTCTTTTGACTTCTTGTCCGCGGACAGCCGTCTAGAACTTTTCGTTCATATTTCAGCGCCAAGAGTGGTCTGAACTCGACCTCTCCACTCTTCAACGCCAACTAACAGCCATCGTTAGTGTGCTTCCCCCTCAAGCATGCTCAATATCCTCTTTCTTTCCTCCGCTCCCCCATTTCTGCTACACTCGCCAGAGGAAATGTGTGAATGAACCATTCTTCAACTGCTTCCTAATGACATCATGCTACAGCGAAATATCACCCACTCCATCCAATTTTTCTAGCTACAAGCTGATCGGTCTGTATATAAAGAGCTGGACATAGTATTGACCATGTTGAAAAATGATTCCAGATCGAAGGTGATGATATGTTTGATATGCACTATATATTCGGTATCAAATTTTCAACAAATATGATAATTAATGTTAAAAATAGGTAATCAGAAATTTACGAGAGGGTCTGTTACTGGTGCGAGCTCAAATTTGTACTTTTTTATCCCCTCACAAAATGGAATCCCTTACTAAGAAACTTCACCGTTTTCTTTATTGCTGTATAACATACAAATTCAATGTAATTTAATTGCACAGCTTATAATTAGCTTGATTCAATCAAACTACCTTGTCTAATACCAGGTTTCTTAGTCGTTCAATAGCTATTGTGTAAATAGCGGCTCTAAGACCTGTTTCACTTATATCCGTCATTTAAGTAATCTGTGTAGCTTTACCCAGCATAATTACATTTTATCATATGATTATTAAAAAATCGAGTAAGTTTGAAGCGATTGATACAATTTCGATAAAATATAATTATGATGCAATGTTATGACGCTACAGCTGGGTAAACAACACCAGTTACCCACTGCCAGGTATTTGTGAAACAAGCTTTAGAGCCGCAATTCAATGATTTATTGAACGTCTGAGGAACCGGGCATTAGTCAATTAAATTTCCTGAGTAGAGATTGAACTCAACCTAGCTTGTCTTAATCAGTGCTATTTTTTAAGTGCAGTTTGAATGAGCCATATCATTATTGTATTCAACAGTATTCAAATGATGCTGGAGATTTACTTGAGAAAGATTCCCATCTATATTTGTTATGGATAGTGGGATAAGGATAGCTTTTGCTATTTAGGGGGGCTCAACTGATCAGTTTTTATAATTTTGAATGCCAAATCTTTCAGGGAGAAGTGTTTTCCAATTTCGAAGTTGTTGGCTTCCGCCTCCTTGTATTTATGCCCTTGATTCGAACATAGCTCACACCATTATCAAATTCTTTGGTAAACCTGTCTTTTGCTGAAGTTTATCTCTTGTCTGTTGAATATCCTAACAATTTTTTTATAGTCGAATCGTCAGTTTTTCTTGACCATATCTAGATAAATTTACAGTTTCCTTATATTTTTCTACTTCTCTTGGACCTAGCCTTTTGTTTCTCTGCAGGATAAAGCGAAATTGGATGAATGGATCTATTGACACAAATCATCACACTTTGTACAATTATTTGCTCAATGTCGTTATAATAGGGTATTATCAGTTCTTTAAACACATTTATTTCGCCTCTGAAAGTTTGAATTTTCGCTCCTAGTAATGTCACCATTACCAGAACCCAGCTGGTTGAGTGCAATTATTTGAATACCATCTAGTCAATATTACAGTTTAGTTTTTTCTTCACACTATGGGAAGAGGCTTGTTTAGTCCCAAAAACATTTCCTCACAGGAATATAATAAATTCATTCATTCATTTGCCAGTGATAAACTAATCATTTATTTTGTTTACAGGTCGCGAAAGCCAATCCAGTGGCTGTTACCGATGAGTACAATCCGGCACAGCGTTGCAACAAATATAGTGAGCAAGCGTAGCGGCCTAAGAATAGAGCGCCAGTAGTTGAAGTGGCGATGGACGAAGAGGGGATAGCGATGACAGCTTGTGGTGCTGCGGTGGTGGTGAGGGGAAGCTGTGAGGATGTTAGGATGTCGTCGAAGGGGAGGTGGAGCATCAAGGTGGGCCGCCGCCGCTGAGGCTGAAGGGGTGGCATGCTGGCGGTGCCGCCTCCACCGCCCCCGGGCACTGTGCGGCCCCAAAGGGAGCCTCACTCGCTGCCCCCCAACATCGCTCCCATCACTGCCCCCGCCCCCCTACCGGTTGCGACGGCCGCTGCCGCCGCATGCTCGCACTGGGAACTCGACCTGGACCTCAGGCACCACATACAGCACTGCGCCTGCACATGCAATCACATGGGCTACGGAAACTATATGGACTACCAGGTGAGATCAACTTTCTAAATATTTAAAAAAAATCAATGTTCAATATTATTTCTTGTCTATACATAAA
Organism: Conomelus anceps; assembly: GCA_948455865.1. Lineage (NCBI taxonomy): Eukaryota > Metazoa > Arthropoda > Insecta > Hemiptera > Delphacidae > Conomelus > Conomelus anceps. Next base: position 20,455,309 of record OX418220.1, read on the forward strand.
ATTAAACTGACATACATGAATTTGAGAATGAAAAACAACAATAAATAATTTATTATGCTATTTCATTTAAAAAATAGTATTGAAATCGGTTCAATAGTGCTTGAATAGGCCTAATTGATGTACAAACATTAAACGAATGGTCGGATTGAGAAGATCGAGGTAGGGTGTAAAGTAGACTTGAAAAACCTTCCCAACTATGGTTATTTACATACCAGAAGGTTATCCATTCTAGGAAAGGAGGCAATATAAGAAGTCTGGGTTTCGTTCTTGGCTAGGTCTGGAATTTTGTTCTTTACGTAATAGGAGAAAGTTATTCATTTTAGGAAAGGAGGGATTGTAAGAAGTCTTTGGGCTTGTTTCTTGGCTAGGCCTGGAATTTTTATTCCACTTCCTCGCGCAACTTTTACGCTAATGTATTGTAGCGAATATGAATTTGGAGGGAATAGAGAGAAAGAAGAAATAGTGGTTCTCGGTGTTATCTGCTATGTAAATCTTTACTTTTAAGCAATTTATTACTCTGCTTTTGACACTTTTATGGTGTTTACTTGGTAATTAGTAGAATGTTCTAGTTGTTTGATTAGAGATTAATGGAGTCTTATCGAATATTGTAGAAAGTTCCAGTTTCCTTGATTTATTTATTCAGAAGATGATAGAAAAATGTAGAAATTGCTCGATTGTTGAAAAACCTATTTAAGGCGAACGCATTTGTAAATTAGTTCAGTTGTCTTTGAAAATTCGTCGTGATAAACAAATTGTGACAGTTTTATATATTCTATCTATATAGTGATAATTCTTTTCCTGTGCCTATAGTGACAATTATTTTTCCTGTTTAATTCATACCAGTGAGCTACTGAATAGTTTTTGTTGTATTACGGACTAGTACTACGTAAGTTAAGTGTTCTTTTTCGACGTTTCTTTTTGAGTATTATTGGACAGTTTATTGTACAGTTATTAATTAATATTAGATCGGCCTTTTAACTTTTAGTGATTGATTTTTGTACCGTTTATTGAAAACTCATTATCAGTGGAACAATATCGTGTTATCTGTTTTCAATTGCTTATTTTTCTGTAAGACATTACTGAACAGTGAGTGTTGTGATTATTTGTGTAAATAGAGTGCGAGTGATAAATTTAAGTGTTGCCAGCGTTATTTTAGACATAGAACCCGTAACAGTATCAACTATTTAAAATTCATGTAACAAGTCTAAAAATACTCTGACCAGAAGTTTTATTTGTCAATAATTATTTTATACGAATATGCTTACAGTCTTTAATGTTTAGAGGAAAATCCCAAATATACAGTATGCTGTGTGTAAAGGTGAAGGGGCGGATCCCTTGAGTTTTTAAATAGGTTGGAATAATTATTTCTGTGTTCATCTCAAGCTATATCACAGATATTACCGAGAGCTCTAGTTCCATTTCAGCTACATTTTTAGGAATAATGATCCGGAAGCAAACATTGAAATGTTCAACAGATTTGAGATTCAGTTGTATTAGAATCAATGATACAGATCTCTAGAGCCATTCCAGCTGCATTTCTTGAAATAATTCCATAAGCAAACATTGAAATGTCTAACAAATTTGAAATTAAGTCGTGCTAGAATGAATGGTATGGAATATAAGTTTTTGGTGTGTGTCAAGTAAGTTTTGCTTCAAATAAGTAAGTGTCAGATGCAGTCATAAGATGAAGCCTAGAAGCTATTTGAAAGTTTAGAATTTACTTGATATGACTAGAACAGATTGTTTGGGATGGAAGATTGCTTATTTAAATAATTTTCCTTTTTGGCAAGCAGTTAAAAGAAGTTAGTCCTCTTATTCAATTATCTCCCCTTTTCAGTTCATGATTCTAGTTTATTAAGAGTCCCCTCGAATTTTCTTTGATATATCATCGGCTTTCATTTTAGGAAAAAAATCATAAAATCAAACATATAATATTGATATAATGACAATATTTTCGTACAACTTCCATATTTAGAAGTCTGGGAGTCACGACATTGTTGAATCGTTAGATCATGCAACTTTGTTTACAAATTTAACATTACCTACGTCTCATTAAACATGATCTTACAAACAATATTATTATTTTCAACATTATAATTGTTATAAGTCGATTATCGAGATTGATTTATTGATTTCTTTAGTAATTTCTTCATCAAGAACAATAAAACATGAGCGAAATCACACAATAAATTAAGAAAAACATGAGTAACATATTTCACTCCAATTTTTCATTTCAAGAGAATATGCACTCATATTCTGGAATCAAGAGAGATTTTGTATCGGTTGGGGCGTCACAACTTCAGCTTGCTGTCGTTTAAGTGATCTTGGGTTCGAATCCCGCTCCACCGTCAGGAATTTATGTGTAATCATTCACCTCATTACCCACGCACAAGTCTCAGACTCATGTGGGCATCATCAGCAATAAAAAAAAATACAAACTAAATGAATATTTTCGAGAGAATGAACATTATAAGATTAATATAAGTGGAAATATTTCATCAATATTTTATACAAGTTTTCCTCTCAAGAAAATATGTACTGATATTCGGGAATTTTATGTATCGAAAGTTCTTAAGCTGTTGTGACAAACATGAAAAAATTGGGCCGTTATGACAACATGCATGAGCTAGCTCTCAGTGCATGCTGGGTGGACAGTTGGCTTTGAAAGGATGTTTGCAAAGCTCCAAAACAACTAAATCGGCGGCCGCCATTTTTCGATTGACACATGAACAGAAGAGTGGTTCAGAGAGAGAGAGAGTGAGAGAGAATGAGAGAAAAAGAGATAGAACGATAGAGAGGGTAAGAGAATGACTCAATACAATACGGCTCGACGCTATTCGCTATCAAAGCTATGAGTTATTGCAGGCTGCCGCTTCGTTCGGGTGGAATGCTGCATGACTTTATTGAAATCTCTATATCTGAGTGAGAGAAGAGAGCATCAGGCCAGGAATGCAGCTAGCAGCATCAGCAGTAGCTTCAAATACAATAGGACAACGCCGATCAGTATATTATTCTAAACTAGTAGGACCAGTGACTTCACACCACATCGCCCTACCATTGATAATAATGGCTGCACCGATCGCCCCATCCTGGCCATTGTGTCTCAACCCATCACTGGCAAATTCAACGATTCAATTGGTCAGGATAAACTACTCAAGTTCCTCGCTATCTATTTGGGCACCAACTTTATAATTATTGATTCCAGTCCCATAGTGAGAAACTAGAATTTTATTTTTCAGTTGAGAATTAGAAAGAAATAAGTTCAGCTCCAATGAAGAATTGGAATTATATAGCCAGAAACTGGAATTCTACTTTGGAGGCGAAAATTAGAATAAAGGTGAGAATTGCATGTGGATCTCATTCTGTCTCAAGTTAATCATCAAACCAATTTTATTCTTTTCCCACAATTTATTGTGTATTTTACAAATGTATTCTCTAATAAATCAATGATAATTTATTGAAGTGAACATATGAAAATGTGAGGTTACAGTTCTGAATTGCAGTGGAGATTAATAATCTATTGGAATCAAGTTGGAGAAGATTCTAATTGGTATTTGTGATTTCCCATTTGTTAAAATCATGATTTTTCTCTCTGATGTGTGAAATTTGAGGAGGAAAGTAAAAAATTACTCGAAAAGAATTAGTTTACTTGCTGAAAACTTATCATAAAACAACAGCTGATCACTAAGAAGCAGCAGTAATCTACTTTTCCTACAGTGACCCCAAAAAAGTGCCCATTTTTGCACTAACTGTAGCATGCAAAATAGTCTATTCCTGCTAGCACCAGTGCGGGAAAGTAAATTCCAGTGCGCGAAAGTACTTTTCCTACAGTGACCCGAAAAGTGCCCATTTTTGCACTAACTGTAGCATGCAAAATAGTCTATTCCTGCACCAGTGCGGGAAAGTAAATTCCAGTGCGGGAATAGCTATTTGTGTAACTAGAGTGCAAAATAGCGTTTTTCTGCATCAAGAGAAACTGTTTTTTTTCTCAAGTGCAGAAACAGTACTTTGCACTTGTATTACACATTAAATTTTTCCTACAGTAATGTATAAAGTAATTTAAACAGAACAAAAAAGACATACATAACCTGACAATTCCGCACATAACCTATCTTTGAATGAAATCGATTTCAACAACAACAACTACAACGACTATTTCGCAGCTGAAGCAGAGTAGCCAACCTATCTTTGAATGCAGAATTGGGAACCTGCATATTACATGCTCACTATTTTGTGTTGTTAGGTTGCAAATCTGGAGTGTGGAAAAGTACTTTCCCGCACTGGAATTTACTTTCCCACACTGGTGCAGGAATAGACTATTTTGCATGCTACAGTTAGTGCAAAAATAGCCACTTTTTCAGGTCACTGTAGGAAAAGTACTTTTCCGCACTCCAGATTTGCAACCTAACAACACAAAATAGTAAGCATGTAATACGCAGGTTCCCTATTCTGCATTCAAAAATAAGTTGGCTACTCTGCTTCAGCTGCGAAATTAATAGTCATTGTAGTTGTTGTTGAAATCGATTTGATTCGAAGATAGGTTATGTGAGGAATTGTCAGGTTATGTATGTCCTGTTTTGTTCTGTTTAAATTACTTTATACATTACTGTAGGAAAAATTTAATGTGTAATATGAGCGCAAAGTATTGTTTCTGCACTCGAGAAACTTTTTTCATGAGCCGAAGGCTCATGAAAAAAACTGTTTCTCTCGATGCAGAAAAATGCTATTCTGCGCTCTAGTTACACAAATAGCTATTTCCTACAACTGCTCGTATAGTGGTTCTTTATGCACTAAAAACTAATTGTAAAATACCTCTTTACTGCTCCGCAAGCGGTAAAGTACTTTACGCTTGCCAGCTGTTTTTTTACATTTCTTCTGTTTTGATTTTGATGTCTTGTCATTGGTGGATCACAGATTCCGTGAAATTCACATAACCTCAACAATGGCGAACGCTAACCAAATCCGCGCATGGCCTGTGATGTTACAAACTACAAGTTTTTATTGTGTTGGAATCCAGAACTGCAATTGTAGGAAAAATATTGTATGCAATTCGTGCGTGAAGCTTCTTTATCGCTCTCGCAAAATTACTGTTTTGGCTCGAGTGATAAAGTCGCGCTTCACGCTCTTAATACATAAATAACTATTTCCTACAACTGCTCGTAAAGTAGTTCTTTATGTACTGAAAACTAATTATTGTAAAATACCTCTCTACTGCTCCGCAAGCGGTAATAGTTATTTATGTATTAAGAGCGTGAAGCGCGAATTTATCGCTCGAGCCAAAACATTTACTGCGCGACGCGTAGCGGAGCGCAGTAATTTTGCGAGAGCGATAAAGAAGCTTCACGCGCAAATAACATACAATATTTTTCCTACAACTGCAGTTCTGGATTCCAATACAATAAAAGCTTGTAGTTTGTAACATCACAGACCGTACACGAATTTGGTTAGCATGCGCCATTGTTGAGCTTATGAGAATTTCACAGATTCTGTGATCCACCAATGAGAAGACATCAAAATCAAAACAGAAGCGTAAAGAAAACAGCTGGCGAGCGTAAAATACTTTACCGCTTGTGGAGCAGTAAAGAGGTATTTTACGATTAGTTCTCAGTACATAAAGAACTACTTTACGAACAGTTGTAGGAAAAGTACTTTACTCTCGGCAGCTGTTTTCTTTACGCTTCTGTTTTGATTTTCATGCCTTTTCATTGGTGTATCACAGAATCCGTGAAATTCAAATAACCTCAACAATGGCGAACGCTAACCAAATTCGCGCATGGTCTGTGACGTTACAAACTACAAGCTTTTATTGTGTTGGAATTCAGAACTGTAGTTTTAGGAAAAGTATTGTATCCAATTCGCGCGTGAAGCTTCTTTATCGCTCTCGCAAAGCAGTAATTACCAGCGAGCAGTAAATGTTTTGGCTCGAGCAATAAAGTCGCACTTCACGCTCTTAATACATAAATAACTAGTACTGCTCGCTGGATGACGTCATTGCTTACTTTTTTGCTTGCTTGTTGCCAACCTTACATTCTACGATTGTAGTACCTGACGCCCAATATTATCATATTTATCAAATATTTAATAATTTTCTATATTTTAATAAAAAATAACCATCTATCAATTATTTGAAAATATTTTTTTGGAATAAAATTTCTTTGAAACTATTGTACAAAAACACTGCCAGACCTCACATCATACAAGACACCAATTAAATTATCGTTCAAAACTATTAATCATTTTCATACGGCTGGCAACACTGAAGCTTGCCAGCTGATTACTGCTACGTAAGTTTTACATAACCTCAATGATGGCACACTGTACAGAAATAATTTCATACAATTACTAAATGGGAATCAAAAACTGCAGTAGGAGAGAAAATGTATTTTCCTGAATTTTTATGTATGTACATTTTAAATTAGTTGTCAGTAGATGGCTGAAGAATCAGCCTTTTTATAATCTCAATGAATACATTGACTCCAACCCAAATACAATTAAAAATGACTGAATTGTAAGCCACCTGTTTGTGAATCTTATGACTTTGTTTTTGATATGCTGATCTATGAGTAAGCTATGAGAAATTGTAATAATACATATTATATCATTAATTATTTTTCAAATTTTGTATATTCATTGTTGATTTTATGTGATGACGAAGCCTATTGCAATTGTTTTGTTTAATGGCAAATTTTATTCTGTATTTCAAGTATAAAGCTTCTTTACAACTCTCGTAAAATCACCGTAACTGTTTAGCTCGAGTGATAATGTCACTCTCTACGCTCTTAACACATAGACCTAGACTATTTTCTTTCGTGCTGATGAGTCCGAGACTTGTGCTTGGGTAAAAGGTTGAAGATAATTGCTTGGATGGATTGTGAACCTGTGGTTTTAGATGGGCTCCAAACTATTAGGTAATAAAGCAGATAAAGATAGTTTTTACTAGTCATCCTTCCAAGCGTAGTCCCGAGCGGTCGTGACTGAATAGCACAATCGCACTGACACAACGCACAGAAAGCGGCCAATCACTCATAATGAATGGAAGTATAAAATTTACTTTGGGGTTTATAGGAAGAGTTTCATTATCATTCTTATTGCAGTGCTTTCTAAGTTGATAGTAAAGAAAAAATGGTAGCCTAATGTACAATATTATTTGTATTATTCAAGATGAGTTTTATATGCAACTTATTAACCGATTGATTTATGGGATACCTTAATGCGAATATTCCTGTATATTATGTGATGAGTTACCGGGATATTTTCTAATCTATTGTCGTTCTTCTCTGTATTGAATGTTTATTTTTATTCCAAATATAGTAATGGGTATTTGTTAAAAGATGATCATCAACTGGAACTCACACACATAAATATGCTGAAAATACACGAATGGACACAAATCGCTCATATGTTTGATTGCTTTAACTGTATCATATTCACGTCCAGGGTATTAGGATTGCTCTTTGTAGATAGAGTAACAGATACAGTTCAGGATAATAATCATGGCGAAAATGCAAATCAAACTTGCATATTTTGTTGAAAGAAGTCTCCCAAGGGATCCTGAATAGAATTACACATAGATCAATAACGGAAGAGCTCAAACTTTGGCCTTTCAAAAGCCTTTGCTGTTCATTTCGACTAGAATCTCAGTGATCTCTATAATCATAACTCACAAGCGTGGACTACTGCTGGATCTTTGTTTGAAGACCTAAGAAAGCCTATTCGACGACGTTGCTGTAGTCTTCAGAGAGACAGAGTTTTGTTGGGAGCCGCTGCAGTGTAGAATGAGAGGAAGAAGAAGAAGAAGAAGAAGAAGAAGAAGAAGAAGAGATCGAGCTCGTTTTGAACTGTTCACTCGACAGACGACAGTGCCAAGTCTCTAACTCGTATTAATCGAGCACTCGCTGCTTAGAAAAGCGCGGCAAAGTTGTAAGCGGGCGGGCGTCTGCTCCATTTGGCGGGACCGACTGACAAAACCGCGGGAAGGTTTCTCATTGGCAAAGACGAAAGTTTATTCCCTGAGATGCTCTGGCCGTCTATTTAGTTGCTTGCCTCCATCTACTCGTCTGAAGCTCGTCTTTTGTCTCCTTGCTGAGATATGAACTGAATATGACAGCTGATGAGTGCAGAATTAGGTTGTAACTCAATTTGTGTGTGCATACTCCCAGTAGCACAACATGTTTGCCGGCGGCTGTCATCGGATGTCTTAACTTCTAAGCAAATATGTTTCGAAGTTGACATTAAAATTATTATGGATCCAAATTTCGTTTACTATGTAAATCTCACTCATACAATACTCCTATTGGATTTCTTAATACATCTCAATGAAATTTACATTTCAATGGAAATCAACCTACCCAACTATGGCATCCTAGTGGTTGGCCTAAGCCCTGGAATATCGGCTACTTAATTTTGCTAAGAAGTATTGTTTGGAAATGGAGATGCTGTCATGAGAACTCAATTTCTAGTTTCAAAAATTTACAATTTTTGATTAATCACAAGTAAACTGCTTTAAAAGAGAAGTGTCAAATTTATATTTGTAGTGAAAATGACAGTTTCTGTGCACTGTATTTTGCACTGGGTTTTGCAAAGTCAGCTATTTGATTCTACTCGTCTGTCTAATTTGGCAGCCGATGATGTAGTTTTAAAATGTACTGCTGTATCCAGGTACACCAAAAATTTCTAATAATAGAGAGCTTATAGAGACTAGAGCTTAAGAGAAGATACAATCTAAGTTACTAATGGAGATGGTTCTCTTGGCATCAATTTCTTCTTGTCAATTAGAACGTCCAAATCGCAGAAGTTTTGCATTCCCAAATCGACAGGTTCTGGAAGTAAAACTGCAGAGAAAAGCAACAACAGACATTCCAACTGAAGAAAACTAGACGATCCACGAAAAGCTACGGCTAAGTTAAATGGAGTAATTCAAGAGTGGGATCAACAGGCTTCATTTTTCAGACGCCCAACGCCAATGAGAGTTTCCAAGTTATCGCGTTTTTTCCTCTCCAATCTAGGTACAGCATTCTGAGTCGACTCCCATCAGGCATCTTGCAGGCATTGCTCTCCTTCTCTGCAGCTTCAAAGGAATTAGAGAAAACAAAGTTCTTTCTGAAAAGTATTCGCAGAAAGTTGGACAAAACTTCGAATTAACTATTATGCCTCTTTACAAAGTTGGAATGTAACAACTAGTATTCGTGTAAATGAAGGTATCTTCTAGATAAAGTCCGTTATTTAGAACATTCTCATTTGAGGAGTAACAGCCTGATATTATAATATCTGAATTGTTCTATTAATATCAATTGCTCCAAGTAGCAGGGATGGTATTTGGAAAGTAAAGTTATTTTATAGTGTTATTGCGTTGGTATGCAATAAATGAGCGCATTTTTTTTGTGTTTAGTAATTTTATCTTGTATAATCTGCTCATACGTTATTGCGTAAGTTATTGCATGAAATTAAAGTTGAATTGAAGTTGAAATTGATGATATTGAAATTGAATTGAGGCTAATAATTATTCAAAACCATACTCCGAAAGTAAAGGTAAAAGTAGCTTAAAATAGTTTTTTAGATATAAAGTGCTAGTTCGTAACTGGAATGGAAGAAGTTCCACGATAAGACTGAAAAAACATTATTCATTCCTCTCATGTACTGTATGAAAACTTTGTGCAGTCATCTACATGATACTTTCAACCAATACAACCAATATAATTAGGCGAAGAAGAATAACGAGTAATTCATGCACCAGACGTAGTTGTATAAGAGCTTTTAATTCTTATAAAGAACGAAATCTTTCATTATTCAGAATTTTTTCAGAAAGTATCTGTATCTAATACAGTTCTCTTTCTTGGAGACGTCTTTTGTGAAATAATTGAGAGGATCAATAGATTTTGGCCGATTTTAGTTGGAGAAGTTTTGTTGCAGATCTCAAAAGTTGAGCAACATACATTTTCAGTCGCGAATCTCCGTAATTGAACTTATTCGTGGTTCTCAGTGTTTTGGGTGTTTATTAGCAATTAGAGGACATTCACTGGGCTTCCTGCTGGATGAGCTGGCCTCTCTCCAAATCGTTATTTATAGAATGTTTTGTCTTGCCCTCTCGCATATTGCAGTCGTCTGGCGTTATAACGCAGAGAGCGCAGCTTATAAAAAATGGCGGAGCTTGTCATTTTCCCGCTCGTTTTACACGGGAACCGGCCAGAAATGAGCGGGAAGAGATATGGCGGGAAGAAATATGGCGGGAATGGCGCGCCAATGACCAGCGTGCTCATCCGCTCTCCAATCGAATTAACTCTGCTCTCTGGACGGATCTAAAACTTCATTATCCGCCAGCAGTTTCATCATTAATTCCTAATCGAACAAGCTTTGCGTTTGCAGCAGCGCAGCACATGTCTGCATTGCTAATGCCGAATGAGGAGGATTCATGTGTGGTAGGCCCAAGGTGCAGTGGCATTTGCCCACTATACATGGAATGGGGGGACCTCATTAAACCCTACAAACAATCAGTCAGTTGCATTTCCAGTTAATTCTCCATCCAAATTATTGGTGCTATGTGTGTACTCATTTCTGTATATATGTTGAAAAAATTGTATGTGGGAGAATTTTTTTACTACACCAAGTTTGTTTCTTGGATGTTCATCTTGCTCATCAAGAATTGTTGAATAACTATTCATATAATAGTTACTCATTTCCAAAACTAAGATTATTTTGCTACTATAGGTGCGCACCACGAGACTAACATGTATTGTTATGGAAGCCAATGCCATTCTCGTGGCGCGTCACCTATAGAATGTGCATCTACCTCAAAAATAAATCTTTGATAACTATCCTAATTTATTTGGATCCTTGAATATCCTCGATAGCACGTTGAAATACTTTAACTGAACTAGTTTACCACTAAGCTTTTGAAATGAGAATTCATGCCAAGAAAGTACTCATCTCATCAGATATGAACACTTCTTTTCTAGAAGCTGGTTAAATTTTTTAAGAGTTAATTCCAATTTCCATTGGAAGCTAAGGCTATGTCTTTTTTATCACTCACTAGCAATTAGTGAATCGTTCTGAATTTGTTTTTTTTTTGTTCTGTATGAAAATTGAAGATATACAATAATTCTGTTGACGTTTCAGTTCAACCCATTGTCCAATCCATGACATACTTAGACTTATCTATTATTTTTGTATCCATGAAGATAATGTATAGAAACATTAGTCTTTTTTTAGTCCTTACTGCTTCTATTGATGAATTAGTCGAAATCGTTACAGGTGATGTTTACATGTCACTAAAAATTTTCACTTGAATAAATATATAACTTGCATGCCCAAGTTACCACAAGATTTATTAGTGACTTGAGTGTATATATTTTTTTCAAATTTAGAAAACCATAAAAAAGGGATTTGATGATCATAAAAATCAAGTATGCACTCTGCTTTTCAATGTCCTGCATGCTCTGTATTTTAATGCCAATTATTCTGCAAGAATTTGTATTTTTGCATTTTAATGTCAAAAATTCTGCAAGAATTTGCGCTGGAATTGGTTGGGGTATATACTTTTCAATCTAATAGATCATACCTACTATAATATACATTTTACATGCAACCATTGTGGATTTTTGTGATTCATCCATCATTAAAATTTGAATAAAAACTGCATTGGAGTAGTGTTCTAATATAACAATTGAACAGAAATAGGTTAGTTCCGCTAATTGCTTTGAATGTACTTGGAACAATGCAATTAGTGAGATTATACCTGCCTCGCTGATTTTATGGAGACCGGAAGTGAATTTGTGTACCGGACGCTAGAGAGCTGAGCATTGTTATACTTTGTTTATGCAGAATATATAGTTACAAAATGCGTAGAGCCAGGATCCAAGATGAGTTTATCCTCTTTTGTTTACGATCGTTGGCGATGGTTTTTTTCCAGGAATGAAACGAACGTCTCTCCCCTTCCACGTGCTGATGCTTGTACATAATAAAATATTCATAGACCGAACTGTTTGTAGTTGGGCTGCAAGAGATTGTAACTGGAATTCTGGCACGCCCGAGGGATGACTTATTTCGCGGTGTTTCATCAGAATGAATTATTCATTAATATCAACGGCACAATCTCTACGGCTTTGCAAAAGTTGTCTGAACTTTTTTGGCGGCCGCGAGTCTGCTCCGTGTGATTCGCAGTGCAGTCAGCTGCCTGCCTTTCATCTTCATCCTGTTCGCCTATATAGCCCCTCTCCACCCTCCGTTCTCCACGACAGTAGGATATAGTTGAGAGTTTAACGTTGTTTTTCCAAAAATAGCTCCCCCTCCCCCTCCCACTCTCCACCGCTACCCCTCCCCCAACCCCAAAATAGATCCTCCCTCCCCCCAGCCCCAAAATTCTAAAAATAGATTCCCCTCCCCCTCCCCCAAAATAGAAAAAATCTAAAAATAGATTTCATAAAAAATAGGAATCTAAAAATAGATTTCATAAAAAATAGCATAAAAAATAGATTTCTAAAAATAGTTTTTATAAAAAAAAATTCCCAAAATAGATTTAGCATCGCAAACCCCCCTCCCTATTTTATGAAATTCCCAAAATATATATGGCCTCCCGCAAAGAAGAAAAGTGGAAAATTGTTTTTCATAAAAAATAGATTTCTAAAAATAGTTTTTATAAAAAAAAAAATTCCCAAAATAGATTTGGCACCGCAAACCCCCCTCCCTATTTTATGAAATTCCCAAAATATATATGGCCTCCCGCAAAGAAGAAAAGTGGAAAATTGTTTTTGCAACGGAGGAGTTTGCGTTGCAAGCGGTGAGGGCGTCTCCCGTTGCAAGTTGTTTCGTAGCGTTGCATGAAATATACGCCTCTCTCTCTACGCCATAGCGCCATCTCTTTCTAACCCTCTACCGCAGCCGCCAGCGTCCCCGCTCACTCCACACATTGAGCGGAGGGTCGCGCGCGCAATCTAAATGAGGGGACTTCCATTCTCTTTTGATGCTGTCTTCTTTGTAATCGCTCGTTCTATTTTGTGCGGATGTTCTATTTTCTCAACCAAACAAGGCAGCTATCTGATCGCACCCAGCAAACGTTCATCTCTGCCTGCGTGAGAGACGAAGAAGAAGAAGAAGAAGAAGAAGTAAATAATCGCTATTCTTTAGAATGATTTGTTATCTGATAAGTTTACTTTGTACTCTTTTCTGATAATCTGTCTTATCTTTACTTATCGTTTTTTTTTTTATCTTTGTTATACCATGAAAAGTGAGTATTGTATTGAGAAGGAGCCCCACACAGGATCAACTTTGGGGTTTCCTATTCAGACGATGGACATGGATTGTGCATTTTCCTATGAATTTGATTTATCATTTAATTTTATATTTTACATGTACAGTGTATGTTTATTTTGTCGAATAAATTATTATTAGAAGAAGAAGAAGAAGAAGAGAGTAGAAGAGAGAGAGAGAAGTAGGATAATAAGAAGAAGAAGAAGAAGAAGAAGAAGAAGAAGAAGAAGAAGAAGAAGAAGAAGAAGAAGAAGAAGAAGAAGAAGAAGGAGAAGGAGAAGAAGAAGAAGAAGAAGTAGAAGAAGTGGAAGAAGTGGAAGAAGTAGAAGAAGAAGAAGTAGAAGAAGAAGAAGAAGAAGAAGAAGAAGAAGAAGAAGAAGAAGAAGAAGAAGTAGAAGAAGAAGAAGAAGAAGAAGAAGAAGAAGAAGAAGAAGAAGTGGAAGATGAATTAGAAGAGCAATACTGTGAGAGGAACGCTTCTCGCTTCTCGCTCTCGCTCAGGCTCGAAGCTAAACGCCTACCCTCTCTTTCTTTCGCACGTGCGCTGTTAAGAATAAATCTTGTAGATTTTTTATGTCACTCATTAAGCTGAGGAATAATAATCCTCTCTTTCACATACTCTCTTCGTCTCCTTTCGCACGTGCTTGAAAGAGTCGTTATTTCTATTTTCTACAATACCTCCTACTGTTTATTGAGCAAAATCTGGATAGGGTTGCACCTGCTCGCAATGCGTTGATATTTCTATATCCGCACTAACCTCCTACTGCCTTTTGCATTGAAGAAGAAGAAGAAAAAAGAGAAGAAGAAGAAGAAGAAGAAGAACTATTTCTGTGGAGTATATTAATCTGTGGTATAATTATAACACAATAGGTTTTATGCTGAAAGTAAGGAGTAAAATAAAAATCATCCAAAGTTATTACTGTACAGTAGTTTTTGGGTTAAAATTTCTCAACAGTATGAAATTAAAGCTTTTTTTGCATTATTACATAGTTTTTGGTAATATGTTGAATTCACTGTACTCTATGTAGCCGTGTATTTCAAATGCACATAGGAAAATAGTTTAGATTCGCTGTTTTATATGGGAATTTTTTCAATGTTTCCACATATTTATACTGTTTTATTTCTAAAAACCTCACCGCTCAATGCTGGAAACTACTTTCATTCGATTTTTGCAAGAACCCTGTTTTGAATACTTTCCAATCCATACAGATTTGATAATTGAAATTAAATTTTCTCATCTCCTGACATGAATTTCTAATCAAGCCCGTTCAACCTCGAAGAACGTTTCATGATTTTAGAATTAATTCACTCCTCCATATAAAGTTGAGAATCTGTTGAGAATATATCTCTTGAATCGCGATCTTTTGATTTATTGATATAATTTGTTATTTCATAACTATTAGCCTAAAATGTTTCTGTATCGAATAACTTTTTTGTGTATCATGTATTGATGAAAAATAAAATTTAATTATTTGTATGAAATAGTTTCAATATCTGAAAAACATTGCTAGAGTAATTATTTATGTATACTAATAGAAAATAACAACAGAACAAACCTAATACACTGCTCAAATACAACTAACTTAAAAACGGTAACACTCTCTTATTGAATTTTAAACTCTTTTTATATATCTCAAACCTAATTAGATCCAATAGTATCCTAATAACATAACCTACTAATTACGAGCTACAAGGAACTGATCTACAATCTGACCCTGCTCAAATAATTTGATTGCCCGTTTGACAGCCAGCAAATCTGACCATTGGTTTGACCGTGGTTGAACGTAACCAGTGTTGGTGGAACAAGTTTTTGCTTATTTGACCATTGGAGAGTGTCAAATGTCTTGACCGAGGTTGGTGGAAGCGGGCATGAAAATATTAATGTTGATTGGGTCAAAAATTCAAAATAAACTTCTCTTATGGACATTTTACATTACAGAAAGTTGTTGCAGCTGATAACAGATGCAGCGTCTCAGCAGTGCAAAAAAAAATGTTTCAAGCCGTGAAGGGTGCAAGCCATTTATATGGAAAACTGATTTGAATGTACTGTATCAATCTTTAATAGGATACAGCTGACTGCAACCAAGCTAAAATCGTTCATGTGTTATCATTACTGCCTGATGCTTGGCTGGTATGAATTAAAACGGCTGAGATGAAAGACTAATTATAAATACCCACTGATATCTATTACTTGAAAACTTACTATGAGCGCAAACCTCAAATCAGTCATTTTATATGTATGGAAAGTGTTTGTAATCATTGCAGCTAATGTAATTATTCTGTTGGTTTGTTTATGTTGTGAGGCAAATACTAGTTATCAACTTTTTCATATCTGACTTTCATAAAGTCCAGCTGTTGACAAATAGTATTACTAGCTTATATTATCTCATGCAATAGGCCCCAGGACCTGTTTCATAAAAATTTAGAAGTCTTGTAATACAAGAACAGCTGATATTAACGCCTATATTGAGCATGTAATAGGAGTGATGATTCTCCCGTTTTACGTGATTATAAGTTTTTATGAAATAGGCCACGGCGGACTATAATATTGCAATAATATTACTATTATATTGTAATAATAATTTACTGAGCGAAGCGAAGTCTATGTTTCAAGTCGATCGGCTTTCGTCTGTTTGTTAATTTGTTTGTTTGTTTGTTTTGTACCGCATTTACACTCGCAGTTATTGTCCGATTTGGATAAAATTTGGTATACATGTACTGTACTTTGAAACAAGGCACAGAAACGTATGTGTATCGATTTTTGATACGACCTCCGGTTTTTTGTAATTTAAAAAAACTGTAGACCAACCTCCATCCAGAAAGTTACTTTTTCGTATCTAATACCGTTATCTTGCAAGATACAGAAATTTTTATTCATTTCAAAATGAAATATCATTGGATTTTCAATACGTAAAGAGTAAATATGCCCAAATTATTTTGAAATTTGTTACCGTTTCAGGATGGCGGTCCTTTATTCGGAAATTTTACTCTTAAAATCACCCTAACTTTTTAACACTTAATCGGATCAGATTGAAATTGGGCTCATTTTTTCTCAGCGCTTCAAGACGGTCTTATTTCATGTATCACATGAACAAAATTTTAAAATGTTTGGTTAATTAATCATCGAGAAAAATTGAATTTTCTATTGAATTAGAGATGAAAATGAATTCTGTTTATAAGATTGCTATACTCTTGTGCATATAACATTGCAATTGTTTTGAGAGTATAATATTTAATGCATAGCAATTTTATAAACAGAATTCATTTTTGAAAGGGGAATGGAAAAAACTCTTCCTTCCGACAGCGCGCACGCGCGCCCAAGTAGAATTGAAAGGAAGGAGAAAAAGTCTTCAGACTGAGCGCCTGCCGCAATACAGAAGGAAGCGAGAAGGCGCAAGAGGCTATTAATAGAACACCCTTCTGCATAGCTCCGATGCAGAAGAGTGTATTAGTGGCGTGCTCTCATTCACGCGTGCGTGCGTGAAAGAGAGGCTTTAAATACCCATCAACTTTGTGTGCTTGTGGAGAAAGGATTTTGAGAGTGAGTGGTGATCATCAACAACAAAAAAAGGTGAGATACAAATTTGATTTTTATTAATTATTTACAATTTACATGCACTACTTTGATTACTACAAGGAATAAACCATCTCTCACCGAGACGGTTTTACATAAAATTTGTTAAATTTTAACAAATTTTATGTCCGTCCATCTCGGTGTGAGATGGTTAACAATAATGGCCAAATTGTATTTTATTATTTCGTTATTGAAATTTACAATCTGCTCGGGGGGCAGCATCTCCGCGTACCGCTCAGGTAAATAAATATCACATGTACAATTGTGTGTTGGGCGGTGAATTTTCAATAAAATTCTCCGCCCATGCACATTTTTCACCTCCCGAGCGGCTAAAATAGGGTGCGGGAGCTCCCCCTCCAATTCTTTGAGTGGGATCCATGGTTTTGCCAGAGGGCGATTAATGATCTCTATTAAGCTGTTTTCACCCTCCGACATTTTAAGAAGAGGCACCGCCGAGCTGTCCTCGCTCCCCAATGCTCGTACCTGTTAAAAAAAAAATATGATAACTAACTTATTAAAATAATTTAATTTTTATAATTTTGTTACAGATTATCAATTTGTCGGCAGCTAATAACTCAACATCAGATTATCAACTCCATAACAGATTACATTATCAACTTGAAAATGGATTAAGTTGACATTAGGAAGTTGCACTACTACAATGTGAGTAATGAACGATTTTATTTGAATATACCATATTGTGATCACAAAAATTTTTTTTTTATTTTAGCAAGTTTTGTCTCATGCAAAACTCAAATAACCAAATGTGATCGTTTCAATTAATTTTTATTTTAATTTCAACTAATTAATTTATAGTTTACATCCTCCACATCTATAATAAGTAACTTATTAAAATAATTGAATTTTTATAATTTGTTTCAAATTATCAAATTCAATTGCATTTCTGCAATAAACAAAGTAATAATTCTACTTGAATGGAACAGACAATAGTTTTTCCAATGAAAAAATTATTCTTCTCATTATAGTATGGGAAATATCAAATACTAATAATATTTTTTTTTACTCTTTTCATGCACTCTGTAGAATTCACAATAATAATAATAATATGCAATCTACTTGAATGGAACAGACAATAGTTTTTCAAATGAAAAAATTATTCTTCTCATTATAGTATGGGAAATATCAAATACTAATAATATTTTTTTTACTCTTTTCATGCACTCTGTAGAATTCACAATAATAATAATAATATGCAATCTACTTGAATGGAACAGACAATAGTTTTTCCAATGAAAAAATTATTCTTCTCATTATAGTATGGGAAATATCAAATACTAATAATATTTTTTTTTTTACTCTTTTAATGCACTCTGTAGAATTCACAATAATAATAATAATATGCAATCTACTTGAATGGAACAGACAATAGTTTTTCCAATGAAAAAATTATTCTTCTCATTATAGTATGGGAAATATCAAATACTAATAATATAGACAAAGATTTAGATTATCTGTTCATTTTCCAATAAAGATTATAGTAAGAAAATATCAAATAATATTATCTGTTCACATTCAAGGTAATATTTGAAAATAACTAACCTTAGGCTGTGTGCAGCTGTTTCCATCACCTTCCTCCTCCTCCTCCCACGTCAGGCGTCGTTTCATCAGGCTGCTGGCTGCGCTGCTGGTGGTGTTCAGCGTTCTCAATGGTACACGCCGAGGAGCCCAATGTGGCTGCGCTGCGTGAGGAGGAAGTGTCGGTGGTGAATCGGGGATGATGAAGGTGGCGTTCTCGTCCCCTCCTTGCAGCACCAGCCGATGTCGCGGTGATGACATGGCGCTGGCTGAGACAGGTGAGGCAGAAGCGCTGGCAGCAGCAGAAGCGATGGCAGTCTTCTTCTTCTTCTTCTCCTCCACCTGCCAGTAGTTGAGCGGTGGTTGTGGTGGTGCTTGGGGTGGATGGTCAGGTAGAACGTACTCCTCCTCTCCCTGCCTTGTGTAGATTTTTGCAGTCGGTGTGTTCATTGTAGAATGGGAACGAGCACAACAACAACAACAACGACGACGACGACGACGACGAGTAACTCACCGACACTGAATAACGAATGATGAGCATAGAGCCGATGCTTCCCCCTTTTATTGCACGTGCTTTCTCTCTTGTGCTTGAGTGAGAGGGGCGAATTTTGGCAAGTGGCATGAAATAAAACATCTCTCCCACATCGAATTTAAGATTTCATCTCATCATTCTCTATCAAATTTCTCAACTATGATGAATAGTGTTCACGATCTACATATTTATGGATGTATCACTTAACGAATTTCTTAATTATTGCAATTAACAATCCTCTTCGTTTTCACAGTGATCGAGAGAGAGAGAGAGTGAGGAGTGAACAGACCAACTCATAAGTGCTTTTACCTTGAAGGAGCAAACATACTGCAATCAGCATAGTGCATCTATACATGTAAGTACAAAAACTTTTTAGTTTTCTACCTGAAAATATTCATTTTCTCTTCATTTCAACTCGATTTTCTTATCCTTTAACCTGTTTTTCCCCACCTATTTGTCCACCAACTGTGCTGCATTGTGCGTCATTTGTCCGCCACTGTCCTGCATTGTCCTGCATTGTCCGTCATTTGTCCGCCACTGTCCTGCATTGTCCTGCACACTCCGCCTCCGCCTCCCTCTCAGCCTCCGTCTCCGTCATTTCCCCGCCTGCCTCTCCGTCTAGCTTAATTTTCTACAATAAAGCACACGTTTTCCAATGTCTACATTTAGAAATTGTCTGTGATAAATCTTCTTCCTCTTCTTCTTCTTCGCAATAGTTAGTCTTATTATATATACAAAATGCTGTATGTTTCAATTTTTCGTTGGAATCTTCCATAATAATTTTACAATAAACACATTGAATATAGCATTTTTCATGTAAATAAAATCCATTTCTTGCAAAATAGTCTGCTTTTTCAATATATCTCGATGGGTTAGATGATTGATGGAATGTCAAAAATCGTTGATCATATTCGCGCAAAATATTAGCATCAAAATTTTCTTCTTCGATAGAAATATTATGTTTTTTCCGTGAACAAATGCAGTCTTTATGTAGCATGCTAGCATCTTCCATTGGATGGAATTTTTCAAAATATGTACAACAAAATACACATCTTACTGTATCGGGAGCATGTACAAATATAAATCCGTGTTTCGCCATGTTTTCTGCCGACAAAAGATGACAGAGTTTCCATCTTTTATCGAAAGTCAATAGCCTCAATCGCTCGTACATGAAAACTTGATCTTGTGATAGCATTTTTACACGTTATTCAATATACTTCTAATTTTTGTTTCAGGTGCAGAGATGAATAGGGCAACACACCGCAGACTTCGCGCAGTCAATTCAAGCGCTCTCCGTCATCGAATAAGTTATAACAATGATGAAGAATTGGATATTGAAATAGTTTTAGAATCCTCAAAACCGCAGGTTTTCGACGTTATAAAAGAACATGCAGCGCGCTTTGATGGTAACGTCAAATGGTTCTTAGTTTTAAATGTTTTGCTATGTAAATTTGTTATGTTAGAGGCGGGGGAAGAGGAATCTGTTTCATCGCTCATCAATCTACATAGTTATTCGGCAATAGGTATTAATGTTTTGGAAAATTATGATGAATTTAATCGACATTTTATTTTGGCTGTTAGGAAAATTTTATCTTCATTCGATAACTTTGTGAGATTTGGTAGTGGATGGGTTTTGAAGAAGATTGATTCGCTGGATATCAACGTAATCCGTTATAATCCAATTTATACTAGCAGCTACATCGAAACCCCGGACTTCATTAAGTCTAAACGATGTGTTTTGAACATAAAAAACCGTGATTCTAAATGTTTTCTATACAGTGTTCTAGCCTATTTTCACCAACCCCCCAATAGATCACCCGTAACTGTTAAATATTTGAGCAAGTTTGCTCATACGTTGAACATGCGTGGGATTAAATTTCCGGTGACTATGCGTGACATAAAAAAATTTAAAGCATTGAATCCAGATATTGCAATACATGTAATCGCGTATGATAAGAAAAAATTTTTCCCCTATAGATCAAGTATTTACACCATGCGTAAACATCAAATTAACCTTTTAATGTTGAAGAATGATGAAGGAAAGACTCATTTTTGCTTGATTAATACCGCAAACGGGAAAAACGGATTATCGCGACTTCTCTCTCATCTTTCAAAACATAACGGTGAAGTACATGTATGCAATTTCTGTTTCCACCGATTTACATCAAACAAATCAAGCGAATGTGATGCTAAAGCGAATTTGATGAGACATCAAGAGCTTTGTTCAAAGTTCGAGTGTCAGAGAACGGTTTATCCAAAACAAGGCGAAACAATTGAATTCAAAAAACTCGGGGCGACATTAAAGAAAAAGTATACGATATACGCGGATCTAGAAACGTTTGTTGTAAATATGAATTCTGAGGAGGAGCAAGATGAAGTTCCCCTCACGGGTAGTTACACCAAGAAAACAGCTCGTCACATTCCTTGCGGGTATTGCTTTGTTGTTATTGATGTAAACGGTGATATCGCGTACGGTCCAAGACTCTATAGATCACGTGATATAAACGAAAAGATCATGGAGAAATTTCTTGACGAAATAACAGAATTGGGTGAAGTTTTGTATGATGATATGAAATGTGAAATTCCCATGGGAGATTTGAGTGAGCGCGAGCAAGCTGAATTTGAAAATGTTACACAGTGCGGGCTTTGCAATGAAGATTTCGCTGAAGGCGACATTAGAGTACGACATCATGCACATGAAACTGGAGAGTATTTGTGTGCAGCACATAATTCTTGTAATTTAAATGCCCGCACTGCAAACACCATTAGCTGTTATTTCCATAATTTTAGCGGATTTGACAGTCATTTTATTATAAAAGCATTGGGGAAGTGTAAGAAAGCCATAAGCTGTATTGCTTCCACTTCGGAACGATTTCTCTCATTGACTGTAGGCAAAATTAAATTTTTAGATTCTTTTAAATTCATGTCCGAGTCGTTGGAAGTACTTGTAAAGAACTTGGCTGAAAGTACAGATTTGGAAACGAAGTTCAAACGTTTGTTTTCGGTATTTAACAATAGTGAACACAAACATCTTCTATTGAAAAAGGGAATTTATCCATATACCTATATGGATTCACCTGAAAAATTTATGGAAACATCTCTTCCACCGATTGAACGCTTTTACAACGATCTTAATGATAGCCCACTCTCAATTGAAGATTATGAACATGCGCAAAAAGTGTATTCAAGCTTCAACTTGCAATCTCTTGGGGATTATCACGATTTTTACCTTTGTTTAGATACAATGCTATTGTCTGAAGTTTTCGAAGCAATGAGATCAACACTTTTCAACTCGTATGGTCTGGATGTAACTCATTTCCTTTCTCTTGCGCATTTCACTTGGAATTGCATGTTAAAGTACACCGGTGTACAACTTCAATTAATCTCAGACCCTGACCTTCATTTGATGATTGAGGGGGGAATGAGGGGTGGAGTTTCGTTTATTGGTAAACGTTATTGTGAAGCCAATAACAAACACATACCTGAAACTTTCAATCCTGAACTGCCAAGTAATTATCTTCTTTATATTGATGCTAATTCTCTTTATGCGCAGGCCATGAATCAAAACTTACCGTATGGTGATTTCAAATTCCTTTCAGAGGAAGAAATCCATGCGCTAGACTTTGCAAATTTGGAAGTTGATTCTCGAACCGGATACATTATCGAATGTGATTTAAAGTATCCTCGCGAGTTACACGATAGACATGCAAACTTTCCCCTTGCTCCGCATCACCAAATCCCACCTAGAGAATTATTGTCGGATTATCAAACAAATGAGAACGGTCAAACTATGACCAAAAAACTCACGAACACACTATATGATCGTCAGAACTATGTGTTGCATTATCTCAATTTGAAATTGTACCTACAACTCGGATTGCAATTGATAAAGGTACATCGTGTGATTAGTTTTTCTCAAAATGCATGGTTGAAACCTTACATTGAACTGAACACAGAAAACAGAAAAAATGCGAAAAACAAATTCGAAATTTCATTTTATAAAGCCATGTCCAATTTATGTTACGGGAAAGCTATTCAATCTACACGTAGACATTTCAATGTTGAACTTATTACAGACGCAAAGCGTCTAGATAAGTTTATTTCCCGTCCGCTTTGCAAAAGATGGATAATAATAAATACCGATGTTATTGCTGTCTTCTCACGCAAACTCGAATTAAAAATGAATAAACCGATCTATTCAGGGTTCAGTATTTTGGAGTTAAGTAAATTTCACATGTATGATTTTTACTATAATAAATTGCAAAACATCATACCTTGGCAATCTATTGATCTTTGCATGTCAGATACAGATAGTTATTTATTGTCCATCAAAACAGAAGATGTGTACAAATTAATTAAAGAAAACATTCACCTCTTTGACACTTCAAACTATCCGAGCACGCATGAATGCTTTTCAATGGATCGATATAAAGAAGTTGGATTTTTTAAAGATGAAACAGGTTCCAAGCCCATCACCCACTTTGTAGGTTTAAGATCAAAAATGTATTCTTATTTAATAGCTGATGGAGAAAAATCCATTAATAAATGTACTGCAAAAGGTGTCAAAAGTCATGTTAAGGATAGAAAATTGAATTTCGATTTATATAAAAAATGTTTGTTTGAAAGAATGCGATATGTTGAAAAATTCAATATGCTACGTTCTCATACACATAATATGTACCAAATTGAGTGTAGGAAAGTGGCACTCTGTCCATTTGACGATAAGAGATACATTTGTGATAATGCTATAGACACTTTTCCATTTGGTCATTATAGTATACCACCAAGTGTTGAAGAAATCGAGAATCAGTAAGCAGCTTCACTGCTAAGACTCCCGCATCAATCGCATCAAAGAGCCAGACGTAGCAGGTGTGGTTTAAATTTTTTGTCATCTCCCCTACAACGTGATGACAAGTATTAGGGGGAAAATAGCGTTAGAACTACATTCAGTTCCACGTGTGAATTATCCCACACGAAAATATGAATTAAAAACTGAAACGGACTTGTTACAGAGTGATCTTATTGAAATGGGCAGCTTATCCAAATATAATTCTAATTATAAGTTTATCTTAGTTGTCATTAATTGTTTTTCGAAATTTGCATATTGCACTCCTTTAAAAGATAAATCCGGTTTAAATGTATGTAAAGCCCTAGAACCCATTATTCATGAGAATAAACGAGTAAGATTTTTTCAAACGGATCGTGGAGTTGAATTTTACAATAGACATGTAAAAAAATTGCTAGATAAATATAATATTAAGCATTATAGTGTTTTTAGTGATAAAAAAGCAGCAATATGTGAACGTTTTAATCGAACTCTTAAGGCTAGAATATTTAAATATCTCACTGAACACGGTACCAAAAACTGGGTAAATAATTTACAAAATATTGTTGACGACTATAATAATACAATACACAGCTCAATCAGAATGAAACCTAAAGATGTAACTAGAAAACATCGCAAATATATTATAGAATCTTTAAACACTGCATTTAATAGACGATTCAAATTGAAACAGTTAAAACCAAAATATAAGTTGGGCGATATCGTGCGAATTTCTAAGCACAAACAGATCTTTGATAAAAGTTATAATATTAACTGGAGTGCAGAATATTTCCAGATAATCTCTGTTCACCCCACAAGACCTGTGACATACACATTACGCGACCTCAACGGTGAGATAATTAGTGGAAGATTTTATGAGCAAGAAATTAAGAAAACAAATTTAAATGAGAATGAGCGACAGGTATATTTGATTGAGAAAATATTGAAACGTGAAAAAAATAGATTGCTCGTAAAATGGATTGGTTTTACAAACCCTAGTTATATTGATCGAAAAAACTTGTTAGATTAGATTCTACTACTACTACTACTACTACTACGCCTATACATTCCAATTGTATATAAATAATAATAAGAAATGTAAAAGTGTACATTACAATTGTATATAGATCATCTAAATGTACATTCCTGTTAATAAACTCAAGTTGAAATGAATTTCTCTATTGACTAATCACCCATCCTTTTATGAAATGTTGTTCTTGCTTGACGAGTGCAGTTTAGTGTTTGTTTTGAATGAGAGTGCAATCATTGGAGAGCTAAACAGGTTAGTACCTTATTATATAGGTAAGAAATCACCTTGCTGTGCTTTCAACGAAGGCTGTTTCAACGAAAAAGAGAGGGTAGAGAGAGTGAGAGAGAGAGAGTGAGAGGTGAAGAAGTTGGGCTGGGGGTCTCCTTCTCCTCCTCCTTCTCCTCCTCCTCCTCCTTCTCCTCCTCCTTCTCCTCCTCCTCCTCCTTCTCCTCCTCCTTCTCCTCCTCCTTCTCCTCCTCCTCCTCCTCCTCCTCCTCCTTCTCCTCCTCCTCCATTGTGTTTGTGGAAAACGCAAAAGATAGATTCACAATAATTTCTCCATTTATTAATACAACATAAAATAATACATATTCCTGTTTACAATGCAATATATTAAATACAAAAAACAACTCTTTCCTTATTTCTACTGGGGGTATGCTTAAGGACATCCAACCTGATTCTAATTTTATAATTTAAATCTATGTTAGAGCTCTCCAATTCTTCCTCCAACCAATAATTCGAGACATGAAAAAAATAGATTGCTCGTAAAATGGATTGGTTTTACAAACCCTAGTTATATTGATCGAAAAAACTTGTTAGATTAGATTCTACTACTACTACTACTACTACTACTACTACGCCTATGCATTCCAATTGTATATAAATAATAATAAGAAATGTAAAAGTGTACATTACAATTGTATATAGATCATCTAAATGTACATTCCTGTTAATAAACTCAAGTTGAAATGAATTTCTCTATTGACTAATCACCCATCCTTTTATGAAATGTTGTTCTTGCTTGACGAGTGCAGTTTAGTGTTTGTTTTGAATGAGAGTGCAATCATTGGAGAGCTAAACAGGTTAGTACCTTATTATATAGGTAAGAAATCACCTTGCTGTGCTTTCAACGAAGGCTGTTTCAACGAAAAAGAGAGGGTAGAGAGAGTGAGAGAGAGAGAGTGAGAGGTGAAGAAGTTGGGCTGGGGGTCTCCTTCTCCTCCTCCTTCTCCTCCTCCTCCTCCTTCTCCTCCTCCTTCTCCTCCTCCTTCTCCTCCTCCTTCTCCTCCTCCTCCTCCTCCTCCTCCTCCTCCTTCTCCTCCTCCTTCTCCTCCTCCTCCTCCTCCTCCTCCTCCTCCTCCTCCTCCATTGTGTTTGTGGAAAACGCAAAAGATAGATTCACAATAATTTCTCCATTTATTAATACAACATAAAATAATACATATTCCTGTTTACAATGCAATATATTAAATACAAAAAACAACTCTTTCCTTATTTCTACTGGGAGTATGCTTAAGCACATCCAACCTGATTCTAATTTTATAATTTAAATCTATGTTAGAGCTCTCCAATTCTTCCTCCAACCAATAATTCGAGACATACAATGCTTCTAGATTCTCAAACTGTAATATATACCGATTCTTATTTCTAGCCCATACTTGTTTAATTGCAACAATGACCAACTCTGTACCTTCTGCTAACTCTTCCAATCGTTTGCACTGTCCTACTTTTACTTTCCCTTTAATTTCCAGCATTGTAATGCTGTTGAATTGCACCACTTCTGACTGTGTAAAGGAAGTGTCTTCCAAATTTTTCCATACATTGGATGAAAATTCAATTGTTTGTATTTTTGGAAATGTGTGACCATTATAGCTTGTCATACCATTAATGGAAAATTAAAAGTATATATGAAATAAACAATTCATTAAAAACATACATAGACACACAATTGAATAAAATTTCAGTAGAGCTTAAGGCTAGAGGTGATGAAAATAGAAGTGAAATTACTGCATTAGATGGTAGATTGCAGAAATTTTTAAGAAAGCAGGATTTTCAAAAAGAATTAACAGATTTTAAAAATGTAATAGAGAAAAAACAAGAATTTATAGAAAATAAACAGAATATAATTGATGGTGTGGTGAATAATGAGTTATTACGAAAACAAGATTTTGAGTACACTGTAGATAGACTAATTAGTGTCGATACGTACATTGCAGGCTTACAAGAATTTAGAAGACAAGAAAACGCTGCACTAGATCAATTAGTTACAAAGCATCAATATGAAAAAGAAAAAAAGATCTGTTATTGAGCAGACACGAATTTGAACTAGAAAAAGCAGCTTTTGTAAAGTATGATTATTTAAAGACAAATTCTATTTTACTTGAAAATTATTTTAAAGATTATATTCGAAATGATGCTTCTTATAGAACTTTTTTGTATGATTTTATGTACAGATATGCATACTACATAATTGGATTATGTGTTAGAGCTATGAAATCATTCAGCTTTAAAGAATTGGAAGAAAGGGGCTTAAGTCTTGATCAGTCCATAGAGCATTTTTTAAAAAATATCAATATGTCTACACCTGAAAAATTATTTGATAGAAGCGAATTCCCTACAGCAGAAGAACAAAGATTAAAAGAAAGATACGACGGATATAAAAAATGATAGGAGCGCTAACGAACTTTTCAATGCTGGAGATAAATTCTGATTGAGTGCGTTTTCAATGTAGGACTCATGATAAAAAAGTGTGAGTAGCAGATGTGAGAGCTATTAACCAAAAATAGTAAGAATGACTACTTCAACGGAATTTCAGCTCCGGGAGAGCATTCGTTGTTGAGTCTTGTAATAAAAACTATGACACGTGTACAGACACATCTATAATAATTGCTTTAACGGGCAACCCCCCCGCTCAATGTGTGGAGTGAGCGGGGACGCTGGCGGCTGCGGTAGAGGGTTAGAAAGAGATGGCGCTATGGCGTAGAGAGAGAGGCGTATATTTCATGCAACGCTACGAAACAACTTGCAACGGGAGACGCCCTCACCGCTTGCAACGCAAACTCCTCCGTTGCAAAAACAATTTTCCACTTTTCTTCTTTGCGGGAGGCCATATATATTTTGGGAATTTCATAAAATAGGGAGGGGGGTTTGCGATGCTAAATCTATTTTGGGAATTTTTTTTTATAAAAACTATTTTTAGAAATCTATTTTTTATGCTATTTTTTATGAAATCTATTTTTAGATTCCTATTTTTTATGAAATCTATTTTTAGATTTTTTCTATTTTGGGGGAGGGGGAGGGGAATCTATTTTTAGAATTTTGGGGCTGGGGGGAGGGAGGATCTATTTTGGGGTTGGGGGAGGGGTAGCGGTGGAGAGTGGGAGGGGGAGGGGGAGCTATTTTTGGAAAAACAACGTTAAACTCTCAACTATATCCTACTCACGACAAACTTAGATTAACTACCTGACTTTTTGGATCGAATTTGCAGTTTTTCACCCCAGCACAATACTCGCTCACTCATTTGCTGTACCTCCTAATAATTCATCAAAGTTCCTCATAATGACTTGTGCTTCTTCAAAAGGAAGCTTTTCAGAAATTAAAAGAATCGCAAAAATTGCTGAAGCATATAAAAGATAGATGATCGATCTCAGATGGTATTCTTTGAGTTATGTTGATTGAAAAATCTGCAATAAAAATAAATTTCTCCTGATAGTTGATCAATCTTTCCCACAATCATTACAGTTTTATGATATTTAAAGGAATCTCATCGTTGTAAATTGAAAGAAATTGGCAGAAATTACTGAAAAATATTATGGAAGCTCTAATTGATGTCTATTTATCTATTTTATCTCAGAAAGAATTTTGTGATTTATTGTGCTTGAAGCATTTTTGTTATGTCAAATGTTGAAAAACCTTTTTAACAAGAATTGGCTTAGCGTAGGCCATTTATAAAATTTTGACAAACCCTTGCAGCAAGAATTCATAAAATTCCAATTAAATCAAAATTCCTTGATGATTGGCAGATGTCCAAGATTATTACTTTTTTATCCAAGATTGCTGTCATTTCCAAGATTCCAAATATTTGAACCTTATATGCCTTTCTATCCTTTCTTCCAATAAATAAATTCAATTAATACAATTGAATTTAATAAAAAATAGTAATATTTGTTTTCGTAAAAATGGGGGTTCATTTATGAACACACGTTGCTCAAAGTTGAAAAACCCTAGATACTGTTAGAAGTAGGAGTGACATCATTGTCATTTTTAATCATTTTATGAAAATAATTATCATTTTATTTTATCAAATGTTGAATATGTTGAAAATGACAAATGAAACATTCAATTTTTATTTGTTTTTACTAAATTCCACGACTTAACAACCAGAGATTGTAACTCATTCAAATTGGAAGTTGATAATGTGATATGGATTGATTGACTCGAAATAAGCCATAAACATCCAGGATATTAGCAAACATTGCTTTGGAGTATTTTGTGAAACATTCAAATTGGATCTGTATTCGTTACATAGTTTTTGTACAAAAAAAAATAAACAGGTAAATAAATACTGAAATAAATAGCAGTCGTTTACCAAAGCCATTGTAAATACAAGCTAATATAAAGTTTCAAACGAAGTATTCAATACAAATTCAAACTATCTTAACAGTTTTATATTTTATTTTAATGAAAAGGAAATTCACTCAGTTCTACAAAAATGTCCGATAAATGATCATCAAAAATATTGTAGCGGATATGAAATTGGAGAGAGTTGGAAGAAAGAAAAGACAATGGTTCCCGGTGTTATCTGCTATGATGTTTACTTTTAAGCCATTAATTACACTGCTTTTGACACTTTTATAGTGTTTACTTGGTAATTAGTAGAATGTTCTATTTGTTTGATTAGACATTATTATTATTATTATTATTATTATTATGAAGGGACGGATTCAAAGATCCAAAGATTCAAAGATCCTCACACGTCAACCGAAGCTTATTGTGTGTCCCTAGTACGTTAGTTGGGCAAACCAATACCTGTGCCCTTTACAAGATCCAGGAGTTTTTTCCCTATGCTAACGTCCCATTCATCACCTGGTTGTTTGCAGCCAAACGGAGCCCTTCTCCTTGCCCCGAGTCTCTCGCAATCCAGTATGATGTGCTTGGCAGTCTCTTCAGACTGATTGCAAAGCCTACACATCTGACTTTCATTTCTGAGTCCAATTGTGTGGAGATGTTTCCTGAAGTGGCCATGTCCAGTTATCAGAGCAATCAACTGCTTGAACTGACCTCTACCCAGCCTCACCAGCCAGTTGGTGAAGTAGGAGCTTGTGTCTGCTAGCAGCCTTTTGCTAGGTCAAATCCCTCTCTGAGGAGGAACTGGCAGAAAGCAGCCGAGGCTGCTTTACTGTGATGTAAATTGATCTGAAGGACCCTGGGCATTGTCCTTGACTGTTGATTCAAATCGAGGAACCTGCCCTGATGGGGTGGAACCTGATAGGTTTGAGGGCAAGGCAACTTCTGGAGTTACCTTGAGGTTTGGTTCTGGTTCGTATTTGGAAATTCATGTGATTCCCACGAGCAGCTAGGGAAGTGGAGTCAACCCGGACAGAGCCCCGCATGCCCGGGCAAGGCTACATACTGCAGGAGGTCGCCCGGTGTCCTGCAGGCACCGTTAGATAGAGGAAAGGGTGGAGGGAGGGGCTGGGATGAAGAGCAGGATAAAGGATAGGTTTCTAGGATAATGAGGTCAACGGACAGTTGCCCTTTTAGTCGCCTCTTACGACAAGCAGGGATACTGTGGGTGCAATTCTACTACCCCCACCCACTGGGGATTGATTAGACATTAATGGAATGTTATCGAATATTGTGGAAGGTGCTAGTTTCCTTGATTTGTTTATTCAGAAGATGATAGAAAAATGTAGAAATTGCTCGATTGTTGACAAACCTATTTAAGGCGAACGCATTTGTAAATTAGTTCAGTAGTCTTTGAAATTTTGTCGTGATAAACGAGTTGTGACAGTTCTATATATACGTGTCTATAAATATACGTGATAATTCTTTCTCTGTGCCTTTTTTAGTGACAATTCTTTTTCCTGCTTAATTCATATCAGTGAGCTACTAAATAGTTTTTGTTGTATTACGGACTAGTGCTATGTAAGTTAAGTGTTCTTTTTAGACGTTTCTTTTTTAATATTATTGGACAGTTTATTGTACAGTTATTGATTAATTTTAGATCGGCCTTTTAACTTTTAGTGATTGATTCTCGTACAGTTTATTGAAAACTCATTATCAGTTGGACAATATCGTGTTATCTGTTTTTAATTGCTTATTTTTCTGTAAGACATTACTGAACAGTGAGTGTTGTGATTATTTGTGTAAATAAAGTGCGAATGTAAATTTAAGTGTTGCCAGCGTTATTTTAGACATAGAACCCGTAACAATATACAAAGTATCTATATCGTTGGTGATCACTTTGTTTTGGAGCAGTCTCGATCAAGAGTGAAATAATTTGCATTCAATGCAATTCAGTGAGTGAGAGAGAGTGAGAGAGTGAGAGAGAAAGCTCTAGAATGGCTCCATCCCAGTCGATCAAGAGCGCTAGCTGCGCCATCTCATTAGCAGGCTCTTGTCTGTTGTTCACTCACCGACGTGAGGTGCGAATATTAATAGTTGCTGCCTGAAGCTCACCGCGTGAAATGTCTCGAAGACATTAATTAATGGCTGGAACAGGATATTCAGAGCACTCAAACTACAGCCATACAGTCAGGAGTCGAGAGTCGATACGTCGACCGAAATCGAACGCAGCATATCTCGACACTCATCTCCGAATTGATTATTTCCTCATGTTTGATGCATGCGACGGAATATCGTGATGAGTTCGCCATGCGTCTGTTTGCCTGCCGACGTACGACCCAATTTTGGGCGTTATTTTCGTATCTGCTTATCAATTGAATCAGCGCTTGCTTGTCCCACCAAATTGATTCCACTAGTGCAGTAATAACTGCAGCTAGCGTTGTGATGAGAGGAAGTGTGCAATCCTGACTTCAATTTCCAGGCATCGTAAAGTGGAAACCGTTTTCAGTAAAGTGGAAATTGCATAAAGGTACCAGTTATACATTAATGAATAGTTTAAAAAATACTGATGTTGACACAGTCACCAAATTATAAACACACAAGATACTATAGTTTCAACGCATAGTAATGTGTATACTTATTATTATTCTATTTTATAAGCAAATGAATCTCCAATGCTGTTTTTTATCAACTTTTAAACCTGATAAAGCTTGTGCAATGCTATTGCTTTTTATAATATTGATTGTTTATATGAACCTTGTTGTCTATATTGATAAAATGATGTTGTTTGTTTCATTTAATAATGCATCATTTATCCATTTAATTTATCATTTATAAAGATAACGAGACTTCATAGATGGTTGAAGGGGTGAAAGGAGATTATAAGATGTTAAATTTGTTGAACAGACAGACAGATTGACAAGAGCTGAAGTAAGGCCAACTGAATCGGGCGTATATAGATACATAAAATGGACTTATAAACGATGTTAAATAGAGGATCAAGGAAACTACCAAAAGGGTAAAAGTATTCAGCATCTAAACTATTTAAAAAATAGATTGCGATACAAAACAATGAAGGAAGAATAAAAAAGGGGAGAGTTCTCTTTAAGAACGTAGTTAGGTAGAATGCATTGCCAGAGTTTATTATACTTTGTAATTACATTCAACAATCGATTTTTGAAGAATGAACCCTCGTCTTTTCCACGTTATGAAAATTGTATACCGTACCTAAAATGAGCCCACTCTGTAAAATAGAAGCTTTTGCAAGAAGTAAACCAATTTAATAGTTTTTTTTTTAATCATAGAACAACTTTTCATGAATATTCTCAGCAAGGAGAACATACTAGAGCTTGATTGAAGTTCTACGGAGTTATTATAATGTAATGATCTTAAAAATTTCCAACAGCAGTTGAAAACTGTAGGCCACATTAAAAGTGAAAAATGTAAGCTCAGTTCACTAATTGGAAACTAGAAAGCAGTCAGCTAGCAAAGTAAACCAGCCGAAAGTGGGTGGCCACTGAGCAAAAGCATACAGTTTGTTAATGATGGAGTAATTCGCCGGAGCTGAGCAAAGTTACATCAAAAACTCATAACAGAGAGGTGAGCCGAGCCGAGCAGAGAGGAAGCGGCCTGGCTTTGAGATAAGGAGGATTTACTTTGTCGAGTAGTAATTTTTAGCAGTGCGGGCGAGAGGAACAGTTAACGGTCCGAGACAACGTTTAAATGAGGTAGTAATAATCGACTTTAAACGGCGTAAACGAGTCGAAGTGTGTGGCTTGCGGATCTGGTTTTAATGCGCCGCCATTATGGCTCACATAAACTACCCCTCACCGAAGTACGCTGCCTTGCTATGCCGCGATCCAAGGATCGACTAACTTCTGGCTAGAATCAGCGCTATTTTTCCATGCACCATCAGAAGGTATTTATTGCTCGCTAAAGTTGGAGGAATTTAAGAGTGTAATCGAGAAAAGATATTTTCGGGTAAACCAAAGTAGTATTTGAATGAAATTCATCCTGAATATATGTGTTTCAACTCGGTTTGACGAAATAATAAGAAATTATTATTTATTCTCACTACGTAATTCATTGAATTCCTATATAGTTTGTCTCCTATCGGTTTTTACGAAATAATGCTAAACATTTATTATATATTTATTAAACTTTATAATACACAGCAACTCGAAATTAGTATAAAGAAATTTATCTTATTTATTCATGTTTCTTACTAAGCTTTTAATGATTAATTTTGAACGGGACAGTTAAACCATTGATCAGGGATAGTAAGGTTCGTCTATGATGGAACTTGATGGTTAAACATAGCTTTTCCGTTGAGAGTGAACTTATCCGTTTTGACATGCTTTTTTGAAAATTGAATGTTTCAAGATTAGGTTATCTCTGTGTCTGGAACCAAGAATACGTTCATAAATGTTACTTTATTAAAAATTTTATTATGTACGATAACAAATAAATCATTTTATCAATTGATCACAGTAATAATACATTTATTTTACATTAGCAAAAACTTAGTAATCTAATAAAATTATTTCATTCATTAATAATATTAAAGAAAGAAGCTTCAATCTCTTGAATGAATAATTGATACATCAATCGTTATTGTTCAATAATATTGTTATTATCAATAATTAATAATCTAGGAACAAAATATCTATCAATATATTGTAAAAAAAGAAAAATTTTCTCAAGTTTTACTGGTCTTATTTTTATACAAGTCCAACTTGATTATCCTAGTAAACCTCTTGTACCTCAAATTATTTGAAAGCTGTAGTTTAAATATTTCCAAGATTCACAAATTTCCAGACAAGACTGTTTACTAGAAAATTAAATGAGAGATGTTAATGAAGTTAAACAACATCATTAAAACCCTACATGGAAACCTTTAAAACCTATTGGAAATTTGTCCAAGATGTATTTTATTTATTTGCATCATATATTATTTTCATCCTGGTAGCCTCCTTTTCTCATACTTCACATTTTCCTTATTATTTCTCATTTACTTATTTAATGATTGTGACAAGATCTAAAACATAACATGGACTGAAGATAAAATTAGATTTTATTGATTTAATTGTTTGATCTAATAATGAAATTGTCTCTGCTATAAAACTCTGAAATGTTATGGAACAGACCTTATAGGTTTCGTAGAGTGATGCTCGTTTGAATGGCCTTTTTTCAAAGTTACACATAGTAAAAGCGTTCGAACTCTTTTAGTAGCAACAAATGCTGGATACACAATACGGTCGAGAGAAAATTGAAAGCTAGTAATCGTGAGTATCTTGGTTGCGATTGAAGAATCTTGCTCATAGAAAAAGAGTGGAAAGCACGTGGATGAGAGAATACTGAAGGAAGTATATTTATATATATATCGAAAGCAAATAGGAACAAAGGCTTACAAAAGTATTTATATATATATATATATGTTCGATGGAAGAGTCTTGAGGTCCAGTAGCTTAGTCTCTATTCTTTCGTTCGAAATAATGGAAGGAAGGTAAAAAGAGTGGAGGCCAAACCAGTGTTGCAGGACGGCTCCAAATGGATTCACCTTTAGAAAGGGGCCGAGTAAAAAAAGACGCTAGGTGTGAACAGCTCAGTTGGCTGAACTAACACTCAGCTGCTGCTTTTTTCGCACACGCGACAAATTAATAACTTGATGGAGCACCAAGAAAAATGCGCGCGGAACTCCCGCTGGGAACAGCACTTACAGATGGAAACGTTGTAGCGCTTCCGTTGATAGGAAATGTTTTCTGTGCCAACAGTCGGCTGCTAATTTATTTACGCAGCTCAGTGGGTACAGATCAAACGAGACCATACCTCAAGATTTAGTTATATAGCTATATACGTGCATGCACTACTACCAAATAACCATATTAATTTGAACACAGGGTTTCGGAAGGCGGAAATATATACTTTTTATCCTAAAATGGATTTTTTGTTGACATAGCTTGTGATGGATAAAGCGATACTAGTAGTAGATGAAAGAGCACACAGTGGAGATTAATCTTTGAAGTACGCTCTGTAGATGCTCCGTAAAGCTGTAATCGTTTTTTCTCTTGCTGACGATGCTCACATGAGTCTGAGGTCTGTTAGTGGGTAATGAGGTGAATGATAATACAATGATGTTATGACTTGATATTGTGCTTTGATAACATCATATAACAATAATTCTTCTTTTTCTCCTCCTCCTCCTCCTCCACTCCTTCTCCTCCTTCTCCTTTTTCTCTTCACTTATTCTCATTATCATCTTTTTCTTTCTTCAAAGTGTGCAGTTTTTATTTCACTTCTTCATTATCATCAGCATCAGCATTAAATAAATAAATATTTTATTTCCATTTAAAACGAAATCTAAACAAAT
This sequence comes from Conomelus anceps, assembly GCA_948455865.1. NCBI lineage: Eukaryota > Metazoa > Arthropoda > Insecta > Hemiptera > Delphacidae > Conomelus > Conomelus anceps. The sequence goes on from OX418220.1 coordinate 20,490,984, forward strand.
ACGTATACATAAGACTACATGACTAAAACTACCAAAGATTACATTTTTATAAACATTTTTTTTGTATGGAAATTAACCTACTCTACTATGGCATGCCATGTTCTAGAGCAGGTTTGCAGTTTAAAATTTTCAGGATTCAGTGTTTAAATATCAGGTTAGTGAGCTCACATATTGTTCAAAATTATGGTTTCTATGGTCTGTCTTCCTATGTTTATTATCCAGTGATGTACTTTGATTTTGAATTTCTTGCTGTGTGGTATTTCCTGTATGTCTCTTGAAAACAGATTGTAAAGTTTTGGTGCTAAGTGATTGTAGTGTCTCTGGTATTATTATCATAATATAGAATTATTATCATCATCAAATTCACATTTCCCCCCCAACTATGGAGTTTCTAGAATTGCACATGACGTTGTAAGTTTGTCAGTAGTCTAATTTACAATCACTCAAACATTTTTAGAGTATGAGATATGTTCAAATAACTTTTACTTGAAGAATTCAATCTACAATATTTCACCCATTGGCGTTGCCATCGAAAGGTTATTGAACATTATAGACTGCGGTAGTGTCCGGAGGTATTCTAGAGAGGATAACGTCCAGTCAAAAAGGTCTACCTATTTTATGTATTCGGATGTAAAATTCATCTCATATTTTAGGGGGGAAATATGTTTCTCATCTTGATGTGATGGAAATTATAGAGGAGTTTTCATTATTTATTCATTGATTTAAACGTAATTATAAAGTAATTATATTATTATAAAAGTGATTATAAAATGCTCAGTCACGGGCGCTCACGTCTACACTTTGAAGGGGTGATCAACACATGACGCTATCAGCTTTACTATCACTTATCCAGTGGTTCGGAAACCCCTTAAACTGTAGGTCCACCATTCATAGCATAATTGTATAATCATCCACCCCATAAACTACAACAGTTCCAAGATAAAGACTCACCACCGCTTCATCAGAAGGAAAAAAATAAAAACACATTTCAATAAAAAATTCTAAGAAGCTATCATAATAAATTTTGAAAATGTTAATTTTTGAAGCACTCCTAAAAATCAATTTCCACATGAACAAATTACTCTCAACCTCTCCAAAGAGAGCCAAAAAGAAGTTGACCCTCATTATTAATCCCATTTGAATGGTACTGCTTGTTTGCAACTACTTGAAGTTATCGACGGAATATTCAGATGGTTGTGAAGTTTTTTATTGTGACGAGTGGCTGAGGGGAATTATCGACGGCAGGGAGTTGGCGTTGAATGTTAAAATAGGCGAGGAGTGGTGAGGTGAGGTTTTGGGGTTTGGGTGTTGTCAGGAGGTGATGCGTCAGGGAGGGTAATTATCGTTGAGGGAGGATGCTAACAAGCGCTACTCGAGGTGACGCTAAAGCACTCAGATGATCGTCAACTCCCTCTCTGTTCTTGACCGATGGCAGCCCCCTCCCACAAGCCCTCCCCCCCTCAAACCTACTTGGGGGTGTCTTTGCCACATCAGAGCACCCCCTCACCATCACCTTACCCCACCCTTTCATGCCAGCTCATCGCTCATCCGCTCTCAGACGACAAGAAGTGCCGGTAACAAGATTATCTCATGAATAAAATATTGTTGTTCGTGTTTGGAAAATTCCGCCAAAATTCATAAGAGAAAATTGCAGTGCTCGCGAAAACCTGCACTCATCCATCAGGTTTGAGATTGCTGTCTCATTCGTATGCACTGACAGTACGTGCTTCCTACTACTACCAGCTAGTCTATAACTGGCATACTACTATATACAGTAATAGTTAGGCCCTAACGAGAACTTGGGTTCCACACTGAAGATGATTAATTTATTATCATCAAATTTATCATGTAGATGATTGTATTTGATGGTCAATAAAAATATTTCTATTTCTATTTCTATTTCTATTTCTATTCATATTTATATTTATATTTATATTTATATTTATATTTATATTTATATTTATATTTATATTTATATTTATATTTATATTTATATTTATATTTATATTTATATTTATATTTATATTTATATTTATATTTATATTTATATTTATATTTATATTTATATTTATATTTATATTTATATTTATATTTATATTTATATTTATATTTATATTTATATTTATATTTATATTTATATTTTCTATTTCTATTTGTGTTACTAATACTTGAACTGTCAGTCAATTTCTCCTAGCTTAAATTAATAATCGACGCTATTTCACTGAGACGTTTAGTTCTGTAGATTCTGAATAGTTTTGTTTCTACAGATTGTTTTTCTACTTTTTTGCAGTTTTGACGCTTAATGAGTTCGGACTCCCCGTAATTCTGTAGATTGAACTGTTGGAAATAAATTTATTATTAATTTTCTTTTATTGCGGATGATGCCCACATGACTCTAGTGCGTAGGTAACGAGGTAAATGATGGGTGAATGATGAGAAGCATCCATGGCTGAATGATATTCGAACGCAAGGATGCAGGAAACGAAGCCAGCCAGAGCCTTATCTTATCACAGACCAGACCAGACCAGACCATGCGCTACCAGTTTCTTGTAATATAGCACAAAATAAATAGAATTTTGTGATTTGGGTGGTGAAAAAGGTTACTTTCCGAATAGATAAAGTCTTTGCATTGATTTTTTGAGCTTAATCTTCTTAAAATAATTCTGTTACAAAATATACAATTTTTGTTAATTCCTTATAGGTCGATCTTTCCAATGTTAATCAACTGCAGTGCGCAGCACCTCGGTGGCTCTCTCTGATTTTAGTAAAAATGTTTCTTTATTGTGATGTTTAGACCCAAATAAGGTTTTCAACCTCAGGGCAACCTAATTATTTTTCGCAATTTCATAGACTAATAATGTGTTGTATTCTTTTGTACTGTATTATGTAAACTTTATTATATTTCTGAATTATGTAATAATGTTGTGAAAGATTTACGGGAAATAAAAAAATTATTATTATTATTAAAATATGATAAATCGATAGGGAGAAAAATAGTGTTATGTTTATACAACTTCAATTATAGACGACTTACAAGGAATCAAAAACTACATTACTAGCATCTTACTACACCACAGCTTTTAATGATATCATGAGTCAAGGCTTGCATTTTATACAAAACATAATTTAATCTGTAAATTTGGAAACAAGATCGGGTGTCATGATGAATGATTGAAGAAGTGCCTTATCAATCTTACAGACTATAAAAGTCATTCAGTGTCGAAATTATCCTTAATAAATTCGGTAGACTCGAAATAAGTGAATAGAATTCAATAATAAGAAATTTTTTTAAATATGCATTCTGCACATCAATCTCTAGTAGAGAATCTCAAATAGGGTGAGCTTCATTCCGTTAGAAAAATATTATTTAATCAAAGATTAAAAAATGACAAAACTGCAAAAATCTATACTCTTTTGATGGGACTCTTCATTCCTTGAAAACTGTTTGGAAAAGCATTCTAGTAGGAGATTATATCAATCATATCAAATAAACGGATACAAAAGAGTTTCAAAGGATCCGACGAATTCGCATAAAATAATAATTGTTATTATAAGTTATGCTTAAAGGCATCCGAACCATTCAACTTTTTTGATTTCTATGAAAATTATATATGCTTCACAAATGCACAAAAAATGCACATCGTCAGTTATTGGAAAAGAGTTTTGTTTCTTCTCCTTCTTCTTGTTGAATAAACTCATTATATATCATGCCTCAATATTTTCCCCCAGCTTTTTCTCAATTTGACTATTTTAAATAGTTTATGAAAATAATTTCAACACAATTAAAAGTGAAAATGTTAACGCTTGCACTGTAAAATTTCAAAATTATATCAATGTTTTTTGAAATGTGATAGTGTTTTGTTAGAAGTGAAATCAAAATTATTATTCTTTTTCTGAGAAAAACTCGTGAATTATTGTGCTTCAAGGTGAAATTTTTAGTGAAACAGACAGACCTAACCTAAGATTTAGATTCTGATTTGAAATTCTGTGAAAAGCAGTTTTGGGCAATAGCCTGTTGTATTCACATTGACTGTATTTTAGTTAAATGAATGAATAAAGAATTAAGAATAATTAGGCCAAGCAGCAAAGTTCGTAATATTCTTAAATTTTTTGTATTCGAAATGAAACATGTCTATATAGCCTGTAGTGGAAATAGTACATACCAGTCTAGACAAGCCATCAACAGTAATAGTAGTGTTGTGTTAAAACATCTAGGATTCTCAAGTGATGTAACAAAAATGCAGAATGAAAATCCACAGAATCAACCACACCCAAAACCACATGATGTATATTATGTTTAATAAGCAATTCAATCAAAAGTAAATACATCCAAGATATCAACATTCCAATGCAACCAAACCTTTAATTCGTTCAATCTAAATAAAATTTATGGTGAAAAATCCTAAACAGTATATACCATCCTATAGTGGAAATCTGTTTTATATCATTATTATTTTAACCTTTAATCCGTTAAATCTAAATCAAATTTATGGTAAAAAATCCTAAACAGTATATACATGCCTATAGTGGAAATCTGTTTTACATCATTATTATTTTTATGTTCGACACCCAAACTCCAAAATCAATAGCGATCTCACCCGGGCTATGAAGAAGCTATATACATGTTTCAAGATTCTCGAATCTTGACGGATGCGCTAGAGCACAGACGGATGGATGGACGGACAACGGCACGATTTCAATAAGACCCTTCCGGAATCTTAATAATGTAAGGATATATATTCCATTCGGATTTCCCCCCCACAATAACCAAATCCTCATCTCCATGTCTGAATTCTTTATTGAGCAACGTAGACAAAATGATTTGCATCTCATAAAATGTACATCATCATAAAATCGAATATTTAATAACCAAGAGTTATTTCAATTCTTTGCATGAAACAACCTATAAGCTGAAGTACCCGCTTTCAATTCACAGTTGGCCAAGCAGTGTTGCCACGTTTACCAGAATGGGCCTGCCGGCTGGAATGTATGTAAAAATTGAATTATATTATTCAAATTGAAAATAGGAACTCGATAAGTAGCTCCTGGCAAGCTCCCTGCTTCAACCACTAACTTTAGAAATAGATAAATCCAACAACCAGTGCAGTTATAGCAACCTGGCAAGTGATAGTAGCTTTTTACTTAACTCTACAAAATAAATAGCTATATAAATAGTGATATCCCCTAATAGTTACTGTAGTTAATTTGGAATGAATCATTATTACTTAGATAACGTAATGCAGTTACTTCAAAAGTAGTAAAAACTGATAATTGAATGTAATATCTAGTGTATTTTTTGTAAATCACACCGTTGTACAAAATATATATCTTCCTTAGACTGAAGAATTCACATCCTTATTGTCGTGAAAATTTTAGTGTTGTTCCTTAGCTAACAAAAATAATAATCGTTGGGAGGAGGGGAAGAAGAATCATAAAGAAGAAAGAGAAAAATTGAAATTTCTCGAAGCTATGAAAGTGAAAATTTACTCAGCACTTGGCTCTATTTCGAGATTCATGCTTGTTCAGCGATTTAATGATATTCAAACAGAAAGAAGGTAGGATGGATATCGGTATATAAAGAATAAGTATCACAAGAGCTACTAACTTTAATAAAATCTTGATAACAAACAATGGCAAATTATTATTTTCAACACAGTTTATATCTTATTTAAGTTCCTGAACCAGCATATATATATATTATCTTCCCTATTATACCATTCCCAAATGGTATTTCCTTCCTACTATATTGTATCTATTTATACTTATTATTTCAAGTTCTGAAATATTGGAAAGCTGCCCAAACGTATTTCAGATAATCCATACGTATTTCTTTGTTTTGAAAGATTTTATTGAACTCTATTCTTTTCTCATAAAAATTGAACACTCGTTACGTGATTGTAGAAAGATTTAATTTTAAAACACCACTGAGCATCATGAAGTTTAGTATTCTAATCAAGATCTCATTTTATAGATCTTACTTGTATGCAATTTATTTGTTCATAACACTACTTATTGATAAGAAACAATTTTATTTCCAAATCCTTTGGGTATTAATTCTTGTAAATGGTTCAGCAATAAATCTGCACATTCACAATGCATAATCTCCTTACAGTTATGTACAGTATATAATTGCAGCTATTAGAAGTTGGGAAAATGATATGAAAATCCTGCTTGCCGATGAGAAAGACAGAGCCTTTTGTTCGTCAATGCAGTTCACAGAGTGAATAAGCTCGTCAATGCTTTGAATAGATGAAAAAATAGAAATTCAATCAACACTTTTGACGATATTACTGTGACTTTGATAAAATAATGTGTGTGATAACTAGTACAGTATAACTAGTACAGATAACTAGTTTTGCTAGTACAGAAATTAGTATACACCAAGTACACTGATATTGGTATCCTAATTATGTATGCACTAACCTAATATAATTGGCATTGTAAATGCAGATTGCTTCACTGAGTCGATTGGAGAACAGAAATATAATCAACTTGTATCAACGATAAAATTACTGCGACTTTGACAATATACGATATATGGGATGACACTAACACAAATTAGTACACACAAACCTAATAAATCATAATAATGATCTGTTATAGCACTGCTACGTTTCCTCGTGTTCCTCTGTAAATTAGGCGTATGGTTCAAAGCGCACTGAGTGATTTTTCAGCCGCCGAGCTCAAGAGTGGTGTTGCGTGTGTGTGTGAGTATGTGTGAGAGTGCGTTGAGGCTTGCAAGGGAAAATCCAATCTGTAAGGATTAGTGTACTGATTGTTGGAGACCTAATTTGGAGGGCTTAAGGCGACCTGCCAGCCAGAGCTCTGCCTTTCTCATCGACAAGCAGGATTTTCATATCATTTTCCCAACTGCTAATAACTGCTATCCATGCTGCTGTGAACAAGGCTCTATCAGTGTAAATAGGGTTTGTTCATGCTCACCCACTTATCTCTCTTCTCTCTCTCTTACACACTCTCTCTCTCTTCATCAGATCCTCTGTCCACCTTGAATTCTCATTTACTAAATATCATTTGTTCATCGATAAGACCATACCTTTAACATACATTTAGTTCATACCTTCAACACTATGTAAAGATATGACAGCCGTTAATCTATGTGATGGTAATAACATTATTTATCTACGGCTATGTCATAAGAATTTTTTTTTTATTCGCCATTAAGCACATGTTTGTACTATAGGCTTTGTCATTGAAACAAAAATAAAATAAAACTTTTTAGACATTGTAATTGATGTATTCACTACTGTCATAGAATGCTCTGTCCTTAAGCCACTGTGATATCACTGCCTTAAATCTTGATATTGACAATTGTCTCACTGCCTGAGATAGTTTATTAAACCATAAGAATTGCTGAAAAAATAAAATAAACATAAAAGGTTAGAGAGCAATATCAATACAGTTTACTTTATTCCAATGATTATCAAAGTAGTGTAAAAATGAAGCTATTTTAACACTACTGTTTTTTTTCAAGTATCGGTCTAGACCAATCAGAATTCAGGTCGTCTTCAAAAAAGAGTAGAAATGATTTTTATGCGTTAGTCACATCAGCTGATTCAAACATTTTGAAATCAATTTGAATTTTAAATCAAAACCAAACAACAAGAAACACGCATTCTAGGTTATGTTAGTGAGGTTAAGTTATCCGATTGATTGATTGGTAAGTAAAATAAAACGTAATATATTGGTAATCATAGATAAATTATTGTATGCAACGACGCATTTTGCTTATAAGCCACTCGTGAGATGTTTAGGACACTTGTTACACTCATAATGTAGGATAATGATGCCATCTCTGCAGTATCTATCCTGTTATCTATTCAGATAAAAATATAAAATGGAACCACTGATACCCATCACATACAGTCCAGGCCTCGGGTTGTCTTACTTGGCTTTATTCAATATAACAGTATTCAATATTATATAAATAGATTATTTAGTATTAATGTATTGATTAAAACTAATATTGTTTCAAAATTTTATATACATTTTTTCTTTATAATTTTGTGAATAAAGCATCATTTCATTCATTCATTTCATTCATTTCATTCATTTCATTCATTTCATTCATTTCATTCATTTCATTCATTTCATTCATTTCATTCATTTCATTCATTTCATTCATTTCATTCATTTCATTCATTTCATTCATTTCATTCATTTCATTCATTTCATTCATTTCATTCATTTCATTCATTTCATTCATTTCATTCATTCATTTCATTCATTTCATTCATTTCATTCAATTCATTCATTTCATTCATTTCATTCATTTCATTCATTTCATTCATTTCATTCATTTCATTCATTTCATTCATTTCATTCATTTCATTCATTTCATTCATTTCATTCATTTCATTCATTTCATTCATTTCATTCATTTCATTCATTTCATTCATTTCATTCATTTCATTCATTTCATTCATTTCATTCATTTCATTCATTTCATTCATTTCATTCATTTCATTCATTTCATTCATTTCATTCATTTCATTCATTTCATTCATTTCATTCATTTCATTCATTTCATTCATTTCATTCATTTCATTCATTTCATTCATTTCATTCATGTGTGGCTTAAAAAGCAGTCGTTGTACAATCTTTGCATAAACTACCATTTCAAACACTCAAAGAGAGAAAATGGTGAATTCACATGAATAGAGCAATTCAATCTTATTTGATTTTACAGTCTCTCTTTTTCTCATTGTTGATTTTCTTTTGTTTCTGGATTCAGAATACGAAGATTATTCTTCCACCTATTGATTACAATGTTTAAGACTGTGTAGATAACAAAGTAAATAAGGGACCGGCTGCCTCTCAATTTCACCTTTTAAGGATAATGAAGACAAATTATTCAATCTAATTCACATAGACAAGCAAGCATGTACTCCTCCATTTTTCAAAATAAAGCATGTACTCCTTCATTCATCGAAATTCTATTTTTCTTATGCGTATAGGTGATGTCTGTTCAGCAATACAAAGTGTTTGAAAAGAACTCCCTAGTTTTAAGGATAAATAAATTGGTGAAATTAATGAAAAACTACTTCAATGATCACATACAATGAAAGAGAGTACCATCAAGTTTTGTTTGAATATTAGTAGACTTCAAAGTGGGATCCATTTGTTGCCCTGCGCACATCAAGACGATATTCCACTTCTCGCCACGTATTAACCAACATAGCAGTACGGACATGATTACAGTGGTGAGGTTGGGCACCATCTTGTTAGAAAAACACAAGCCCTTTTTCCGCTTCTATATCTTTCAATCGGGGAAAGACATACTCTGCCAACCAACATGTCGTAATAAATGTCCCCATTCTAATAATGTACAGATTCTATGATATATTAAAACTAGGGATTTCTTTCTCAAACACCCTGTATGAAGATATTATGTGCTTATAATTTGTGCTGTATTCATTATGAATGCAAACTATTGAACTAATAAATTCTATCATTCGAAATTGTATTTTTAGTCATCATTATCAAGCTGTTTCTCTTGTCAAATTAGAAAGGATGAATTAATGTTCAATAAATAATGATTGAATTGGGAGAAATTCGTAGCAAAATTGTTAAACCAATATTTTATTAATTGAAAACATCTATGATTGTTATTTTGGATTCACATAGAATGGAGGATTTCCAATCCGAGGGTGATTTTGCAATTCAATAAAAGGATAGTACGTGGTCGAGGAGGTTTTAGGGACTGGCAAGCTAACCAAAGGGTCCCGGGTTTGATGTTGATCAGGCTAAAGGTTTTTCCAGGATTTCCTCGTTTAGATTCGGTTTCTTTTTTCTTGTACATGATAGAATCATCAGAGGAAACGATAAAACGGTAGTATTGAAATAAATCAATTGCAATGATACAAAAAATAATGATTCAATGTGTACAAAATTCTAATAGTCTATAGTTTTTAAATGGTTGTGCACGTATTTAATTTAGCATCTAATAGATTAACATCCAAAGTAGTAGCTAGAGCTAAGATTTAAATTTTCTGAATGATGTAAAGTTCAAGTAAGCACTGCTTAGCACTGCGGGTTGCCTATATCACGCCTTGAATTCAGTTACGCAGTCCTACAGTCCTGCAGCGATACAACTCGCATACAGCTACCGTTCCTGGGGATTATGGATGTGATATTCACAAGAAGTAGTACTTCAATCATGAACGCTTTCCGAGCACTAATTATTTTGTGTATTTCTGACAGTTTGTCAGTGCTGTACTCGTACGTAGACATCAACCGCTATCTTTTTTTTTTTGAAATCCACTCGACATGTTTGTTCATACGTGATGAGACTACGAATAGAAGCCTGTTATAAACGTGCTTTTCAGTGGGTGTATGATTACCTGCCCTGTTTGACAAGTGAACGATCTACTGCATGTAAATTTGTAAGCAAGCGCAAAAAGAAAGGAAGATGGCACAGAATGGATGAGAGGACATGCGAGCGATTATTGTTGAGTGAAAAAAGTGGAACGTAAGTAGAGGCTTCAGAGAGACTGACTGATGGGGAGGTGGTTTGTGTGTGTGTTGTGGTCGTGTAATCATAGATGGTTGGAAAGTTGTCTCTGCTCAACAGTGCGTATTATGTTGATGATGATGATAATGGTTATCTAGTAGAAGAAGTTGAAGAGAGCGTCGTCCCAAGCAAACAGAGTTGTCGCGCTGACAAGAGTACTGGAGTGTGTGGTCACAAAAAGGTGGGAAGTGGTGGTGGTGATGATGGGTGCCGGTGGTTGGGCATTCACAACTACTTCTACGTGTGTTCCAGCTCTGCATAATTCACCATCGCCAAACAAGAATACTGAACAGCTCGTTACGTCCGCCAATGCTAAGTTCGCGCGGCGACCGCTACAATACGCGTACAATCGCACTCTATGGTTTTGTCTCACGTGTCTTTTCTTTTTCTTCTTCAGCTACCTCTTCTCCTTCTTCGTTCTTCTTCTTCTCCTTCTCCTCTCCCCTTCTTCTTCGTCGTCTTCTTCTTCTCCTCCTCCTGCTCCTCCTCCTCCTCCTCCTCCTCCTCCTCCTCCTCCTTCTCCTCCTCCTCCTCCTCCTCCTCCTACTCCTCAATTGTACGTCTTCTCATTCTTCTTCTTATTCTCCTTCTCCTTCGTTCTTCTTCATCTTCTCCTCCTCCTCCTCCTCCTTCTCCTCCTCTTTTCTTCTTCGCCTCCTCCTCCGTTCTTCTTCTTCTCCTCTCCCTCCTCCTCCTTCTTCTTATTTTTTTCTGCTTCTCCTTCTCTTCCTCCTTCACATTCCTCCTCCTCCTCCTACTCCTCCTCCTTCTCCTCCTCATTCTTCGTCTTCTTTTTCTTCTTCTTGTTCCACTTCATCTTATTTTTCTCCTCATACTCTTTCTCCCCCTCCTCCTTGTCCTTCTTGTTCCACTTTATCTTATTTTTCTTCTCCTACTCTTTCTTCTCCTCCTCCTTCTTCTTCATTTACTTCTGATTCATCTTCATCTTTTTCTACTTTACCTGCTTCGTTCTGTTCTTGCCCTCATCTTCTATTCTCCTCCTCCTCCTCATCATCATCATCATCATCATCATTCTCATCATCCTCCTCCTCCTCCTCCTCCTCCTCCTCCTCCTCCTCCTCCTCCTTCTTCTTATCCTCATCCTCATTCTCAACCTATTCTCATCCTCATCCTTCTCCTCCTCCATCTCCTTCTCCTCCTCCTCCTTAAGGTTAAGTGCTTGAATGGACAAATTTTTGTCCAAGCTTCACCTTTCCATGTAAATGCATCACTTAGAATTTCATTTCATTAGCTCTACCCATTGGATCAATGTTAATATTTCCAACAAAATCTAAATACAGTAGTATTTAACCGGGTCTATTTTCTATGTGATGTTAAAATATTGTATATGAGCACACATTTAAAAAAGATATATAAATTTATCATGAATAAAGATAGTAATCTAATCTAATTCTCTTTCTCCTCCTTCTCTATCACGTACATCTCATTCTCTCCCATCTCCTACTACCTCTTCCTAGTCTTTCTCTTCGTTAATTCTCTTCTCATTTAATAATAAATTTTGTTCTATTATCTTCTTCCACCTCTCTTATCTTCTTATTTTCAGTCTCTTTTATTTTCTCTTACACTTTCTTTCTTCTAACTATTTCTTCTCCTCTTGGTCCTCCCCTTGTCACATTCTCCTTCTCCTCTTCCAACATTCACAAACTCCTTTAGCTCTTTTTCTCTTTTATTTTTTATTAATCTCCTTTGTCTCCAACTCCTTCTTGCTCTTATCCTTGATTTCCTTCGTCCAATTATATCCCTTCTCCATCTTCATCTGTTCGTTTTTCACGTTCTTTCCCTTATCTTTTCTTCTTGTTCCCCTTCTCTTACGCCGCTGCCTCCTCTTCCTCTTCTTTTGTCTCCTCCGCCTCCACTTCCCTATTTTTTTTCTCCTCCTCTACTTCCGATTTTCTTCTCCCATCTTCTCTATCGTACTTCCCTTCTTTTTGTTGTTCCTCTTCTTATTTTTCTTCTTCTTCTTCATCTTCAACTTCCACTTTTTCCACATCTCATCCCCTTTCCTCTTCGAATACTCTTCGAATACTTGTGTAGACTTGAGCTTCTCTCTCCTCTCCTTCTCCTCTATTATTTTTGTTCTTTTTGTCTCTATTTATCACATTCTTTTCCTTGTTCTTCTCATGCTTCTTTTCACTACTTCTCTAGCTCCTATCAGTTACAAATTTTCTTCTTCATCCGTCCACTTCCTTCTTTTCTGCTCTCACCCAATTCTTGCTCTCATCCATCTTGCCCAACTCTTTCTTTATTCCCATCAACACATCATCCTTTTCATCCTTCCACTACCATTCTTCTTCTCCACACCAATAACGCCATCAACAATGTTTTCTTTAGTCGCATTTTCAACCCTCTCTCGTCCTTTTGTGCTCTCTCCCTCAAACCCTCCTTCATCTGTCGCCTTATAATAAGCACTTGGCACCTGATGTCACACCATACTGAACAGCAGCTACTATTCTGCACGGGCGGGCGTTCAGGTTAGAATGAATTGTGTGCATACAGTAGGCTACGTGTTTGCTGAAAGTTGAATGAGCTCGTGTGTTGAATATTTATATGCAGGCACACTGAGCGCCTGCAAGCCATCTCAATTGGTTTCTTTTCATTTACAACTACAGCTCCGGAATGCAGCTCTTTTTTGTCACATTTCATCCCCTGCAAATAGAATTCATCCACTTTCATCAACAATTTAAACTATTGGATTTCAGTAGCCTGCACAGCATTTCCAACTGGTTTTTTTACATTCCACAAAAACATTTTGAATTACTGTATTTGATGTTTACAGAGCTCATGCAAACTTTAAAAGAAGTGTCCCTCATAAATATATCTTTCAAAATTACGGACACATCTATTAGATACAACTATCTTAAATATCAAAGTACTAGCACTTAACCCACTCCTTTTTATTATTATTCTCGTGATTGGTCACTTGGGACCGCGAATTAACAGTTTAGACATTTTTAACCTTTGATGATAATCTCGCAGCACTTGTCCCCGTCTTTTCAGTTCTTGTTCAGACAAGTTCATTGTTCTTTTTGTTCTCATCTGCTCCAAAAACTCTCATGAAGTATCAATCTTGAGTCTGAAGCAGTTCTTCAAACGGCATGTTTAGGTTCTAAGGTCCTTGTGTCAGCCATTAAACCAAGGACTATTTTTCTTTAAATCAAAATATTTGAAAATCTTGGTTTTAGTCGGGAGGGGTACATTCTGTAGAGGTGTCTATAGAATTTTAGTCCTATTTTATTGATTTCTGAGTAGATGAGATTCGCGTTTATTAGATTTATTATTATTATTATTATTATTAGCCGTAGAGCTCCTGAAGTGAAAGACGCTGAGCAAAATGATGATCAATTATTGAACTTGGTGGTGTTCCTCCTGTTCGCCTACCAGCTTTTCATTTTCTGAGAAAAAGCAGCTTTTCTTTCTTCACTCCATCTTGTTTCTTTTCTTTTTAGATTTATTATTATTATTATTATTATAATTATTAATATTAATACAAAAGTAATTCAATTCTCAATTTCAGACTCCAGTCCCATTAATATAACTAATTACAAATTACACGTAGATATTTTTTGCATTGGCTCTACATGAATCGGAGGCTTTTAATTCTAGAAACTTCCTGCTTATGGATAGTTGTATGAAAATTATTATCATCACATAAAGAAATGTATGCATGAATACAAATGGAAATATTAACACATTATGTACAAATGGAAATTTTTCCTTCACATGCATTTTATGGAATATTGTCATTGAGGTTTGTTGCTCGAGTACTATTTTTCACAGTGGTTTCCATGAGTAGAATAATAAATTGAAAATTTATTCTGATGTACTATTGAAAAAAACTTCAAAATATTGTTATTATTTTATTACTTTATTTTTCAACAATTATTATCAATCCTCTCTTCATATATATAATATAATAAATAACGAAATCAATCTTTTGCATACATTATTTTATCGAAAATTATTGAAAAAAAGCCAAGCTTTATTAGCTTTAAGCTTTCATAGTCAATGCAAGGAAACTGCAAAATAATGGTCCTGATTTAAGAAAGATCTTCTAAAGAGGCATTTCAGGCGTAGAGTACTTTGAAAATGGTTCCTTTAATTCTTAGCAGACAAGTAATTTTCTATTGCTCATGCTGTTTGGATGAGCTTTTCAGTCTAAAATTCATCATGAATTGTTGACGTAGTAAGAAATACGAATAGATGAATTAAAAAATAAATGCTCTCTCATTTATTGCTTCTGATTGCATCTTAGTCCGTACCACTCAGAAATATATTGCTTTTCTTATTTAATCTCATTTCAGTTAGATAATGGATCGTGACAACAGGTGAGCAACAGTGGTTGCTTCGAGAATTGCTGACTGGGAAAACGACTAAAAACAAAGACTATTGGTGATGTCACACAGATTATTTGCGCCCATGTCTTTTTAGTTGCAGGAGTAGAGGTAGTAAAGCCTGAGCTGGGAGAAAACCCGGCTCGAATTTTAATTAAATTGAGTGAAACCGAATCGGCACGACAAACTTGCTCGGTTAACCGACCTTCTGTATCATTCTCATCAGCTGCAACTTCTCCCTCTTCTCCTGATTCGTCTCCTTTTTACTCCTGTCCTAGACGACGAAGCTTCTCTGCCCCTCGCCTCTGCTCCCGGATCATCTCCGATGCACCCCTCAATTTAGCTTTAATTAAATTCTTGATTCAACGTACTTGTCGTCTCATTTCTCTTAGGCCAGCCTTATTATGCGCATTTTCGTCAAATCTCATTTCCGATTGCCCTGTCCTGTAACTCATCCAAATACAGCAGCCGTCAATAATTCATTTATAATTCGCAGCCTGTGTTAGTCACACTTCCATTTCATATGACATTCATATTCATATAACATATAAATTTATATCCATATAACATTCATATTTTATATAACATTCCATTCAATATTGTTGCCATATTGTGTTTTACGAGTCTTCTCTCATTTTTTTTCTCAGAAATTCTCAAATCACGTGATACTCGAATATTGCGTTATAGAGGAAAACAGAGTTATTATTTTCCCTCACCAAACAGTTAGCTCTCAGCATCCTCGTCTCATATAGGACTATAACTTTCGATCCCCCCGATGGAAAAAATGAAAGCTACGTGACGTAATTATATAGAGTTGAGGAAAGAAAGTGCTTCATTTCCATTATGCATACTCCACCCGAAACATTCCAGTAGAATAAAACGCTGTGATATAAAGTTTACAAAATATGAATGGAACTTGGAATAAACTTGATGATTCAACTAAAATAACTTGGGTTAATATTATCAACTGTATAATATTAGGTAGAACCAGAAGTAATTAGAATTGGAACATAAAGGAACACTGTAATGGGAGTGATTTCAGACATAAATATTTGTTTCAATAGCTTGACATACTGATAGGTATGTCAACGTACTTTTCGTCTCGTTTTTCGTCATGCGCATTTTCGTCAAATCTCATTTCCAACAAAATGTCAGCTCAGTGGGGAGAGCAATTGCAACCTACTTCACTCCTAGCGTTGATCATCAACCTTCAATTCATGATTGAAAAAAGCAACAATAAAAAAAAAATATGGGAGATATGTGAATTATTATTCAAAACAGAAAAATATTGTTACATTGACAAATCATAGTTTCCGATCTATATCCTGGGTATTTTCTGGCAGTGACACATAGTTTGTTCCTTCGAATATTTTTCTAGATTCATATCATTTTTCTAGATTATCTGTATTGGGATCCATCTATATTAGTAGGATTTTGTTGACCTGGGCAAGATGAAGACAATATATAAAATTTTATGTAAGCAGTATGCTCAGGTCTGGAAGGAAAAATGGTTAAATTCTGCAAAAAACGTTTTCATACTATTTTTCTAATTTTTATTTCTTACTATCAATATTTATTATGTTGAAGATCCATCTTGTTTCCACTAATCTATATATATAAAAATGAATGTCTGTATGTATGTATGTATGTATGTATGTATGTTCCCTATAGACTCCAAAACTACTTGACAGATCGGCATGAAACTTTGGGAATATGTTGTGTGAATATTGGGGATGGTTTCTGACCATAAATTTTGATAGGGGAGCTAATAATTATTTTTAATTAAACCATTTTATAGACCTAACCTACTGAACTTGCCAGCCGAACAGCTTAAAGGAACAGCTGATATAAGTCAACAGTTTTTAATCATATGGCAAGCCCCTTAGTGGCGTTATTTACGCTGTCTTTGTAGCATGTAGGCTACCGTGCAGTCGGAGCCTTGCAATATGTAGGAAACGTACGACTGGGTATGATGAAATGTAATTATGCCAGGTTGATGACATCTGTTAACCAATGCAGCTAGAAATTTGAAATGCATCCTCAGCGGGAGGTGGCGAATAATAAAATAAAAAACCTAGCTTCTACCCTTATAGTCATAGGAGGTTTAAATTTGAAATGTTTCTTCATTCAGAGGCGGTGATTAAGAAAACAACGAAGCCTCTATGATCAGCTGGAAGAGCCCTAGGACTAACTTCTTTCTTAATTTGAAATGTAACCTCAGCGGGAGGTGGCGAATAATAAAATCAAGGAGAATTTTTATGAGAATGCAGCAACGCGCGTTGGGCCAGCTAGTTTGTAATAAAAACTTAAAAAACACTTTTAAGTGGAAATTATGACTCACGTTATGGCGTGACGGCCGTTTCACTCTGATGTTAAGAGCATCGTCAGACGACCCACAGTTCACTTGTGTGAAACGGCCGTTACGCCATAACGTGAGTCATAATTTCCACTTAAAAGTGTTTTTTAAGTTTTTATTATCAATATTTATATCATTTAATTGTTAAAGTGTCAATTACGTGCTTCTTATGGTGCATTTTTGTTGTATTTATTTAATAACTTTGAGCAGTGACCCTTTGAAAACCCTATGGGCTTAGGAAGACCGTTGTATTATTAATTTAAAAAATAAAATTTATTGATTTATTACAAACTATTATTGCACTCAGTACTACCAATTGAATGTGCCAGTTTGTGTAGGGAACAAAATGTTCGGCATTGAAAAGCCATATTTGGCTTGTGCAATGAGCTGTAACAGCATTTGCTGATCTGTCGCTAATCGAACAGCGATTACTATTTGTGCTTGACGGATCATGCGATTGTCACAAACGGAACTGATTCAGTCACCAACTTGAGATAGTTGGCCCGGATAATTAATTCTCGAGTGAACGAATATTTATCGAATATGAATTATGAACTGGAACGTTTCGCGGCCCAACTATGCACACTACACTGCACACCATAATAACAATTAGGGAGCGCTATTAATACGGCGTACTTATTTATTATGCATTTATAGCGCCGCCCTGGGGACGCATCCTTCATTTGATTGGCCAGCCCGCTGCTCTAAATCCTCTATGATAATTTAATTGCTCGACCGGACCGGCTGGCATTGATCGTTGAAATGGGCAGCCGGTTGCAGACTCACCAAGAATGTAATTACCATCTTCGCATGAACACAATATCAATTATGTCATCACTTTTCAGCCTTTTCATCCGTTATAATTAACCACGGCTGTAATATGATTCTTTTTATGTCATACTTCAAATTATCAATATACTGCAAAGCCAATTTATTTCACAATCAAAGGATGTATTCATGAAGCGCATGCTATCATAATAAATCTAATTTTTTTGCTGGTAAAAGCAATTCAACCCCCATTTTTTTTTAAATATGAGACAAAAATATTGCTGCTAAAGCCCACATAAGTCTGAAACTTGTTCGTGTGAAGGGAGGTGAGTGATGATGCAATGAAAGCGGACTTAGTTTTAGATGGGCTCCGAATCATATGACTGAGCGCTCATGACTGAACATCACAACACTGCCTGCCAATAACTCTCTCTTTAATTTTATTGTTGAAATTCTCACGAAATTCACATGAGTCATAACTTCAACTTCCAACTCCTAACAATAATCCCATATCAATTCAAAAAATGAGTGATTCAAAGAATGAAAGATTGAAGATTCATGAATTAAACACTATATAGGCTCAAATAATTAAATTTATACATTCTACAGCAGGGATGCCCACAGGGGGGGGGGGCTATGACGCAGACTGCGTCATTGAAATTCTTGGGGGGGGGGGGGGGGTTCCCAAAAACCGTTTTAGGGGGGGGGGGTAATGTTGATTGAAACCGTGTTTAACGTGACAACATTCAATAATATATTACGAAGTCACCAGACAGAATGTCAATTAATGAAAATTATTCATAATTATTATTATACAATTGAATATGAATTAGCTGAAATAGTTATGTTTAGGATTTGTGCAGGAAGTTATTATTCAAACTTAGCAAGACGCTAAGCGAGTGCTCTGAAAGTGGTTTATACAACTTTACTCTCCTAGTTAATCAGCAGAAAGAGCAATAAGGCGATTTAAAATTATCAGAAACAGACTCAGATCAGCTATGGGAGACTCATGGTTGTCCAATCTAATGGTTCTAGCTGCAGAAAAAGATGTACTTGAGTCTATTTCTAACGAAGAAATAATTGAAAGGTTTTCTGTTTCCTCATCCCAAAGACAAAAACTTCTATGTGGGGCTTAGAGAGATAGATTTAACAAGCTTAGAAGGTGCCTAGCTAACTTTTAGATGGTCACAGCCTACAAATTTAAAATGTTTGACTTCAAACTGTTGATGTTTTTCATGTATTTTATGATAACTACTTACTAATAAGTAAGAACTGCTATAGCAAAACTTAGTAAGTACTAAAAATTCAGTAATTTTTCATAACTATGTCTTTATTTTGTTTTTGAAAGACACTTCTTACATGAAATGTGTGCTTTTTATGCACTTCATCCATACATAAATTCTCCCAAGAAGAATAAGAATAAGAATAAGATTTATTTCCCAATTAAAAAAAGATACATCAATTTAAATAAAGATACTACACTAAGTAAATAACCTGTTGTTTAACTACTGTCCAATAAATGACTTAGTATTTTGAATTTTTGTGTTTTACAAATGAAGTTATTAACTCATTGTTTTCACTTCCTTTAAAGGATCAACTTTGTAGAATTATTTAACCTTAATGTAATTGGTACATCGAACATAAACTTATAGGTATTTCATTTTTATTGAACATTGTGTATTTGTAATAATATTTTATTGTTTAAAAACCATTTAGGTTCAAATTCTTATTTAGCTATTTTGCAATTAAAGTTTATTGAGCAGAAGTTCATATATTCATTTCATTGATATTTCTTTTTTACCTTTACAAAAAAATGTTACCTATGAAAAGAATCTCAAGAAATATACATACATTTTGTATATTATCAACTGGGTTTGAATTTTTTCAATAATTATAAAAATATTCTTTTATTATTATTTTCTTTTGGGGGGGGGGGGTGGGGGCTAATTTATGGGTGGGTGCGTCATGAGGCTTAGGGGGGGTGGGCACCCCTGTCTACAGCATCAATTCCTGTATTCATATTCTAACATCTACTGTACAGTATGTTAATGATAAATCTACAGTAAATGCTTTAGTATTTCATCAGATTTTTATGAAATTTTATTGCGTATTTTTCATGATATCACGTCAGATTGTTGTGGCATTTAGTCTCTAGGTGAGTTTCTTTCATGCTAAGATAATACGTTGAGTGAATAGAAACAAAAGAACACTAAAAATACAATTTCAGCTACAATGTGTGATTTTATCTATTCCTTACTATGACCATCGATTAGATTCGGGCGCGATGCCTATTATTTTTCATGGCGTATGATGCCCACATGAGTCTGGAGACTTGTGCGTGGGTAATGAAGTGAATGATGAGAAACATCCATGGCTGAATTAGATTCGAACTCAAGGCTGCAGGAAACGAAGCCAGCCAGAGCCGCCAATTCATAGAAACATTTGGTACATGAAATTATTAACCAATTATACAATAACTATAACAACTATAACAATTAGACAATGATGTAATTCATGAGTTTCTGATAAATTTATATGTTTTTCATGAGAATCAAATTTTTACTCACGGGTAGTGTCAGCTTATATGAGAATACAACTCTCACAGCTCATTTCGCTCGTATTAATGAAGGATCTTTGAGTACAGCTAAAGTTTCCAATCACTGAGAGTTGATAATGCCGTTCTTGATATGCATACCAGGCTTCTCACCCAATTAGATGAAGCTAAAAGTTCGTCTTCAATCCGAACTAGTTGCAATCAAGCTAAGTTCTATCATTGAAGCAGAGTCCTGAGGAGACTTTTAAGCCAAGTTGAAGGGCCGTTATTGCTTGCTATCGGGAAAATATAGTCTGGTTTCAATAATCGGCGAGCAATACTGAACAAAAGAAGTACTCTCGAGCTAGTAGCTGAGAGTGAGCTGTTAATAACAATGGCGGTACATCAAGCAGCCTCTCAAGACGAGAACCAGGGTGGACTGTCGAGCGGAGGGGGAGAGGGGTGAATACTTCTTTTTGAGTGTACAACCGATATGATCGATCTGGCAATTTCTAAAAAGGCACAAAATATTGCGGTTCTTAACGCTCAAGGAACTTTGAAATCAATAATGGAAGTTTGATGATGTTTGATAATGAGAAATTGCTGATGAATAACAAAAAATATATGTATAACTTACCGATTTTCAGCATATAAACTTGATACTTATGCTAATTCTTGAGGATCATAGCTTCGTGTAATGGACCAAACTCAATAGTTTAGATCAGTGATTCCCAAAGTGGTCCACGGGGACCTGCCAGGGGGTCCATGTCAGTGAAAAATAAAATTTGGGGTCCATGATATGTTGATGGGGGTCCACAATAGCTAGTCTTTGGATGGGGCGTGGTATATGCTATGTACAATCTAATATCGAAACTTACACTGTATTTCTAAGTAAATTAGGATTTTTACTCACTTATACTGGAGATACTTTAGGTATGCATTCCACTTCTAAACAGAATCTCCATCAGCCTAGAAGTGAAATGCATCCCTCTAATATCTCAAGTATACGTGAGTAAAAATCATAATTTAAATAGGAATACAGTGTCATTTTTTATATTAGATTGTTCATCAAGTTTTTCGTAATGGAAAACATCACAGAGTACCAGTAGGCTACTTATGTACTTGTATAATACTGTTATACGTACATGCGAGCAAGCATTATATCTATTTGAAATAAATCAGAGAATTCATAATTAGTTTTCTTATATTTGAACATTATAAGGCTTCACTGGTAGGTGACTAAACAGCTGATCAGGTTTACCAAATATGAATTTCCGTTTTTAGTTGTATTATTATGAGAAAAACAAGCCCCATACCCTTCAATTATCTTCTATTATATTTTAAAACTATTAACATTTACTGGTAGGTCACTAAACAAGTCAGGTACTTAAAATTTCAAGCAATTTTCAGCAATATTGTTATAAGCAAAAGTCGCCTCATATATTTTAAAGTTATAAACAAAAGGAGCCTCGTATTTATATTTGAATGATATTCTATCATATTTCAAAAAGGAACGTTTATTGGTAGGACACTCTTCAACTTAGGTAGGTACCAAACTATTCAAGTTATTTCAGGTTTATTATTATGAGGAAAAGGTGCCTAATGTATTTAAATTATCAAACAATACCGACTTTCTAGCAAGCTCTTGCTTATTCAATTAATTATTGCCCGGATCCCCGGGCCCCCCTTACCCTAGGGGGTATTCCATACCCCTTAGACCCCCCGGGGGCCACCAAATCTCCAATAAGCCCCCCATTAAAAGATTTTCGCTACGCTACTGATTACTGTATCTGTATCGCCCTTTTGTCACAAATTTGATGCAATATTCTAAAAAGGTGAATTAAATTCATTGTTATTATTTTCCACCTCCTCTCCTCAATTCTCTCTCTATCACATTTCATTAACAATGAGTGCCGTGTTTGCCCACATTGAGCAGCCTTGCTGATGCATGCGAATGTTGCAATTACTACAAAGGACACAATGTTAATAAAATACCGGCCGTTATACTTCTTGGGTTCCATTAATAAATACTATTTCACTATAACAAAAAACAATATGTCATACTATTTCATTATTTCAATTCAAATTAGACTATATTACAAAAATGTATGTTTATGTGCTTTTTAATTTTTTTTTTTTGTAGATTACGTTTTGGAGACTCCAGTTAAGGAGTATAAGACAAGTCAGATTAACATTAGTCATATACACTAGATACCATAATTAATTACTTTATCAATTAGTTGAGGTGAGGCTTAATTTTGATGTGAAAGGAACTCTTGTGCACTATAAAAAGCTTTATCAACTAAATATTTTTTCAATTGTTTTTTAAATATTTCTATATTTTCAAGACTCTTTAAAAACTGCGGTAGCTTATTGTAGAATTTCCTACCAATATAACTAGGTTTATGTTTGAATAAGCTACTATTGTAACTCACCAAGTGATAATCTCCTCGGCTTCTTGTATTATAATCATGCACGTCAAGATTTTGGTTAATATCATTCGTTTTTACATATAAAGTAGCTTCATACACATATAAGCAGGGTACAGTTAGGAGACCAAGTCTCTTGAACAACGGCCTACATGAATCAAATCTATTTACTCTTTCTATACACCTAACTGCTTTCTTTTGGATCTTAAACACCCTATCAAGATTTTGTTTTGATGAATTACCCCATACTAAGATAGCATACCTAATATGTGACAGTAAGAGCCCATGGTAAGCTGTAAAAAGTAACTTTTTGTCATTCAATCTAGCGAGCTGTCGCAGGAAAAATACCCCAGATGAAATTTTACAACATATTTTCTCAATGTATGGAGTCCAGGTCAATCGTCTATCCAACAAAACTCCTAGAAATGCAATGTTTTCTTCCTGGTCTAGTTGATTATCATTTACAAACACGTTTATAGCTCTATTTTCATTTGAATTATGTTTGTTTTTGAATTGAAGATATTGGCATTTTTTACTACTTATTGTTAATTTCAACTGATTTAAGAATTGGACAATGGACTGCACACCTGTTTGGGCACTTATTTCTAAATTATCTAGAATGGAATTGCTGAAAATAAGTGATGTATCATCTGCAAATAAGAGGGCTCTACCACTAATTAATTCTTTAGGTAAATGGTTGACATATAACAAGAAAAGCAATGGACCTAGTATTGACCCCTGGGGCACTCCAGCTTGGACCTCTAATTTATTAGATTTATTAGGTTTGTTCATGTAATGTTTTCTTCACCAAAATTTGAATTGGTTACTGTGAGCAGTAGTAGACCTACTTCATCAGCTTTAAAAACACATTTCAACTTATAGTTTAAAAAAAAGTAATGACATTTATGCAGGGGGTCCACCCAAAACCAAAAATCATGGCAAGGGGTCCATGAGGCAAAAAGTTTGGGAACCACTGGTTTAGATAAACAAAACTATTCTAATGATAACGCTATTTCTAACCTAATCACTCTATGCTCCTCTCGCTCTTAATGCAATATGCTATACAGCAGGCGGAGGCATAGATTGGTCACTTTAGAATTAGAATATTCATTTTTTGCTTTGCTTCATCTCTCTACTTTCAGCTTATCCCACACAATTTCTGCTGAAGATACATGAAGTTCAATTATATTCCAACTTGTAAAAAGGTTCTATAATGCCCGGATTATCACTACTCTTTTGAAATCTCATATAGAATGGATTAGAAAAAACAACCAAAGTCAGAGACAGAAAACAATCAACGTGAGACAGCAAATTTAGAGAAATTTATTTATTTAATAATTCTAAAGTAATCGAATTATTATTGTTACTATTATGTTATTGTTACTATTTCTATAATTAGGTGGTTCGGAACCTACCTAAAACGGTAGGTCTAACTCATCAATTACCATCATCCAATTCATTACCCACACATAAGTCTCAGACCTATGTGGGCTTCATCCTCCAATAAAAATTACAATCAACTATTTTTGTTATCTGATTGTCACACCAGGTGTGTAGTCTCCTGTAGGCGAATCACGTGTGCTTAGTTAGCTTTTGGATGGATGACACGATAGCCCTGACAATCAGCTATCTGTACAATTATCGTTTTCTTTAGGAATACAATCGTTTTCTTTCAGAATACAACAGGAACAGATTCTACAACATTATGATTTTTTTTGGGAGGATGAAGCCCATATAGGTCTGAGACCTGTGCGAGGGTATTGAGTTGGATGATTATGATTGATGATCTGGACCTACAGTTTTAGGTGGGTTCCGAACAACCAGAAAGTGATTTTACAGCAGAGAACAGTGTATTTTTTGCCGGCCAATCTAATCGGTCACCCTTACGAACAGGACCTACGAGAACGCAGCTTATCTCTATCTGATTGAAGAGATACCTGCTACGGCTCACGGCTTTCACTTCCCTATAAATACATGCCTTTTTTAATACATCCTTTCTTCTGTAGAGTCTCCATCCAGTAACAATACTAATTTACACACAAAAATATATCTATTATCATATTTAAATATCTTGGAACTAGTATGATTGAAAAAATATTACAGTATCACGATTTCACATCATGAGCACAGTTGGTATTGTAAAAAAACTACTCTATACTCTACTGTCTGATAGACAGATTCCCTCAAACAGCAGTTCATTGGTTTCTTGATTCCTTGTTCCATGACGAACTCCGTTGTTAATATTAACCTTTCAGGTGAATTCAACGACTTGCAGTCAAATTTTTATTAAGAATAAGTAGTATTTTACTTACTCTGTAGGCTGAACGTTCTCGAGTTTTCAACCCCCATCTTCAAGGCTTGAAAATGGGTTTTAACAACTCGAAAACGTTCGGCCTACAGAATATAAGTAAAATACTACTTATTCTTAATAAAAATTTTACTGCAAGTCGTTGAATTCACTTAAAAAGTTCATTGGTTGAATTTGGAATGGATGGATGGATGGTGAACTTGCATATAGTTCAGTGTGTGAAGAAAATACATTAGAACTCTGTTTGGATGGAAAGCATGAAATATCGATATGCAATTGAATTTGAAATGAAGTTGTGCTCTGCGGATAGAGCTGAATGAACTCGGAATGAACAAGGTTTTCCACTCGTTCCTAATCGGATGAACACTCTTTCTCTTGAAATAATTGTGAATGACTCATGCACATTGTCCAAACAATTTGTGTGGGAAGAAACAGAAGCACGGATATAGCGTGGAAAAAAGAATAGAGGATAAATACGGTGATTGGATAGGAAAAGAGAGTGCGTTTGCTCTTTATACCGTCTAAAGCCTAGAGAAAACACAAAATTGATCACATATTTTTAAATTCATAACCTTTTTTGCATGTAAAGCATTAAAAGAAATATCAATATGAACCTCTTGAATAGATAAAATGATTTACCAAAATCAGCCATATCTGTCAGGCCTACATAATTGATTTAATTGATTTCTACAGAATTTGGATCTTGTTATGGAAAGGAAAATTTTAGATGATTATTTATCAGAAACAGAGAATTTATTCCTGGATTTCTTGTTCCATGACGAACTGCGTTGTTAATATCAACTTTTTATGCGAATTCAATGACTTGCAGTCAAATATTCAATAAGAATCAGTATAATTTACTTACACTGTAGTCAGAGCGCTTTCGAATCTTTGAGATCCATTTTCAGAGGCGTGTTCCTTGATCATCGATGTCAGTTTTTTGTCAATTCTTCTAATCAAAAAACTGACATCGATGATCAAGGAACACGCCTCTGAAAATGGATCTCAAAGATTCGAAAGCGTTCGGCCTACAGAGTAAGTAAATTATTCTTATTCTTATTGAATTTTTGACTGCAAGTCGTTGAATTCACATAAAAAATTGAGAGAATTTATTTTGATATAATTGGGAGCCATGCTTGAAACATTGTTGATTTTCAATTCACAGGCCTTGACAAATATAGGTGTACCTGACATTTTATATGTTGATAATTATTCATGAGGTAATAGGTAATGACTGAATGCTGCTTATCCAAATTTAATCAGATGATTGATTAAATTGAGACTATCAATACAAAATGTGGAACAAATGAGTAAAAATGTTATTAAGAAATATTCTTGAGTAGAAATATTAGTAGTATGTATGAAGATGTAAGTGAAAGGGATCACTTTCTCTGTCTCTTCTAGAACAATGCAAAAATTGACAATATAATCATGCAATTTATTGATAATGTCGAATTTCCAAACATCAAGGAATGAATTTGCTCGTATTCTAAGAGTTCTGGTGAAGAGTTCTGGTGAAAACAATTTATTCTTGAATCATTTTGCTACATGAGTTTCTTCATGGCTCTGATTATAGATACTTACTCTATATAGGAGTAAATAGATATTTTGTGAAAAATACTAAGATGAACGAGTTTGATAAATTTAATGAAAAAGGTTTTTGTAAGGGAGAAATGAAGGGTTAAATATGAACTGAATATAGATAGGATTTATCGCAAATTTATATGCATCGTGGATATAAAATAATTATGCTCATATTATGCATATTATACTCATTGCATAACTCATATTCAATCCACGGATATGCATTGTA
Organism: Conomelus anceps; assembly: GCA_948455865.1. Lineage (NCBI taxonomy): Eukaryota > Metazoa > Arthropoda > Insecta > Hemiptera > Delphacidae > Conomelus > Conomelus anceps. Next base: position 20,518,074 of record OX418220.1, read on the forward strand.
GTAGTTTTTGCTCTACAAGTTGGTTCATTTGTTCTATACAGCTTATAATATATTTGAAGTTTGTTTGTTTTCAGCCAGGACCACGGTTTTGTATGGGGGAATCAATACCTTGTACAAGAGTAAGTAACATGGAGGTCATCTCTTGATTCCGAATGATAGTCCCTGTCATGATTGTTGGACGAACGTAGTGGATAGAATAATTATTATTATTTAGATAACTGCCATTGATTGAAATTCTGTCCTTCTTAGTTGATTTCCTACTAGTTATTTCTCCTATCATTTCTATTGAACTATCAGAACTTCTTGAATGATCAACATGTATTTTCCAGATAAAACAATAGAGAATAATATTTTAAAAAACACATTTAGTCCTACAGCTCATTTACCTGACCACCAAGCATTAAACACACATTACTCATTCACAGATTTATTACTTTTTTCAGTTTTTCTAGAAGTCGTTTCTTTGGTGAGTGTTGAAGAAATTCGCCATTTATCAAATTGCCAAATATATACAACATAATTAATTTTAACTTTTTGTTGTAAATTTAACGACTTGCAGTCAGTCAAATATGAAACATACATTACTCATTCACAGAATTATTACATTTTTCGTTTTTCTAGAAGTTGTTTCTTTGGTGAGTGTTGAAGAAATTCGCAATCTATCAAATTGCCAAATATATACAACAAAAAGTTAATATCAACAACGCAGATCGTTATGGAACAAGAAATCCAAGAACAACATAATTTATTATTTTCGAATATTTTTTCAATAAAATTTTATATATCATTGACAATATTTCTAATAGTATGAATAACTTATGTCATTATAACCACAGAATATACAATGTATTGTTAGTTCACAAAAGTATTTGAATCATTATTATTAAAAATAAAATACTCATACCTCATATACTACAATATTTTAGAGCAATAAAGGCCTACTCAAGAATCCTTTTACAAACTATACTTCTTACAGATGATTTTAATGCACTTATCCACTAGTTATTATTGATTTATTATCCAAGTAGATCTCGATAGATTTGTAGTACAATATTGATAGTTAGTTTGATGTTAGTGTTCAATCTTTCGTGTGTAGATTGAGATGTTCTACCTTCTTATTTAACTAAGCATGAGAATAGGTGATATAGGACTTAAACTTATTTACTACAGGACTTACCTACTTACAGCATGTATTCAACTGAAGTACACTAGGGAAATTACAGGAAGTATGTTATGGTTTGGGGGGGGGGGGGTTGGTTAGTCGACTATTGGCTTTAAACAAAAATTGAGACAATTTTTTCCTCCATTAATTTAGATTAAAGAAAAATAATCTCATCAATAGATTCAGGGAAAACGCTTCTAATAAAGAAGTCTGTAAGTGAAAACAAGTTTGTCCTGAGAAATACCTTATGAAAAAACGCTTTGAGCGTACAAAGTATCAGTTGAGGAGAAACATCAGTTAAAACATTAGTTGAAGAATGCCTTTGAAATATAATCAGAGATTTTTTGAAAGGAAGTGATGATAAAAGTAACCAAAAACATTTTACATATCCGTTATTCACTTAGACATTATATATATGATAATAGACATAATATATATGATAAAATACCTTGCATCCATTGTTACAGGCAAGGGATGTATGTTCACAGATCTAGATGTTATGGCAACCTTAAAGTTATCATTATTATTTTTAATGATTACAATATAAAGTCATATCAATTTTATATAAAAGAGAAACATTCTCATATTTAATAGTGATATTTTATATGATATTATTATTTATTGCACATTGATAGTAGTGGGATGAGGACAGTTCATTAATACTGTAGTAGATTATACACCAATATTTTTAAGCATGTAATAAGCATGGAAAGTAATTGGAAATCCAATAATTAAACCTTAACATCGTTTCTTTCATCAATGTCATACCGTTACATAAATTTTAACAATGAACTGAGGTGCAATACTACGGTTTAGACATACAATAAACTTTGAGTTAGTAAGGTACCTATTTCTGTCATGATTAGTTCTGTGAATCTCATGTGCATCTAAGTGATGGACACTTTCTTTTTTTGTATTTTCTGCCTGCTCTGCACGATTAATTGATCGAATAAGCCTAAATTACTTACAATTTTCATCAGAAAACTTAATTTTTAGAAATTTCTTGATATAAGTGTATGATATCACGGTTTGGACATACAATAAATTTTGAATTAGTGAGATAGTAATTCAACCTGTTCAACTAAATTTTATATTTTAGTTGCAAATGCTGGATTGAGAATCTCTGTCACGAAGCAAATCCATGGGTGATAATAAAAATTGAGAGCTATTGCAATCAATATATTTCTGTAGTATTTGTTACAAAATTCAGTAATGTATTTAGGAATATAAGAATTTTGTTAAGCTTAGGTCTGCCAATACAAATAGTATAAATATTAAGTAAGTAATTGATATTACATCATGTTGGAAGTTCATATTATGAAGATTGTTATATTGTTATCTATGAGCCCAATTTACTCAAGGTACCGCATACTATACTCACCTATGACTAATTGAGTAGAAATAAATAATTGATCATATATCTCTCCCCCTTTAAAATAGGCTTGGAATTGCATTTTATGACTCTTATATATTAGATCTTTATGATCTAATATAAGTTTGTTTTATAACCACCTTCTGGGCTCACTCCCGTATAATATGAAGAGGTAGTAAAGTCAGCTTAGATAGATTTTAGACAGAGTAGGTAAATCTAACAAAGAAATTTTGTTCCCAGTTTCCAAATTGACAAATTTACCACCTCCAGTTATTTTTTTCTTGCCAATTTCAATACCTAATTGTTCATAATCTATGTAAATTATCTTTCTTAGTAGTGGTGAAGGTGATATTGTGGAAGATATTCATAATGAATAAATAAGAGGAAGTTGTCACAACCACATTTATTAAAAAAAGTGAGATACTAGTTTCGAATGCTACTTCATTATCAATCTGAGATCAATCCGAAACAAGAGTCTCACTTTTTTTAACAAATGTGGTTTATTAAAATCAATCTGAGATTGATAATGGAGTAACATCCGAAATTAGTATCTCACTTTTTTTAATAAATGTGGTTGTGACAACTTCGTCTTATTAATCACTATGTAAATTACCAAGATTATGAGATTACCTATCTATAGTTTTGAAGACGATAATAGACAATACTGAAATAGTTGGGAATGTACTCTGTATACATGTCCTACACTGTACAAAAAAGTTTTCTTTACAAAGTTGATAAAAGTCCTGAAGCTTCAAGTGCGGTCCCAGCTGGAACGTTTTGAAGGGTTCACAAATTGTGATATTGTTGACTTTTTTGCGAGATTACCCTTACCCTTCCCACCTTTTTACCTTACTTTTCCTAGTAAAGTCCATATTTAGGAGGGGTCAATTGAACAGCCCTTCATTCGTAACCTAGGTGGATTACTTTTAGAATGTTTCACAGGAAATATGCACTTTGAGCCACAAGCTTCAGATTATTTCTGTACCGGTACGTTACTGCAGGACCTATAAATTTCATAAAAGGTGCCACCAACCTCTTGGACAAAAAATCCAGTCGAGTGTGTCACAGAGGTTCACTTTGATACGTCCCAATCGGAAAACAGCTGCTTAGTAGTTAGGTTCCTACGTTCACCGCTGGAGCACTATTGGCACCATCCTAAAATGCCCACACGTTCCTAATTTATTTGAAATTAGGTAGTTGTAAGGAACTATAAATACCAGGTACACACACCAGACATTCTGGTTCTAATGTATTGGTAACAAATTCCAAATTATGTAGGATTTATGTCTGCACTTTTTTTAAATTGTACAGCTGTATTATGATGATTCAGAATTCCATTAGAGCCATTGGAACCGAAATGCTAAATACGTGTACCTGGTATTTAATAGTGTTTCAGGTAGTTGCCATCATTGATATAGGTGGTACACCAAGATAATGACGTCGCCCGCATGTAGTGTTCTAGAGACCAATACCAATGGAGTCTCCTATATATATCAATGGCTGTTATAGTGTTATAGGATAGGTTATGGTTCCATTAGTAGTGAGTGACTTGCCTTGTTCATCGCTTGATGTTCTCTGTGAAGTGATTACTTTCTACTAATTCAAATAACAATAGTCTCCTGGGCTGCACTTCCGTATGTGGGGCACCAACATAATCGACTGTGAGAATCGATAGTCGATAGGTTGGGTTTGCTTTAGGTTCGGCTATCAATCTCTCAGTCGATTATTTCGGTGTACGCATACGGAAGTGCAACCTTTTCCTGCAATGAGTAGTCGATTAGCTTTCCAGCCAAACTTATCTGATGCTCGGACAGTGTTTAGTGAATGTCATACGAATTAGTCAAGTTGGAAAAGTCACGATACTCCAAACGAATGTCTGTTGGCATAATGTAAGCAAATAAAATTTTACTCTTTCCTGCTGACATCAAGGTCATTTGAGAGCAAATTATTATATAGGAGTGCTTGCACAGTGGAGCACGACGAATGAAAAATATCGTCAGCAGTGAATATCACCATTAATGATGGCAATAGGAAAGATGAGAATGACTTATTAAGGGATGATAGGGAAGTACCGGTACTCACTGTGTTCCATCAGAATATTCAATACATTCGTAACAAAATAGATAGAATCGAAGTATTTTTTAAAGAAGAGGCTCCTGATATAGCTATTTTCACAGAGCATGGTTTAAAAGAAGATGAATTGTCACAACTTAATATTCCAAACTATTCATTGAAAACTTCGTATTGCAGGACATCGCATCGAAGTGGGGGGAGTAGCTATCTTCACTAAAAATGCTAAGAATATGCAAACATTTAATTTAGAATATGTAGAGAAATTTGCTGTGGAAATGGATTTAGAAGTTACTGGTTTGAGAGTAAAAATCGACAATAATTTCGAAGTAGCGGTGTTAGGTATTTACAGGTCACCAAATGGGGAATGGAACAATTTTTGTGAACTATTCAATAGGCTTTTAGAGATTACTACTACTCGTTTTACAAACGTTATTGTAGCGGGAGATTTCAATACAGACTTTGCAACACAGAATAAAATGACAGAAGATTTAAAGGATATTATTTGCATGAATAACTTGGAAATAAAAGTTCATGAATATACCAGAGTCACAAGAACATCACAAACAATAATTGATAACATCCTTACTAATATAGATTACTCTAAAACAAGATTAGGCGGCTCGGAACTATCTGATCATGACTATCAAATCTTAGAGGTGGGGTTGCAAGGTCATAAATCAATTAAAAAGAGTAGAGTAATGAAAGAAATTCAACAATGTGAACAGGGGAATATCGATTGTTTGAAGCAGAATCTGCTACAAGAAAACTGGAGTAGGGTTTACAATAGCAATAGTTTAAATGACAAATATGATAGTTTCATTAATATTTTAAGGTTTCATATTACTATGAGTTGTCCAGTTAAAAAAGTCCCTGTAAAGAACAAATTAGACAAGATTGAAGAGTGGATAACTGATGATATCCTTGCAGAAAGAAATAGGGTTAAAGATGCATATGATGAATTCAAACTATCTAGAAATATGTTAAGTGAAGATAATTACAAAGCTCTAAAGAAAAACTATATGAAAGAAGTGAAAAGAGCGAAATGTAAGAAAACAGCTGAAATTTTGAATAATAGTGTGTACTTTAACACAGCAGTGTGGGATGTAATAAACAAAAATAGGCAAGTAGCTCATGTAGATGCTTATACTAGTGTCCCCAGAATAATTAACGAAAATAACAAATATATTGATGATAGTGTAGACATTTGTAATTTCTCTAACAGATATTATCAACTGGTTGCTAAGGATCTTCAAAAATCTCTTAATACAGGTATTAGTGATGCAAACATGAGGAATACTGAGGGGATTCAGAACGAATTAAAATTCCACCCAGTATGCCAAGACGAGTTGTCAAATATCATTGATAGTTTAAATAATAAAAAAACTGTGGGAATGGATGGGGTATCCAGTAAAATTCTGAAAGAATGTAAAGATCAATTGTTAGACCCTTTGATTCATCTGATCAATCATTCATTAGAACAAGGTGTTTTTCCAGATAACTTAAAAGAGGGGAAGATCTTGCCAATCTTCAAAAGTGGTGATAAAGAAAAGGTAGAAAACTATAGGCCCATTAGTATTTTAAATGTAATAAGTAAAATTTTTGAAAGAGTAGTTCTAAATAGGTTACTTCTGCACCTTCAAGAAGCAAACTTTATCTGTGATGAACAGCATGGCTTCCAGAAAGGGAGATCAACAAAAACAGCCATAGTTTCCCTAGTTGAAAAACTAATAGATATAATAGATTCAGGTGATAAAGCTACTGCAATCTTCTTAGATTTGTCAAAGGCATTTGATTGTGTTAATCATAGAACTTTATTGGAAATACTGCAAAATGTAGGTGTAAATGGGGTTGAACTGAAATGGTTTGAATCATATCTTATTGGGAGAAAACAATGTGTAGAACTAACTACAGTAGTTGGTAATAGGATAGTAAAGAATAAATCTAATAAATTAGAGGTGCAAGCTGGAGTGCCTCAGGGGTCAATACTAGGTCCATTGCTTTTTTTGTTATATGTCAACCGTTTACCTAAAGAATTAATTAGTGGTAGAGCCCTCTTATTTGCAGATGATACATCACTCATTTTCAGCAATTCCATTCTAGATAATTTAGAAATAAGTGCCCATATACGTGTGCAGTCCATTGTCCAATTTTTAAATCAGTTGAAATTAACTGTAAATAGTAAAAAATGCCAATACCTTCAATTCAAAAACAAACATAATTTAAATGAAGATAGGGCTATAAACGTGTTTGTAAACGATAATCAATTAGACCAAGAAGAAAAAATTGCATTTCTAGGAGTTATGTTGGATAGACGATTGACCTGGACTCCATACATTGAGAAAATATGTAGTAAAATTTCATCTGGGGTATTTGTCCTGCGACAGCTCGCTAGATTGAATGACAAAAAGTTACTTTTTACAGCTTACCATGGGCTCTTACTGTCACATATTAGGTATGCTATCTTAGTATGGGGTAATTCATCAAAACAAAATCTTGATAGGGTGTTTAAGATCCAAAAGAAAGCGGTTAGGTGTATAGAAAGAGTAAATAGATTAGATTCATGTAGGCCGTTGTTCAAGAGACTTGGTCTCCTAACTGTACCCTGCTTATATGTGTATGAAGCTACTTTATATGTAAAAACGAATGATATTAACCAAAATCTTGATGTACATGATTATAATACAAGAAGCCGAGGAGATTATCACTTGGTGAGTCACAATAGTAGCTTATTCAAACAAAAACCTAGTTATATTGGTAGGAAATTCTACAACAAGCTACCGCAGTTTTTGAAGAGTCTTGAAAATATAGAAATATTTAAAAAACAATTGAAGAAATATTTAGTTGATAAAGCTTTTTATAGTGTACAAGAGTTCCTTTCACATCAAAATTAAGCCTAACCTCAACTAATTGAAGTAATTATGGTATCTAGTGTATAATATTGTTGATCTGACTTGTCTTATACTCCTTAACTGGAGTCTCCAAGACGTAATCTACAAAAAAAAAAACTTTGATGGCAATATCAATTTCAGCACAACTACCTCATTCTATCATGCCGTTCTCTGTCAATTCCCTTGCTGCAGAACAGTGTACTCAATTTCGACTATCCTTTTCCCGTCAAACAAATAGGTGATGTTTGCTCTCTTTTGCACGACTGATTCATACGACCGCAACGATACTATTGCCAGTCTTTTTTTCTTTACCTCCAGATCTCGTCTCCACGGAGACGTACATCCCAGCTCCGCCAAACCTCAACCTACGATGAGAAAGCAATTGTCGAGGGACTTGGAAAAGGTCCAAAATAAATAATGTTCTAGCAAAATGGCTGTTTTTAACATCTGCACAAGGAATTATATGCCATCGGGGGTATATTTAATTCTTCCGATATTGCATTACTTACTAGGCAGCATATTTCCATTTTATGGGTTAGAGCATCTTCTGCACCAAGCCGGAAATGGAATAGTTTCATAGCTATATCATGATTCGACTGCGATTTACTTTTATGTTTGGGGTGACAATGGTCTATTTCATTTCTATTGTTTGAGTCCAAATTGTGCATAACGGAAGAATCTTATTGAATTTTTATTGCAAAGTCCATACAGCGAATGATAAATGGAATGATAATACTGTAGAGGCAAAGTAACTGATACAGTTATCGATCATGAACAGTTGACAATGCATTCGAAAAAAGAAGATTTAAATAAAATTTGTTAGTTATATTTAAATTCTTGGATTTAACTTTTTATTGTAAATTTAAAGAATTGCAGTCAGTTTTAAATTATAAAAATATATAATAATTGTACTCTCACTTGGCCGAACGTTTTCGAGTTATTGAAACTCATCTTAATTAAGGCAGCCTAGATCCCAGACTTCAAGGCATCCAAGAATTCTTGGATTTCTTGTTCCATAACGATCTGCGTTGTTAATATAAACTTTTTGTTGTAACAATACAATTTTTGTTGTAGTCAATTTTACTGCAAGTCGTTGAATTTACAATAAAAAGTTCGTTATATTTAGCGAACTAATCTAGTTGTTTATGGCTGATGGGATGAAACATCAAATTTTGATATGACAGCTTGAATTTTGATGAGTTATAACAAATTAAATGAATTAAATTTATCAATTAGAAAGGCACTTGAAAATTGAGTTCTACTCAATTTAAACTTAAAATTACCAAATAACCAGTGATCTTCATCACTATGCTTCTTTTCAGTTATCAAAAAATTTAAAGGATTGTCTTGAAAAAAATAAATGCCTGAAAATGGACTTCTCTGTACGTTGCCTAACTTGTTTGTACTGTAAAACTGTTCAGCGTGATTGACTACTTGATAATGTACAGAGACATATTGGAAATTCACAGACATTTAGTAGATAGTAGAGATGAGGCGTATTTACTGGAACAGGTATTTTTACTGAGTATTTGAACATACGGACTAGCACCTAGTATTCGAAGTACAAAATACTCAGATATCTGTGAGTATTTCTAGAAACTAATAAACTACGCGACTTCAAGTCCCCACTCCAATTTACGGAGTGGGAGTGGAGCTTTGTAATTTGCAGTTGTACAGTAGCTATTAATAGCTCATTTCTCGTTATAGAACTATTCAACTACTCACTCACTCTTTCTCGCTCACTCTCACGCTCTCTCTCTATTCACTATACTCGATTGTAGGCGCATGCGTCTAGATTGTCTTTGGTTGCGTATGGCGTACGCGCGTACTTTTCCAGTAGAAATACTTCTTGAGTACTTGAGTACGGGTACTAAAAAGTAGTTTGTTACTCAAGCGTCTCAAGGTCTTGCCGTCCGCGTCTCATTTCGCTACAGCACATTTGAGAGCAACTCAATAATTAGATTCGTGCTGTATTTAACACGAGTAATAAATATTTGTGCTGTATTTAACGTGAGAAACAGTACCAGTACCGCAGTACGATACTCTCTTGTACGTGTACTCTTGTACGTCTACTCTGGCAAACTGGCTAATATCAAATACTACCTAGTATTTTGGAACAGGTATTTTGAATAGGTATTTGAATGTACTAGTACTTGGAATACTTAGTATCAGAAAAACCTAGTACGACCCATCTCTAGTAGATAGACTAGCTATTGTACCCGTCCATCGTACGGATTTTGTTAAGAAATAAGACTAAATATGTTACAGCTTTTTTGATAGCAACGATCATGAAGTTGTTAGCAGCTTAGTAAACAACTATAGCAGCTACCCGTCCTTCGTACGGATTATGTTTAGAAATACGACTAAATATGTTTCGGCTTTTTTGATAGCAACGATCATGAAGTTGTTAGCAGCTTAGTAAACAACTTAGGACGTAAACAATTCAGTGACAGTTATCAGAGAGAATATTTGAGAACAGCTGATTGATATATCATCATAAATTACGTGATTAGTTGTTGTTCTTATGTGGTAATAATAGTGCTACCTGGCGAATTCCCAAGAGCCTAGCACAAACCGCACCTTCCTAAAATGTTAATTTTTGTTTTGATAAATTTAAATTAGAAAATTTTGTTTTTTTCAACAAAGAAATAATTGATAAAACATAAGATGAGCTTTGATTCACCAGACATATGTTTCCTAAAAGACTGCAATGCTCAGACTACACAAGTCTGCAGACAGCGTAAATAACGCCGCGAAGGGCCCACCATTTATATTTGAGAACAGCTGATTGATATATCATGATAAATTACGTGATTTGTTCTTATTCTTATGTGGTAATAAAACTTGGAAGAAATATGTATCCAAAATCGCACAATACTTGGTTTTTAAACGTTTATTACTCTGTTAAAAAAAAAGTTAATTTAGTTTTTTATAGCTAAAGACATTGTCAATAAAGTGTTCAATACTGTTCAATAACTAAAATCCCGATCGATGCTCTCGTTTTTGAGGAGAAGGCCACGTAAAATGCCTTTAGGGCCGTGACAGACAGACAGACAGAAAGTGAGATAAGACTATTTTCGGCTTATTTAATGTATAAAACGTAAAAATAACCAAAAAATATATAATTCTGATAAATGTACAGACAAAACTCTAATTTTATTTGTATAGATAGATAAGAACAAATCACGTAATTTATTAATCAGCTGTTCTTAAATATAATCTGAATGGTGGGCCCTTTGCTGCGTTATTTACGCTGTCTGTAGACTTGTGTAGTTGGAGCATTTTAGGAAACATATGACTGGTAAATCAAAGCTCATCTTATGTTTCATCAATTATTTCTTTGTTGAAAAAAACAAAATTTTCTAATTTAAATTTATCAAAACAAAAATTAACATTTTAGGAAGGTGCGGTTTGTGCTAGGCTCTTGGGAATTCGCCAGCTAGCACTATTATTACCACATAAGAACAAATCACGTAATTTATCATGATATATCAATCAGCTGTTCTCAAATATTCTCTCTGATAACTGTCACTGAATTGTTTACGTTCAAAGTTGTTTACTAAGCTGCTAACAACTTCATAATCGTTGCTATCAAAAAAGCCGAAACATATTTAGTCATATTTCTAAACATAATCCGTACGGATTAATACCTAAACGGACAATAGCTAGTTTCATCCTATTCTCCGCCTTGCAGTAATAGATGAAAAAATAATTGTAAAATATCCGATACTTTACACATTGAGTAATGTTATTAAATTTATTTATATTTGGTACTTGAATTGAAATAAAAAGAGAATTGGTATGTGCATGGCCATCGATAGAAACTAATATGAAGCAATATTTTATAAATTGTCTGGAATCAGGCCCTGATACCTATCCGATGGATATCCTCTTGAGTAGAGTGAACAGGAATATATGATTCTTCGCAGGAAAGTGCTCCTACAGGAGAAGGAAATGATTTGGGAAGGTCATTTGGTACAAATGTGGGCTCATTTGTTTACTAGCTCGGTCCTTGTTCTCCCTGAGATGAAATTCATTCCCGTTGAATAATTCTTGAGAGCAAGAGTGATCTGAGGGTCCCATAGCACTCAAACACTGTATCACCTGGTAACTTGGAGTATACTTTATCAATAATCATCCAAAAATGAATCAACTGCAAAAGAATCTTACAAATTATATTCAGAAAATATATTGCTAAATATAGAAAGTTTGTGTATATGGTTGATACTATACTTCTATGCTGTATTGTACTACTATAGCACAGTATTTACTAAGTACCACATTAGTTGATGTTGATACCATACTACTTGCTTAGTGAAAAATACAGTTTACAACTCAGAGTTATCAAAGATAAGTCTTACCTTGGCAATTTATAGTCGTTAAGTCACTTTAGAGGTCATCGGCTTATTGAGGTGTGAACATAAAACTAATATAAGGCCTGAGCCAACTAGGTCACACGGTTATTATATTCAGTTATGCAGATATCACTGTAATAAATCATTAACAGTAACCATTAACTATTATTAGAAGCAGACTCAATAAAGAATGTATGAAATCTTAGCTATTATGTTCTCTATTTTGAAAAGAGTTGCATAACCCAATGTGTGTGTTGATATAAAGAATAATAATAATAATAGATATCTGAAGAAATAGTCAGTGAAAGGTTACTCCTGGGAACTGATTCTGTGCCACAAATGTGATTTTCCACTGATCATATTTTGTACTCTAAAATGTGCTATTTTACTCGGAAATAAAGAATGAATTGATTTCTAACATAAATCATTTGTCTTTCAATTTGTTCTACTTCAAAACTTGTCTACTGCACGACAAGGTTTGAAGTAGAACAAATTGGAAGACAAATGATTTATGGTAGAAATCAATTCATTCTTTATTTCCGAGTAAAATAGCACATTTTAGAGTACAAAATATGATCAGTGGAAAATCAAATGATAATTGATAGGCTACTGGTCAACATAGTAAACATTTAGGATACATTCTAGTTCTGCTAGAAATTTGATTTTTTTGCCGCCATTTTAAAACTTTTGGCACATTTTTCAGTTTAAATCAAATTCTAGTTGCAGTTGGGATGTATACTTTTATTATGTTGATTAGTAGCCTATCAACTATCATTTCCAACATGAATCATTTGTGTTCCAATTTGTTCTAGGTCAAGGCCTTTTTTGATCTAATTCTATTACACTACTAGCTGTTAAACAATTTGTATAAGTTTTGAAAATAATAAATAGATTGACATCAGAAATGTGTTACCGTGTAATTTTTTCAGAGTGGGGCTGAACTTTTTAAATTAATTATCGTTGATTTGCGTTGTTGCAGACGACGTGTCTGTCGGAGCTGGGTCCTGGTCCGCCTCTGCCGCTTATGAATGGAGCGATCCGCTGCAACGGTCAAGGCCATGCGTTGCTCGCCAGGGCCGGATCCATCAGCAGCTGCAGCAGTGACGGCGAAAAGCGTAAGTGTCTTATTCATGTCGATCTCTATCTGATCATTATATCAATAATAGGTTATTCAATGATTGTATTATGACGCCTTCAAGCCATAAATAAGATGTAAGCTGGGACATAAGTGAAGCGAGATATTCTAAACTTACCCAACTTACAACGTCACAAGAGTGACTTAAAGACTGAATACAATCGTTGCATACACTATTTTATCGACAACTGACAATAGCTTATTTGACTTGAAAATCACTTTTATAACATACTTAGACTAACATAACCTAGAATGTTTGCTTTTTGATAATAATAATAATAATAATATCGTGTGGCCTGGCTGGCTCAGGTCTGGTGTCAGAGTTATCAGGTCGCATCTGAATAAGTTCAGGGCCTCTGACGTGACTTAACGACTACTTTTAGGCAGCCGGGACCGACAGCTTAACGTGGCCTCCGAAACACGGGTGTGGCCCGAGGTAAAATCTTTCAGCCAGAACTGGGATCGAACCCGGGACCTTTTGATAATCGGTTATGGGTTGGAAACTCAATTTGATTCCGAAATGTTTAAATCAGCTGATGTGACTTGCATAAAATTCATTTCAAAACTGATTTGAAGGAATCCTAAGTTCGGATTAGACAAGAGTCCGTGTTGGAAAATCACTTCTGTTGTTAAATAGTTTTATTAAAGAACTATTTTGATCAAGCATGAATAAATTCAGCTGTTTTTCACCACTTTGTAACCTCTAATACCAAAACTTTGTAACGTAGCCGTAGATAAATTCTTCTTTCATAATGCTGTACCGTGTTTTCTGGTGTATGATACTGCTTTTTTCATGCATAACGTGAGTATTATTATTTATTTAACTAACATACAATCAATGTGAATACAACAGGCTATTGCCCAAAACTGTTTCTCACAAAATTTCAAATTAGAATCGAAATCTTAGGTTAGGTCTGTTTCCCTAAAAATTTGTCCTTGAAGCACAAGGTCTTGTTTACTGTGGATGCAGTTCTGGAAGGAAACTTTTGTTGCATCTCATAATGTATGCTAACCCTCGACTTTGGGCTAGTTCCCTCGCTGCTAGCCGGCGACTAGAAGCTGCCGAGCCAAAAAGTGAGATTTTTTTCTGAGGATGAAGCCCACATAGGTCTGAGATCTGTGCGTGGGTAATGAGTTGGATGATGGTGATTGAAGAGTTGGACCTACAGTTTTAGGTGGGTTCCGAACCACCGGATAGTCATCATGTACAATTAAAACTTCCCATTTACACAACCCCCCAAAGCCTCATGACGTACCCCCTAAAAATTGAGCACCAGCCCCCCCCTAAAAATTGAGCACCAGCTCCAGGTTGTAATTGGTCGTTCAGGTTGTAACATTTTACTACAGAAAAGATGGATGAAACCAACATTTTAAGAAATTATGTATTATTACAGTAGTGCTTTATCAACTAAGATCTTACAGTTATTTGCTTGAAAAAAACATATTCATGTAACATGTCTTGTATTTACTTATAATATTATCATTTTTCTTAGATTCGTAGAAAACTATCTTGTCCAAAACTCTCGTTTGAATCCAGACCGGATTTTCCACAAAGAATTTCCGATGAACGCTCATCAAACACAACCCAGTCCATCTGTCCTCTTCCATTGTACTTCTAAGCAAGGTCTTTACCCTTCGAAGGGTACTGAAAGATCGTTCAACACTAGCCGTAGTAGACTTAAAATGAGGAGTGCATGTCTTGTTGGGGATAAGGTATTAGCCTCCTCAAAAAGTGCAGCCACTTCAGTATCCTTTAATTTGTCTCCAGTTAAATCCTTCTTTTTCAACAGATTATACCCCACATCTAATTCTGCAGAGATAAAACCTAACTCATAAAACTCCATGGAGGATGTGACATTTTTTCTAAATCTTTTGAATTACATTTTAGCATGTATGAAGGATGAAGATGGGATAGGACAAAAGCAGCTGTATTTTCGTTTGAGAATCTAACATTCAATGATTGAATTAAAGAGTCAAGCCAAGGGATGATCAACGACCGTTTTCAGTATTCAATTACAGTCTCAGATGGCGGATTAATTCTTATGTATTTGCTTTTGAACAATCCGAGGAACTGTTTAAGGCAATTTAACTCTACTTAACGTTGACTTTCTCCACAATATCATGTGATTCTTCATGTAATTCATCAGAAAAATGTTCAATTTCATGTCAATGCTTCTTGATGACATCAAGGATTATATCAATATATTTCCTCACCATAATGAAATCCATATTTTTACTTAGTAGAACGTTGAAAACGGGTTTCAAAATTGCAGAGTAATTTACAATCATGACTAAAGATGAGTCTGAATAAAATTGGTTTTTATATTTTTACAATAATATCATTACAATATTCATTTCTTTACGTGAACCATTCTTCTTTAACAATCTATTGATTCTTTGAAAAAACACTAGAAAACAACTCATTTGTTTGTGGTATTCTTTTTCTGTGTTTCTATAGAATAATTGAGTACGATTGAATGACGAATTGGATTACGAATGACAACAGAGTAACGATAAATTATTTTTATTTCAAGAATTGTAATAGATTCCAGCAACTAAATTTAATAAAGATTTTTTTTTCTGCTTCCAGGGGGGGGGGGGGGGGCAGCTGCCCCTCCCTGCCTCTCGCTGGGTACGCCCATGGTTCTAGCTAATTCATATTCAATAGTATTATAATAATAATTATAAATCTATTGTCATCAATTGACATTCTATCTGGTGACTTTGTAATATATTTTTGAATGTCGTCACGTTAAACACTGTTTCAATTAACTTTACCAACCCCCCTCAAAAAACCTTTTTTTGGACCCCCCCCCCAAGAATTTCAATGACGCAGTCTGCGTCATAGCCCCCCCTGTGGGCACCCCTGCCTTATAAATTAATTACTATTTAGGATTAGGAACAAAATTTCATTAACATTTGTATTTCCAAAAATTGAATGTTTGAATTTCGCTATGAATTTTCGATAATGAATCTAATAATGACACCAGAGAGGGCAGCTCTACTTTTTATCAATAATCTTCTCTTCATTAGGATTGTTGGACCTCCACTAACGTCCTTCGACCCCACTAAATATGTTAAGTCATGGCTTCTTCAAGAAAACCATTCTGCTGTAGATACGAAAAGTAAAGTACGCAACAGGGAAAAGGAAATAGGGACATGGACAGGGGCGTAGCCAGGGGGATATAGGGATACATCTCTCCCCCCCCCCTCGAAATGTTGTAGTCATCTTTCACAATACTAATAACTTACAGATTAAATTTTAAAACAGTTAATACAAAAATAAGCCTTAGTTTTATTTAGCACAAGAGTTTGTCTCGGGAATCACAAAAAGTATACAATATTATTATGGTACTGCAGCGACATGCACAGTTTATATTAGAGAGCAATGTGGCAATTCAGTGTTTTCGAGTGTGTCTGTCACTGACTCTTCCGGATCGGAGGATATATTTAATTTAAATTAACAATTGCTTTAATTTAAATATCCAAGTAAAAATTACTTTAAAATGCTCAAGAAATCATTATAAAAATGATAAATGATATTAAAATAATTCCGGGGGAGATATCCATTCCCCCCCACACCCCCTGGTATTTCCCCGAAATTCAATCCTGGCTACGCCACTGGACATGGACATGTCAGAACTATGGTAAATTTCTATAGTTAGTATATAGTTAAATTTGTTTTCAAGTTTATATTTGTAAATTTGAAATGCTAAGTAGATATATAGATATTTGTACCAAAACTATTCATACATTTATATTAGGCCTTTATAGAGGAAATAGTCGACAAATAAGTAGGACCCCCTATAGAGTATAGACTATGCGTGGTTAAGCGAAAATTTTATAGTTCCTGAACCTCATTTTCTAGAAAAAAAAGCCCTGATTATTTCTAAGAAATATTTGAAACCAAGAAATGATGATCATGATAAGTTAACTAGTAGTTCTGTGAACAGTAGACCTCTCTCACTCAACACGCTCCAAAGGGGATGACATTTTAGAAAAAAGTTGAGCGTTTTCGACTCGATTTTAATTCCTTAGTCTTTTATTGATGACAGGAACTGTGAAAATCATTCTCTGGATTTCTTGTTCCATGACGAACTGTGTTGTAAATATGACCTTTTCAAGTGAATTCAACGACTTGCAGTCAATTTTTATTAAGAATAAGTAGTATTTCTACTTACTCTGTAGGCCGGACGTTTTCGAGTTGTTGAAACCCATCTTCAAGACTTGAAAAGTTTCACCAACGTCCGGCCTACAGAGTAAGTAGAAATGATACTTATTCTTAATAAAAATTTGACTGAAAGTCGTTGAATTCACTTAAAAAGTTAATAAAAATCAATGTTTGAAAAGACCAAGTTTTTGACGCCTCCTAGAAATCACCCCTTATACCTAAAAAAGAGTTCTCTTTCATTTTTAGCAGCGTTTAATATTAATAAATCTCCAATTATAAAAACAGAAATTATTCATCATCCATATGAAAAATCATAATAATTGGTCTAGGTGTTAGTGAGACAGACAGAGAAAATTACGAGCGTCTTAAAGACTAGACCTCACTCCGTTCGGTCAATAAGGTTTATTATAATTAATTTATTCATAATTTGATCATAAGAAAATTCTACAAATAATTTCTTTAAATAATTACCAGTGATATTTTTGAATCCTCCCATTGAATTGATATCTTACTAGAATTCATTGAACACTCCTTTCTAGAAAGACCTTGAACCGTATGAAAAACGCCGTAGATTCCCGGTTGTTGATTTACAAAACTGATTTATTCTCGTTGGTATTTTTGTTGAAAAATAAATAGTGCGAAGTTCTGCCTTTAGAAGCAGGAATACGCAAGAGCTCGACTATCTCGAAAGTTGAATGGAGCAGCGAGAAAAGGCTGTGAAATATGCGGTTAAATGACGCGACTGGAAAAAGCGATGGATTGTACACAGAGGTAAAAAAGCGGTTTTTGTGTAAACGCGCTCGCCCATCGATTTGGCTCCCTCGAGCATTGTACTTATTCATCTAGAAACGGAATAGTGTCAAGTGTAGTCCCCGAGAAAACAGTTACTCTTTGTCAGTAGAAAGACCTTGTAAAACCATCTCTCCTGAGATTTTGATATTGTGTGCCAGTGTCTGCCAGAAACTGCAGATCATGTAATTTCCACTTCTCTTCTTCGACGATAAAAATCATTCGTTTCATCGGATAATCGCCGCGGATATACAGATAAACATCCATATATATGTTTGATACTAAGGTTCCATCATGGAAATATGTGCCAGAAATATAACTACGATGATT
Source organism: Conomelus anceps (assembly GCA_948455865.1). Lineage (NCBI taxonomy): Eukaryota > Metazoa > Arthropoda > Insecta > Hemiptera > Delphacidae > Conomelus > Conomelus anceps. The sequence continues at coordinate 20,536,349 of OX418220.1, forward strand.
TTTTTCCTTTTTAGACCTGATAAGTTCTTGGTGGTTCCACTCTTTGAATTACACGTTTCCAGTCAAATCATTCATTTTAGCGTTCTGTTTTTCAGGTAATGACAATTTATTTGATATGTTTATGTATGAATGCAGTAGAACAACCACATCTGAATTCTTGAAAACACACTAGAATTCTACAATATTTTTGTATTAGCAAACAGGAGATGAGATCGCCATATGCCTATATAAGCTCTAAGGTCGGCTGATAGAAGTGTGCCTAATTGTGTGGCTTAATCAGGTTATTGCAGAAAAATATGGTCTAGTTGTCAGTCTTGTAGTCTTGTGGAAAAATGATCATAGCAAACCAATTAGAAAGGGATTCCATTCTTATAATCGTTACCATAAGATTTTCCTAGCATCTGTATTGTGATCGTGATCTTCTTTGAAGATTCCTATTCTTTAAACTATGTTCAAAAATATCAAGAAATTCAGGGATATCAAGTTATTCAGAAAAGAGGAAACAGATTTCAAACATTTATTTCTTCCATTTTACACAAATTAGAAACATAATTCCAACGTTCATAGAGTGAGGAAAGGTTTTTTCTGGGCGGATGAAGCCCACATAGGTCTGAGACCTCTGCGTGGGTAATGAATTGGACCTACAGTTTTAGGTGGGTTCCGAACCACCGGGAAGTGATTTTACAGCAGAGAACAGAGTCTTTTTGCTGGCTAATCCAATCGGTTACCCTTACAAAGGGCACCCAGGAAATCGTAGCTTATCTCTGATTGAACAGGATACCTACTACGACACTCAGCTATCACTTGAGAGAACAGTGGGTAGTTGCTCCAATGATGTTGTTTTTTTTTATATTGGCGCTGTTGATTATATGCTATCACAGGATCGATCATTTTCTGTGGTGCAATCAGCAAATTAGCAATTACAAAAATCACACATGCTTCATGTGCAGATGATGTTTCAAAAGATCCCTATACGGTTAATTGAGGAATATTGAGTTCCTTTCTTGGATGTGGATTTCTACAGGCTCAAAAAATAAAATAGTCAAGTTTAAAATTCAAAAAAGTGTTCAATCAAGACCGCATTGGCGGCGTTGTTTGACTGTAGTAAAATAACTACATTTTCCTTCCATGAACGTTAGAATCATCTTTCTATCTTTTGTAGTTTGGAAAAAATAAATTATTTTGGTTATGCATTATCGTGATCTGCAGTATACCAAGCGATATCTGACGCTTGGACACTAACGAGGAGATGAACCAGATATTATAGCTCAAGACTCGGACGTGACTCACCAAGGTTAGTTCTGCATAGCAAATCCTCTTCGAGTTTTCTACATGACAATAGTTTACACTAGCCTAGTCTTGGATAGCAGGATTACTTCAAAATTTTCATACGTTAGAAGGGAATAATTTTTTAAAGATTAAGTTTCGATGTTAAGGAGTGTAAGACAAGTCAGATCAACAATTTATACAAATACAATATCACCAATCTCCAAGACGTAATTTACAAAAAAAATCTTATTATTTTTTTTTGTAGATTACGTCTTGGAGACTCCAGTTAAGGAGTAGAAGACAAGTCAGATCTTCAATTATACATTAGATACCATAATTACTATATCAATTAGTTGAGGTGAGGCTTAATTTTGATGTGAAAGGAACTCTTGTACACTATAAAAAGCTTTATCAACTAAATATTTTTTTTTCAATTGTTTTTTAATATTTCTATGTTTTCAAGACTCTTTAAAAACTGCCAACTAGAATTTCCTACCAATATAACTAGGTTTTTGTTTGAATGAGCTACTATTGTGACTCACCAAGTGATAATCTCCTCGGCTTCTTGTATTATAATCATGTAGGTCAAGATTTTGGTTAATATCATTCGTTTTTACATATAAAGTAGCTTCATACACATATAAGCAGGGTACAGTTGGGAGTTCAAGTCTCTTGAACAACGGCCTACATGAATCTAATCTATTTACTCTTTCTATACACCTAACCGCTTTTTTTTTGGATCTTAAACACCCTATCAAGATTTTGTTTTGATACTAAGATAGCATACCTAATATGTGACAGTAAGAGCCCATGGTAAGCTGTAAAAAGTAACTTTTTATTAACTTTTCAAGTGAATTAAACGACTTGCAGTCAAATTTTATTAAAAATAAGTAGTATTTCACTTACTTTGTAGGCCAAACGTTTTCGAGTTGTTGAAACCCATATTCAAGGCCATCTTCAACTACTCGAAAACGTTTGGCCTAAAAATTAAGTGAAATACTACTTATTTTTAATAAAATTTGACTGCAAGTCGTTTAATTCACTTGAAAAGTTAATATTAACAACGCAGTTCGTCATGGAACAAGAAATCCCGGAAAGTAACTTTTTGTCATTCAATTTAGCGAGCTGTCTCATGACAAATACCCTACATGAAATTTTACAACATATTTTCTCAATGTATGGAGTCAGGTCAATCGTCTATCCAACAAAACTCCATTTCCCTTATACATGAGCTACCATAATCACAATATTAATTAGTTTTCAATTATACATTGACGAAACCTTACAATAACATTTTGAATGCTATTAAATTGACCAGTAGTTCGATAAGTCTGAAAACTAGAAAATACGTTGCGGAAAGTCCTCTATAAGAGGATTTGAAAGGGCTAGATGATCCTGTTATACTTATTACTGTTGCTCACCAGCCAGCAGCAGGAAGGAGTCTGGGCTGTGGTTTAGTGGAAGTAGAAATGCAGCAGAAACAGCAGCAGCAGGTGCTCCTGGATTGCAAGTTGGTTTGGACTTATATTTCCCTACTTGAGCAAAACCTAATTTAATCGGTTTAGTTGGTGGCCAAGGGCTGATTGGCTTTCTGCTTTTGTAGCTCCCATTTAGCCACTGCAACATGCCAGTATTTGTGATGAATTTCAGTTTAGTTCAAGCCCCGTTGACTTCCCACTACTTCTTCCTCGTCTTCTTTGTGCAACCACCGCTTCTCGTCTCCCATCTATTTGTTTCTACAACAACCACTACCTGGCTGTCATAACATCCCATTCATACTCCAGTTCAACTGACACGCTTTGTCATAACAAAGAGTATTGTTTGTTCACGAAATTGAGTTGCCCCTGAAATTTGATGATGCCATTCTGTTTCATCCCTTTTCAGATTGTTTATATGAGCGTAATGAGAATCAAGAATGTGATTTTTCGTACAAACAATGTTAATACTGGAGCTTCTTAATAGCAGAAATTGAATCTAGAAATGTTCAAATTTGTTCAGTATAATTTGATGGCTTCTTTGCTCTTAATTCAGTGTTTTTTTCTAGACATTATTGTTTATTTTATACTTCATTAATGAAAGAACTCTGAAATTTGACACTGAAATTATCTAATCTTGGAGAATTCCACTATAAAAACGCCATCTGTTGTGATGAACTTCAGTTCAGTTCATTTTTAACAAACAAGTAATAACACTTTATGTTGAGATGGACTGTCCTGTTCCAAATTGTTTCTAATAGCCTAAGAAATGGAATGAATAAATTTTAATTTACTGGCTTACACCAATTATTGTATTGTAAAAAATAGGATTTTCAGCTTCAAAAGTCAGTTTCCATACATTATTGTACCGTACCGTTTTTTCTGATATTTCATTCGTCAGTCTTCTGCATTTAACTTATGGACAAAATACAAAATATGAAATAAGCAAAAATCAATCATTATTCAACATTTTCCAGTTTCTAGTACTTAAAACAAATCGATGAAATACAAAATTTAGTTTATATCAAAAAAATCAAAACTACTACAGAGATTTTAGTGTGAAATGAAGAAACCCCCTTCCAGGCTGCAGGTCAATAACTCTACTTTCCTTTTTCTGCGTCAATATATTCAAGAATTACTAAATCAAGTTTGGCCGCATCTCCTATATCAAGTGCTTTGGGAAATTCATAAAAATGAATATTAAAAGTGTTGGAATTTAGTATGCACTGAGCATCATCGTTTATATTGAAAAAACAGCTACTGTACTTCTAGATGGTTAAGCTTACTTCCTAATTTCAAGCTTCAGCTGAATTTATAAAAAAAAAAACATTCAATCAATACTTCAGGCTCAGTCCAGACTTGGTGGAAGATTTTCAATTATTTAAAAGCGATATGACATTAATCTTACTTCAATAGAAGGTATCCTGCCATAACTGAGGTGAGCGCGAATTCTTTCCTTCATAAATTTGCCTGTCTGGGTGAAGGCGCGCCAGAATTTATCGAGACATCTTCCGTTAAAATCAGTAAAAAAGCTTGGGGCCTAAAAAAGAGCTCAGGGGGTGTGAGATGAGAATTCCTTCCACGAATTTTCAAAAGTCGTTCCTCGCTCATTGCAATGAAGCGTGAATGGGAGATAAGTTGTAGTACACAAATCCAATCAGTAACGCGAGGATAAGGATAGGCTTCTTGCAAGCGCTTTGCATACATTTACCTCAATCACTTGAACGTGAATTTCCTTTACGCTATTTCGTTTTAGGCTCTTCCTTTCCAATAAGAAAGGATCCAATGTTATTACGTTGATAAAAAATGTAGAGAATTTTGAAATGCTCGTCTATAAAGAAAGTTAATTTTGAAAAATTTAAGAGACGGCATTTGCTAGAAAATAAAATATAAAATTTATAATCGAAAATAGACCTTTCCTATTATCGATTATAGTTCAGCAAGCACTCATCATACGATACCTTGACTAGGTGATGTCAAAAAAATACAAGTGATAGTTGGAATCCGTTATAATATTATCCAAAAAAAATTAAATTGTACCCTTCACAAAATATCAAAAATAGTGCTAAAATGTTACATATTCATACTATATTACGAGGACAAGTGATGTTTTAGTTACTTAAATTTTCAATACTATAATTTTGCAAGACAGTCCAAATTAATTTAGTTAAATATTTAATTTTGAAATTGATTACGCCGAATTATTAGAGTATGGGCCCATCTCTTTATGCGAAGATTTTCGTAGAAAAATTTATGCGCTGGTTACCTTAAAACTGTGAAGTTCTAGTCGAAACCTTTTTGTTAATTTCACTTAATATCACTGAGAACGTAGTATACTTTCGGTATTTAATCCTGGATGTTCATCCTCAGAATTGAAATCGATGATAATACTTCATCTCCTAGAAGTCGGACAGGCCTGGATAGTCAGCCTTGACCCAGTGATCTCCAGGTACTGCATTTGATAGTCTGGGTACCACGAAACCTTGATTACATGATGCTCTAGCCGGTTACATTCACCGCTTTTAGCGGATTTTGTGGAACTATATCCTCTTCATGACGAAACTACATAACACTTAAACTGATCAAAAAATAAATGGGATTCCAACTATTTCATTAAAAAAAATTAATTATCAAAAAACTATTTTACATCCTTTTCCCAAGTTAACGTTACATTATATTCAAAAGTTAGTTCTACATTTTACTATCGGAATTCCTACAAGTTGTCGTAACGACAAAACGATTCCGAATGAAGTGACTAGTTGATTTGATTTTTCAGAAATGACAAAATTGGTTTCTGCGTCGGTGCGAACTAGCGGATGACGTCGTCTCGCTAGCTCGTGATTGGCTAAGTATTTTTTTATTCTTTTTCTTTTGCTCATCAGGAGCAATCCCGTGAGAATATTCTCCACAGACAACAATAGTACTAGGATAAACTATAAACTTGATAATCAGGAGTAGTATGACAATGTGTGCTCGTAATTCTGTCTCTGTCTATCAGTTATCGATGTTTTCTTTGTACAATACTACAGTTACACTACATTGTTACTTGATAATAAGAAAATGGTAATACAATGTCTTTTCATGCTCAAAGAGCTTACAATTTCAAAGATTGTAGTAAGAATAATGATAATGAGAAAATAAATCTGTTCCTTCTACATCGACATGACTGAACATAACTTTTCTTCAAAGGAAATTATATTTTATTTGATGAATAGAATTGTATATTTGTTTTAAAGGAAATTATAATTATATTCTGTAATAGAGATTTTGGGATACAAACCCTAAAATCGTTACATACTCCCCCTTCTTCTAATGTGAAACATGCCTAAAGTTTACAATACAATCAGTTACAATTACAATACCATGACAAATTTGTATATCAACATCTGAAAATATCCTATATGATGCAAAAAAAATTTAGAAATAAGGTACCAAAACATAACTAATAATAAAATTTTCTAAGTTGACTAGTAACCAAAGTCTAGTTGTGTTATCATCAACTTATTAAGTCAAAATGTCTTGAAAAACCACATGTCGATTTAGATTCAAGGCATTCTAACGAAACTTAAAGTGATGCACAACAAAATAAATTCTAAGTGCTGTCTAATAAATCAAGTCCAAGAGTAATCCAAAATTTACTAAATTTAAAGTTCTTCCAGCAATTTCCATAAAAAAAAAATTTTTGTACATTCGACTATCATTGAGTGGCCAACTACAACTACAATCTGGTGTACTTCAACAGAAGTGCAAATCATCCAGTACTAAAAAAAGGTAATAGGTATGCTAGTCATATGCGTCCACAATCGTAGCTTACAGTAAAAAAAAGGTTTATCTAGATAATTTTGATCTCAAACGATGAAAACTAAAACGAGAATTAAAGGTGCATCAGTATAAGAGCATCTACTTGATAAGAGAACATCAAGTGTAGTTGTCTATCATCTAATCAAAAAAATTCTTTCACTTCAAAAAAAAATCTAAGTTCCTTCTTAAGTTCAAATTTATAATAATTACACTAAGTTGATAAGTTTCATTTACATAAGGGAATATTTATCTAATTTCATCGTTAAATAGATTAATCAACTACATTACAAGTTTAGTTTCACATACAAGGTTAATTATTTATGGATATTCTAGAATATTTCCTATACATTCTCAGAAATTTCAAATTTCAGAGTCAAAAATTATTTTATTACTTACTAATATATCTTTAAAAGATTACTATTTTATTAATTAAAGGTAGGTTTGACAAGTTTAGATAGTGGCGCGCCTCACCAGTTCTAAATTGTAAACAAACCACGTTCTGCCACCATAGCATATACAACAGTGTGTTGCTGTTATGAAACGCGTTGCGTGTGTCAAGGCAACGGAACGTTGCAAAGGGAGCTTCCTCAGATTAGTCTAGCTTACGGAGCGGTCTACTGCTACGAGTGTAGCGACCCTCGGTTGACTTACTTAGCGAACTCATAGCCTTGCTCGGTCGTTGTGTTATTATGCACAGCTGATCGCTGTATTTAGTAAACAACAATTCTTACTCTTCTTCTCCATCATCTTCTTCTTCTTCGCTTTCTCGCGGAAAGAATTTCTTAAGTTGAGACACATGTGTTTTGTGAATAACATCCTCACTGTCGGGATCTATTAATTCTACGGTGACGTCCGTGAGAAATCGCCCGATTTTGAAAGGTCCTGCCCAACGCGGACTTAATTTTTTACATATCTTTTTTATTTTGTCGCTCAAAATATGGGTACGGGTCCAAACAAAATCATCTGTTTTGAATGGGACCTCGCGTCGATGTTTGTCGTAGTTTAGTTTACGTTTATTATGCGCTTTTGTGAGACTATCTCTCGCCTCTTTCCATATCTTCATTGTGTCGTCACCGCTCTTGTTTGGTAACAATTCAGAAATGTTCCAAGTGTTTGACAAGGGGTGATTCGCTTCGTATCTGAACATAATACTGAAAGGAGTTGCATTTATGCTTTCGTGCTTTGCTAGATTAAACGCCAGTGGCAACCAATTTAACGTCTTGTCCCAGCGGGTTTGGCTGTTAGAATGAAAAGCAGTGAGGGCACTCCTTAAGTTTCGGTGTAGCCTTTCTACTTGATTAGCTTGAGGGTAGTAAGGGCTAGTGTTAGCCGCCTTTATGGAATTTTCAAAAAGGAAATTTTTAAATTTTGAAGACGTAAAAATAGAGTGGTTATCGGAAATTACCGTCTTAGGGGTGGAAAAATTTACGAAAATAGTTTTTAGAGCTTTAATAACTGAATCCGACGTAGTTTTACGAAGTGGTATTAACCACGAAAATTTTGAAAACACGTCAATACAAGTAAATATATACATATTTCCTTGTGTGGAACGAACTAATGGACCTACTGTATCGATATGGAACATTTCCATGGGTTTTTGTTGAACCTTTGAGGAAAGGAAACCAAAATTAGTTTTTTGAGCGGGTTTACTTAGTCCACATGGAGCACAAGATTGAACAAGATAATGAATATCTTTTTTCATTTTTGGCCAATAGAAATTTTCAAAAATTTTAGCAGTAGTTTTGCTGACACCTAAGTGTCCTCCAATAGCGGAATCATGGTAAAATTTAAACACTAGTGGAATTAGAATTTTAGGCAAAACAATTCTTAATTTTTCTTGATTTCTTATTTTTATCACTAGCACATCTTTAAAGATGCTATAAGGGAACTGATTTTCATTGTTAGAAATTTTATTCATTATATTCGAAATAAATGGGTCCTTTTTTTGATGAATTTTGATGTCGGTAAAAACGAGTGGGAAATCAGTAATTTTTAGGTTATTTACGAAATTTAAAAGATTTTCATTTTCAAATTCAGTTTCGATCAATTTTTGTTCTTCTTGACTTATTTCATCCTGAAACATCCTGGATAAACAATCGGCGGTTACATTTAACTTGCCTGGAATGTGTTTTACATCGAACTGGAAAGATAAAAGTCTTAATATCCAGCGACTTAAACGACCTACCTTGTTATCTTGTTTCAAAATCCATGATAAGGCACTGTTATCGGTCAACAAAAGAAATTTAGCATGTTGGAGGTACAATTTGAATTTTTCCATGGCGAAAATTGCAGCATAACATTCAATCTCATAAGTAGAATACCGGCATTCTTGCTGAGTCAGTTTTTTAGAAGCATATGCTATGGGCTGCAAAATTCCATCTACTTCTTGTGACAAAATTGCGGCGACCGCAGTAGAACTCCCGTCTGTCTGTAGAACAAACCTTTTTGAAAAATCAGCTGTTTTTAAAACTGGCGGGTTCATGATGGCATACTTTAATTTCTGAAATGCTTTTTCATGTTTATCTTCCCAAACAAATTTAGTATTTTTCTTTCTTAGATCATTTAAAGGTGCAGCAATTTCTGCATAATTTTGAATATATTTATGAAAATATCCGCACATGCCGATAAATCTGGCTATGGCCTTAGCATTTTTTGGTTTAGGGAATTCCTTAATCGAATTCGTACGATTAGGGTCGATAGTGATACCATTTTTGTCAACTAGGTTGCCAAGAAAGGAAATTTGTCTTTTAGCAAAATTAGTTTTTTCAGGTTTGACAGTGAAGCCTGCATTTTTAAGCCTTGTTAAAACTACCTCTATGTGTTCGAGATGAGACTCAAAGTTTTTGGAATAAATCACAATATCGTCGAGATAATTTAACACAAATTTGAATTTAATATCCTCGAAAAGGTTGTCTAAGACTGATGTTAATGCTTGAGCTCCAATGCTTATTCCAAACGGAACGGAATTGAACATGAAAGTATTTCTACTTGTACAGAAAGTTGTTAGATGTTTACATTCTTCTGCCAAGGGCATTTGATAATAGGCCTGGTTCAAGTCCAATACCGAAAAATATGTAGCGCCATGAAACCAATGAAAAATATTTTCCAAATTTGGGAGAGGAGTCGAATCTAAGGCTATCTTTTTATTTAGGGCTCTGTAATCCACGACCAATCTTTGCCCCCCGTCCTTCTTCGCGACTAAGAAACATGGGCTAGCATAGCTTGAGGTTGACCGTTGGATAATTCCTTGTTCAAGCATAGTTTTTATTTTGTCTTCCAAAATTTCCATTTTCATAGGATTTAATTGATATGGGCTTTTTCTTACCGGTTCGTGAGAAGTTAAACGAATTTTATATTCTACTAAATTTGTTCTACCGAGACGATCTGTAAGAACATCATTGAAAGTATTTAATAATTTATCTAGTTTACCTTTTTGAGAAACAGTTAACTCCTCTTTAGTGTCATCCGCACTGATTTTATTCTGAATTTTAAGTGATTCGGTTTTCAAGTTGTTTTCGAAAGAGAATTTAAATTGAGGCCGAAAATTGAAGTAATATCTTTTATTAAATAAGTCTACTACTAATTGTGTGTGGTGAATGAAATCACACCCAAGGATGATAGGCACCGAAAGATTTTCACAAACGTAAAAACGAAATTTCCAACTGAAATTTTCGATTTTTATTTTTATTAATATTATTTCTTTTAATTCAAGTCGTTGTTTATTGGCGGTCACACAATTAAAATTTTCCTTCACTACATGGAGGTCAGGATTTTCAATTAACAATTTATCAAAAGTATTTTTAGAAATTATACTCTGGGAAGCCCCAGAATCAATTAAAGCTAGAGAATTTATTGTATTATTTCCTAATTCACAACTTACGAAAGGTATTACCTTATTAGTTAAGGCTTTAGTTTTTAATCTATTGAAAGGTTTCCTAATTTTTCTTTTTGAAATATTATTTAATTTACGTTTACTTACTGATTCTTTATTTTTGGAAAACTGGGCTTCATATTTTTTACGAAGGGCAACAGGTTTTAGTGAATTTACGAAATGGTTTTTATTAGCCTCCGATTTACTAATAAAATTTTGTGATTTGTTTTTTGCAAAATTGACTCTTTAGTTTTCGAAAGATAGTCGTACTTTTTTATTATTGCAATCATTAGCGTAATGACCTAGCTTTTGGCATTTGAAGCATTTTACTGTGCTCAAATTTCTAGTAACATTATTAGTTTTCGAATTTTGATTACCATTTCTAAAGGTATTTCCGCGAAAATTTGTACTATTAGGGTTTGATCTACATTCTTTAGCTATATGGCCTACCTTTTGACAGTGATAACATTTCTTAGGCACTGTACCCGTTTCATTCCATGGTCTAGTTTCTTTTCTAATAGGCATAGTTTCAACTCGATTTCTTTCTATGTCTGCAAATTGAATGTTTTGAGACTGGACACACAAATCATTTAGGTCCCTAAAATTTCTAGGTCGAAATTGAAAGACTAATCTTGACCTTTCTTCGGGATTCAGGCCGGAACAAATAGTTGAAACTATTTCTTCCTCGGACTTATTTAATCTTAATAATTTGGCCGCATCTTTAATTGCTACTAAGTAGGCTGCTAGAGGTTCCCCTATCTGTTGTAGACGCCCATACTGTTCGCGTTCGATAACGGAGATTAGTCTCGTCGGAATGAAATAGGTCAGGATATCATGGTGAAAGTCATCAAAAGAACTGCTAAGATTTATTGCTAAATTTAGTCGTTCTGACAAAGGTCCGATTGTCGAACTGTGAATTAAATTGAAAAGTTGTTGGTCTGAAATATTGCCTCGTTCTTTGATCTTCAAAGAAACGCTAATAAATTTAAGTAAATTATCGACAGAAAGTCCATCGGTAATAGGCAATTCTTTAATTAAATTTTCAATAGGGTTAGATAATTTAGTGAAAATGTTGCTAAGTGCGGAATAAGATGTTTGGTGCACGTTCGACGTATGTCCAGGAGCTACGGAAAATCTATTGTTTTGAAGATTCATTTGAGGGTTAAGAAATCTAGTAGTAACCGGCTCTCGATTAATATCTGAATTACGCTTATCGACATATTGAAACATACTGTTATCCTCCACAACAGTAACCACGTTTGACATAGGTAGTCTTACTCCTAAATTTCTTTGAGCCTTTTCAATGTCCAAACTTAATTTGGGTTGTCCTATTGGATTGACAATTCCGGAACTACTCGCCTTTTCCGTATCGTGTACTTGAATACTAGGGGGTACAAAATTCGGTGTTTCAAAATTGTCACCCGCTGGCGAAGTGGCCCTACTTCTAAGAAATGGTTTTAAGTCAATTAGCTGGGTGAACACGGCTTGAGCCGACACTATCGAATTTTCCAACCCCTTAATCAATTCCTGATCGCTAGTCTCCTTAGCATACGTGAGTAATTGGGTTATACGGTTCAAAATATGAAAAAATATACTGATTCCTTTTTTGATACTAGCACTTCTATCCACATTAACTTGACAAGGAACGCCAGACAAATATTCGGCTTCTTTTTTCAATTGGTGTTCAATTTTAGATAAGGCAACCTTACTACTTTCATCATTATAGATAATACGAGATATCTTGGGATCGGGCGCGCTCACAATTGTTCTGTATTTAGCACGCAATGTGTCTAAGTCATACTCTGATAACGTCTCCGGCGGAATGCCGAGAGTTTCAAGTTCAAACACTAAACATTCTTTACTGATATAATTAGGATTGAATTTAGCACTAGGTATTAAATCAAAATTGAATACACTATGTACCTCTTTCCTGGTTTCCCAATAATTGATCGTCTTACTTTCCATCGTGTGAGGTGACGCTTGTTTACTTGGTGATACGGGATTCATGTATACGTTAAGCTAACCTATATTGAGTTCGGCCTATTTACGAAAATCTTGCATTCTCTATTCAAACCACTTTTTTTTGTTCAAATCTTATGTCATTTTACGGTTACATATAAGTCAAATTCAAGTTTCAAACACACTAAATTCTACGTTTAACTATGTTATCTTGATTGTCAGATTATCGACCCATATAACCTCTCCTGTCATTGTCTCGTGAGATGAGTACTTTTGCGTTTCCTACTTTAAGGTTAGTTTTCAGTTAAAAAAAAATTTTAAGTCAGAGACGGCGTAGTTGAATTTTTACACCTTTTAATTTTTAATTTTGAAGCCTATTCTCAGACAAACAAAATTTTTAAAGTAGCGCGTGCGCAATTGAAAACGTCACCTTTTTGTTTTATTAATTTCAATTTTAACAGCAGAGTGGCGCAGTTGAAATGCTCGTCTATAAAGAAAGTTAATTTTGAAAAATTTAAGAGACGGCATTTGCTAGAAAATAAAATATAAAATTTATAATCGAAAATAGACCTTTCCTATTATCGATTATAGTTCAGCAAGCACTCATCATACGATACCTTGACTAGGTGATGTCAAAAAAATACAAGTGATAGTTGGAATCCGTTATAATATTATCCAAAAAAAATTAAATTGTACCCTTCACAAAATATCAAAAATAGTGCTAAAATGTTACATATTCATACTATATTACGAGGACAAGTGATGTTTTAGTTACTTAAATTTTCAATACTATAATTTTGCAAGACAGTCCAAATTAATTTAGTTAAATATTTAATTTTGAAATTGATTACGCCGAATTATTAGAGTATGGGCCCATCTCTTTATGCGAAGATTTTCGTAGAAAAATTTATGCGCTGGTTACCTTAAAACTGTGAAGTTCTAGTCGAAACCTTTTTGTTAATTTCACTTAATATCACTGAGAACGTAGTATACTTTCGGTATTTAATCCTGGATGTTCATCCTCAGAATTGAAATCGATGATAATACTTCATCTCCTAGAAGTCGGACAGGCCTGGATAGTCAGCCTTGACCCAGTGATCTCCAGGTACTGCATTTGATAGTCTGGGTACCACGAAACCTTGATTACATGATGCTCTAGCCGGTTACATTCACCGCTTTTAGCGGATTTTGTGGAACTATATCCTCTTCATGACGAAACTACATAACACTTAAACTGATCAAAAAATAAATGGGATTCCAACTATTTCATTAAAAAAAATTAATTATCAAAAAACTATTTTACATCCTTTTCCCAAGTTAACGTTACATTATATTCAAAAGTTAGTTCTACATTTTACTATCGGAATTCCTACAAGTTGTCGTAACGACAAAACGATTCCGAATGAAGTGACTAGTTGATTTGATTTTTCAGAAATGACAAAATTGGTTTCTGCGTCGGTGCGAACTAGCGGATGACGTCGTCTCGCTAGCTCGTGATTGGCTAAGTATTTTTTTATTCTTTTTCTTTTGCTCATCAGGAGCAATCCCGTGAGAATATTCTCCACAGACAACAATAGTACTAGGATAAACTATAAACTTGATAATCAGGAGTAGTATGACAATGTGTGCTCGTAATTCTGTCTCTGTCTATCAGTTATCGATGTTTTCTTTGTACAATACTACAGTTACACTACATTGTTACTTGATAATAAGAAAATGGTAATACAATGTCTTTTCATGCTCAAAGAGCTTACAATTTCAAAGATTGTAGTAAGAATAATGATAATGAGAAAATAAATCTGTTCCTTCTACATCGACATGACTGAACATAACTTTTCTTCAAAGGAAATTATATTTTATTTGATGAATAGAATTGTATATTTGTTTTAAAGGAAATTATAATTATATTCTGTAATAGAGATTTTGGGATACAAACCCTAAAATCGTTACAATTTTCAGCCTCCTAACTCCTCGGATGGCTCTAATGCAGACGCTTGTGGACACACACACACGCACCAACACAAACGCATACTACGCTGTAAAGTGATCTTGAGTTTCTTTGTCTTTTCTTGCGCGTGATAATCTGAACTTCAAGCCTGCAACATTGGATTTTCAAGTGGAAGCTGCATAAATAGCTGCAAAAATAAAAGCTGCATAAGCCTCTACAGTGGCCTTTTCCACTTTGCTTTTGTTGTGTTGTTTCAAGAAGAATTGACTGAAGAGAATTTTGTTTATGTGGGTTTGTTATGTAGCAATATATTCAATGGATAACTCCTATTATGTGAGGTAGCCCAAATTTGAGCGATGCTAAATCGAAAATTATGGTGATTTCTATTAAAAAAAAACTGTGACAGTTGAAAGCAACTTAGTGTAGTTGTAGTTGTAATGTTTAAAGTAAAAAAAAACTAAAAAACAAGTTTAATCCATTTTACACAAGTTTATGTCACGTACTTTAGTGTTCTCAACTTACACCACTTATCAAATACACTTTGGTGTGATCCACTTACACCAAATTTCTAGTTATCTTGAAATGTTTTAAAAATCACACTACTATTTAGGGTTACGTTTCCAGCGAGATATCGCATGTTATTTTTCGCACACATGAATCTATTCATATTGCAATTATGAATATGTAATGATTAAAAAATATATACATATAGATTATTTATAGTTTCACAGAATCATTCATGCTAAAAATACTTATGACATCATAAAGAAAATTAATGAAAGGAGATGTTTTGAAGTTCAACAATCCAAACAAGGTCAATCGTTTATTATTGGAATAATTTCTCAGTTTGCATTTTCATTACATTTTTTCATTTTTATTTGCATCAAACAGCACTACATATACAAGAAATGCTTGGTAGCTTTTGACATGTCATATTTTAAAAATACACATATACAGTAGTTCTATAAACATTATTCTAGGTCATAAATATTTAGAGTGCATGCTTGTAGTAGGCCTACCATGTAATGGATGTAAAAGAGATTTCGAATCACCACTCTAATTCCTTCTCCTTCCTAAGAAGGTTGAAGAGGTTTGGAACAGCATTCAACATCAATACTGTTGGAACATATAGGAGAGCGTGGACAGGAGAAAGAGGCATGTTGAATTTTGAGTAACATAAGTGAATTAGGGGTATCGAAACCGCTCTATTTATTGCTGACTCGACGAGAAACGAGAGCCATGTTACAACTGGAGCCCCTAACCGACTAGAGCCGAGTCGGACTGTAATTCCGTTCACGCTGTGGTCAAAAGCCAGCCTGTCTCGTAAAAGCGATCGTGCAGTTCGATCACGTATGCTTCCTCTTGCTTCTTGTTTTACCAGTCGTTTCCTTCACCAGAAACATGGCCTCTACGTATACCTGAACGTTATTCCCTTAAACAGTTTCCATGAACAACATTGTCACATTTTTCTACATTTTCCTTTATTACGACCGATAATGTATGACAATAATACTTTATGTGGGGCTCTTTCTCTCCAAGGGGTCAAATATGAGGGAAGACTTTCCTAACTTTTCATTCCAGTGTAAATTCATAAGTTGGATCTTTACTCCTATGTTTTCCATCAATAATTTATTTAGTTCACTCTTAGAAAATTTCTAATGATTGATATAAAAGAATATCATCAATGATCTTACTTGCCCAGTTACAATCATTGAAGTTTGGGAAAAACTAGCATAATAACGCTAATGCTAACCTCACTGCTCCACAACACAACTTGCTGTATAGATTCTTGAATTTGAAGCAGGCAGATGCATAGAGTGTTCAGTTTAGCATTTGCGTATTGTAACTTAGTTTCCCCAAGCAGTTCATCATCATACTCGATATTTCTAAATTATGCATATTCTGTGATATCAATCATTGCTGTCAACATACAGTACACTTTTTAAATGATATTTAGCTACACTATTTAGATACACTTAGTTTAAATGAATAAACTTATCTATCGTGTCCGCACATAAAGTTGTGCTCATAAACAAAGTCTGTAGTCGACGTTATAGCTATAACATTCCAAATGATAATTTATAAATAAAATACCTAAATTTATATAGTCAACCTAGACATTTATTTACTTGTAAAATGCATTATGCATCAACTAGCAGATGCGGTTTTTTCAAATAATATCATAGATCTATCACCGATTGAATGCACCGATGTGCATATATGCACATAAATGCTCCCAATCAAATACATACTGTTATGGGTTCTATGTCTAAAATAACGCTGGCAACACTCGAATTTATCACTCGCACTTTATCTACACAAATAATCACAACACTTACAGTTCAGTATGTCTTACAGGAAAATAAGAAATTAAAAACAGATAAATCGATATTGTTCAACTAATAAAGAGATTTCAATAAAATGTACAACGAGCAATCACTAAAAGTTAAAAGGCCGATCTAATATTAAATAATAACTGTACAATAAGCTGTCAAATAATATTCAAAAAGAAACGTCAAAAAAGAACAATTAACTTACGTAGCACTAATCCGTAATACAATAAAAACTATTTAGTAGCTCACTGGTATGAATTAAACAGGAAAAATAATTATCACTATAGGCACAGAGAAAATGCTCCCTGGTATGAATTGAACAGGAAAAATAATTATCACTATAAGCACAGAGAAAGAATTATCACTATTTAGGCACAATACATAGAACTGTCACAAATTGTTTATCACGACGAATTTCAAACAAGACTGAACTAATTTACAAAAGTCTCCCTCTATTTATATAATTTTCCATAATTGAGATATCTCTCGATTTTTCTATCAACTTCTACCGATTTCTAAAATAAAGAATGAAAGGCCTTCACACCTTCCACAATATTCGAAAAGATTCCATTAATGTCTAATAAAGCAACTAGAACATTCTACAAAGAAAAAGTAAACACAATAAAAGTGTCAAAAGCAGAGTAATTATTAATTGCTTAGAAGTAAACATTTACATAGCAGATAACACCGAGAATCACTGTTTCTTCTTTCTGTTTTCAGTTCTCACTACAATACATTATAATTTATAATTTGACTGCAATATCTCCAGTAATAATCATTTCTGAATTAGTCTACTAGTGATACTGTCATACTATGTTTTGTCATGGTATAGTCTACATCAGCGGTCTCCAAACTAGGTCCCGCCAGAATGACCGATCCGACCCGCGAAAGCTAAGGCTCCTTTCTATAATAGTATATATTACGTTACAAGTGCGGGAAATGGTGTTTAACATACGAGTATGATAAGTTAACGCACGAGACGAAGTCGAGTGCGGTATTATCATACGAGTATGGTAAACATCTTCCCGGACGAGTTATGTACGATATTTTTCGTCATACAAGTCTAAAATAGCAGATAAGTTGAAATAAGAAACTATAAATCATTGTTATACAAACATAACCTCAACACACCAACTCGAAGTGAAATGTGGCAATAATGGTTCTAGATCAGCTGATCTAGCTTTTGACCAAATGGTTTTTCAGTGAAGTGGTAGCCACAACCACCCATAGAGTGCGGTAATAATCATTTGATGATTTTTACCACACAGTGTACGGTAATAATCATCAAATTACATCAGCTGTTTTTGATTTCTGTAAACAGCTGTTTACCACATTGATTGCTTGACTGGTAAACTGTCCATAACCTACAAGTATGACGAAAAAGTGTTTTACAACTTGATATTTCTACTATTTTTCAGTAGATGTCTCCAACTATCACGGTAGCATCAACTCATAATTCAAAGAGAGCTTGCTCAGGGCGCATACTGGACGTTTGTTCCAGAAATTTTAGATGATAGTCAGTGGCGTAATCAGAGGGATAGATCCCCTTAGAGAATAATTACATTTTGGAAGCTTAACAAACTTTAAGAGAAAATTTTTGACAAAAAGTTGGAGAAGATGTCTGGAATAGCTAGAAATATGGTTTAGAGGGATTTTTACGAAAGATTTCGTACGCCTTAAGTACGCCGAACCCCTATTTAAAGAAAAATTGTCAAGTAGAATTCTCGGTAACTCAATCAGGTGCGGTGGAAGATCAAAAATAACACACTAATAATAATTTTAGGCCTTCTTTGAATTTTTCTAGTGCAACAATCTTTCATTGACAATGTTGCCAGAGCTGAATAAAGTTCAGTTTGACGTAATACATGGGTTGAATTTTGTTAAAATGGATGAATTCATGTCTTTAATAACTACCAATTGGGTTTCAGAAGGATTGTTATCTAAAAACTTTCCGGAGAAGTACTCCCCTTAATTAAGTCCTACATTATTATTATCATCTTCATGAATTATTAGAGGACTCTTCCTTCTTCACCTTTTATTTACCTCATAGTACTCAGACTCTTTATCCTCCGTATCACGTTAAATGACTACCCCACCCCCTCTCCAGGCTGAACATCGAGTTACGTCACTAATAACAATAAACAATTCGAACGGTTCTGGCCCCAGAACTTATTGGAGTTATTATTTTGGCCCTGAGGCTGAAAAGTTTGGAGACCCTTCGTCTACATATTCTATAACATATTATGTATAATCAGCTGATCTTGTGATCCCTCTCGTTACTCTATGGTGGTCCTGCAGCTTTTATGAACTACATTATGAGCCTAAAGCTTGTAAGTGGCTATAGGGTGAATTTTGATTAAAAAATGCCAGGCCTGAATCAGGAATCGAACTCGAGACTGTCGGATTAGCAATCAGGTGAACTGAGCGCTACACTGTGACATTCAAATATATATTCATAAATGACTACTTGTTTGTTTAGTTTATATATTTTAAATGTACTTACACTCTAACCCAGAATATATCGGTGTAGGAATAAGTTCTCAACTTATAACTTTGACTGAGTTGATGTCCAAGTGAGTAGTTTGTTTGTCATGTGCTTTGAGACTATTTGAATGTGCCGTTAGAGTAAGCAGTGGACACTTCTGTGAAGACATCAGTGGAATGGAAGGCAGAGTCGTTTGCCGCTAAGAGCACTTGCTCCTAGCTGGGGAAAATTGAAACGGCTAAAGGGGCCCACACACTAGCGAGTTTGGCTCGCGAGTAAGACTCGGCCAGCCGGACTCGGGAGAAAATCACTAGTTAGTGGGCTCTTTTCTCCCGAGCCGAGCCGAGCCCAGCCAGACTCGCGCAGGGCTACAAGCGCGGCTGGGCTCGGCTGGGACTCGCTAGTTAGTGGACGTTTTCCGAGCCGAGCCAGGCTCGGCACCTCATTATAACATAGCAGAACGTCAGAAAGCTATTATTTGCACTGTTCACAAGACGTAAAAATAAGTTGATTGAGTTATCTATTCAAGTTTGTATATTTATTGTTACTATGACAATACTATGACTGAAATAGTTACCAAGTTAAACTAATGTATAAACAGAAAAATAAAAAAGAAACCGTATATTAAAATTTGAATATTCAAGAGAAAATAAAAATGATAATATTGCAGTGCAGAGCTTATTTTTAATACAATACAAATAAATATTCGAATGTTGTTTTTTCAACAAAAAATACCTACAGTAACATAAAAACAAAATTCTAAAAAATAATTTCATTAATAATAGCTGCTAACAGATAAATTGTGTATAAAATAAATAAATAATTATTGAATGATTATGATGATGATAATAATAATAATACATCTCTTTGCATGTAAGCCCAATGCCCATTTTATATTTATTATTATAATATAACATTATCATTATAAATATAACAGTATTTAATAAATTGCAATATAACAGTAATTACTTCGATACAAATGGAAAAATGGAAGTAATTGAAAAATAAAAATTGAGTAAAAAGTAGATGAAATTAATCCTATATTTCATCTGACCTTTTGAATTCTATGGGCCCCCTATTACACTTTTGCATATTTTATTGTGGATGTTCTTCTTCTTCTGAGGATGAAGCCCACATTGGTCTGAGACCTGTGCGTGGGTAATGAGTTGGATGATGGTGATTGATGAGTTGGGCCTAAAGTTTTAGGTGGGTTCCGAACCACCAGGAAGTGATTTTATAGCAGAGAACAGTCTCTTTTTTGCTGGCGAATCTGATCGGTCACCGTTACAAACAGGACCTACGAGAACGCAGCTTAGCTTATCTCTATCTGATTGAACAGATACCTGCTACGCCTCGCGGCTATCAATTCCCTAATTATAGATCTATATCTATATCTATAATTATGTTATAGATCTATAAGAAAGATACTTAGAGGTGGGAAAATAATTGTTATAAAAAACATAAATCGTGCCTATAAACGCTCTGACATCTTTTTCTCTTATGTCAGAAAAAAATTAGAAGAAATAAAACATTTCTTAATAATAATAATAATAATCAAATTTCAAGAATTATGAAATTTTAGCAAAACCAATACTCTCTCTAGAGCATAAAATGACCTTCCAAATCAGATATTGATTGTAATTTAAAGATTTTGAGATTAGATGAGCTATATGGATCAGAATTAACACGGGCGCACTCCAGCCGACCTTGAAAAGTAGCCGAGCCGGACTCGGGAAGTTCACAACACGTTAGTGGTGATTTTCTTCCGAGTCTTACTCGCCGAGCCAGACTCGCGAGTCTTACTCGCGAGCCATACTCGCTAGTGTGTGGGCCCCTTAAGGCTAAGTAGCAATTAGATGGGCCAGCGCTATAATAGATCTCATACCAGGAGGGAGCTGTATGAAAGATAGCTGTGCAGATGAGACCAGGGCGGTGAACTGGGAACTGGGACAGCATCTAGGTGCTCAGACAGGACTTAACTCGGGGCACCGTTCAGCTAATTGTACAGTTGCATTAAATTCATGAACGAACATTAAAATGAGCAAAAACGCTGCTCATTAACACAATTAAAGATTACATTAAAAAAATCATGCTCGTTTGAAAGCCTTGACCCTTGCTGAGAAACGGCTTCAAAATTTTCCCCAAAATTATCACAAAATGAACGATTTTTGAAGAAAAAATGAACTATATAAGCCGTTTTAAGTCATGATAAGCAAATTGTCAGAATCCCCCTCCCACCAACTTTCTAGGGGATGGAGCACTCTTCGACTAGACACGTAAAGCGAGTTAGTATAATGTAAAAGTATAATGTTAACGATTATCATGCATATAGTATTTATACTTTCATTGCATATCTGGCATTAGCAAAATAGATATTAGTATAAGCGAATTTTTATTAAATTATCGAATGACAAATGCAACTTTATTGAAAAATGCTCTTATTTGATTAAATGCTATAAAAAATTTAAACAAAATGAAACCAATTATAGAAAATATTAAAAAAATTAAGTACTCACCATACTGAAACGTTTAAAATGAAGTATTCATTTAAAACTGGGAGAATTTAAATCAAGTAACCTTTTGAAATTGATGCCAAATTTTCCATATACTTATAAAATACAAGACTGAGGATTTTTATAAACTTATAAAATTTTGGTGCCGACTCCAAAAGGTTACTTGTATTAAATTCTAATTATTCTTAGTTTGAAGTGAATACTTTAATATTAACTTTCGATAAATAGTCCCTCAAAAATCTTATTCCAAGAGATTCTAGACTCATATCTAGAAAAGCTTAAATCCATTCATTTAGTCCACATTATAGGACATTTTTTGAATTTTCTATGTTGAGAGCTTGATTTGAGGCTTAAAAATAGTAATTTTGTACAAGTATTTATTAAAATGAAGTTTATGGGTAAAGTGAAATATCAAATTCAATAAATCATTGCTTTTATGAATCGTTTGCCTAAGAACTTAAACCCACTCTTCGCATATTGCTAGTTCATTAATTAGTTAATGTAATTTTTGAATTTTCTATTTTTGAATTTAGTAATTTTTGAATTTTCTATGTTGATAGCTTGATTTGAGGCTAAAACAGTAATTTTGTACAAGTATTCATTAAAATTGAGTTTATGGGTAAAGTGAAATATCAAATTCAATAAATCATTGCTTTTATGAATCGTTTGCCTAAGAACTTAAGGGCGGGTGTCCACGGACGACTATCGCATGTGGTAAGTGGGTACTACTGACCGGGAATTCGAAGAATGCGTACCACAAATCGCACTCACTGGTGTCAACGATGTGGTATGTGGCGGCTGCTGCTGTGCTACTTATTACATTCTATATATATATATTCAAAAGAATGTGTTTTATTATTTTCAACAGCATGAATTTTCACATTTCTATATTAACATTGGTCTATTACCCTGCCTACGCTCGCGATATTATAATGTATTGTGTATTCATTTAATTACCGCCCGCAATATATTATAAGATCTGTAAGATGGGGTGGCACTATTCCTTACAAAACAACCTCTCAATAACGAATACCTCTCTACGGCGAATTTTATATCAGAATAAACGACTTCGTTATACAGAGGTTCAACTGTCCTTCGTCCAATCGTAATAAGTAAGTTATCGTTGAAATTTGCATAAAATATGCTAACTTTGTTTTCTCTTGGCATCTTTTTGAAAAATAACAAGTTTTCGTAAAATTTGGCATCAAATAATTGAAACGGCCACCACTTTGGAATGGTTTAAAATTTTAAAGAGAATTTTGTATGAAAATTTGTTTCTAATAACAAAAATATTTATGCAAAATTTCAACATTGTATCTCAAACAGTTTTTAAGTTATGAATTTTTTGTAAACAATAACATACAGACAAACAGAAAACCAAGCATCGTAGGTAGATCCATGTTTATTTTGTAAAAATCATTTGTCTCGACCTAAGGAACAATTTGTAATAAAGTGTTCCAGCTAGTTCTGGGACACTTTTTTATATTTTATAATATGATTAGGCCTTTCAAATGATAACAAAAAGTAAATTTTTACTATTATAAACTTAAAAAACACTTTTGAATGGAAATTGACTCATGTTATGGCGTGACCGCCGTTTCGCTCTGTTGTCTAGAGCATCATCAGACGACCCACAGTACACATACTGAGTGTACTGTGGGTCGTCTGATGATGCTCTAGACAACAGAGCGAAACGGCCGTCACGCCATAACGTGAGTCAATTTCCATTCAAAAGTGTTTTTTAAGTTTATAATACATATTAGTGGAAACAAGATGGATCTTCAACATCATAAATTTTTACTCTACTGTTTTTGCTTCATTAATTTAACTTGTGTTTATATTTCACCACATAGGCCTACTAGATAGTTACACATCATTATTTCATTTTGCTTATAAATAAGTTATTTTACAACAATGTTCAACATTTCTCCACCTTCTCTCCACTTTCTAGTGACTCATATCCCGGGACCATGATAGTGCACACATCTTCCCATGCTTCATGTTTAGAATGTTTATGTTTAGAATGTTTATTGGAGTATTCTGGTAAATGAAAATTCCAAAGCGCCGGTCTACACTCAATTTCTATAATAAAACGTTCTGTGTCAAATTCAACCATATTTATAACAGCAAATATAATATACACGCACAAACACTCGGACAGAACGCAGAAAAAGTCGTCCAGATGTACTTTGTCTATCACTGACTTAAACCGAGAAATGGCGTTTGAAAATTAATTCAATGTCCGCTTGACTCAAAGGTAGGGTTTTATTAACTGTTTTTTTTAAAGGTAGCTAGATGATTTAATGTTCTTCCAATAACTAATTCATCTTTTAAATATATTTTATGTTGAGGCCTTGCTAAGACCTTTTAATGACGAATGTGAACTAGCTCGTGAAATATAAATCTTAGTTTTTATCAATTTCTCTCTGGTTTTCCGTTTTGTTGGACAGTTTAATCAAACGAAGTGCAAGTCCCATGTCATTTGGAAACCAGTAGTACAGGAAGTTGATTCTTCTACCTATGTTTGTGGACTTCATAGTCACAAAAAGATAGCATCATCTTTGGTAGGTGGACCTATAGGGGATTTTTATGTAGGTCGTTGAGCATGACATCAAAGGACAAATGTGAATAGTGAAGCCAGTTATCCACAAAACTGGACAGGGCTGCTAATTGTCAATCACAGTTGAAAAAAAAACGTGAAATAGAGCTGAAACTGCACCTGGCTGTCATATCAAACGTGTGACGAAAAACTGATAGATCGTTTTGCTCCCAACATATGTCATACATAGCAGGGCGGTATAGAAATCCCCCGCCCTGGATACATTGACGATTTTTAAGCATGAAAAGCTTCAAAGAAGTTTCAACTTTTAGAATGGATCGAATACATTGACCAAAAAATCATAGAAACGCTATACACTTCATCTTGTGAAGACCGTGAAACTTTTGTAGCATTATTGCTCCTAGGACAGTGTTCAATCTTGAATAGTAACTTGGTTATTCAATTCTCCCTCCCCCCTCAAAACATCTCTATTCAAGTCCTTTTTCTTTTGCTCTGGCCATTTCATTTCAGTTTTCTTCAAATTTTTCGATCTAAAACTTCAAGTTAATGTAGCTGTCCTTGAATAGAAGTAGAAAATGAATGAAAAGATTAGAAAAATTCATCTATGACATATCAAATTAAAAATTAAAAACCATTTGTATAATTTATAAAAAGAATATCCAGGGAATAACCATTAATCTTGTCAGCGATCAATCACTTTTTATTTATGGAATTTATTGGATTCTATCGTTAGATCCATCCTATTTTCAGAGGACTTTTAAAAAATCCAATAAATTTATCTATCCCAATTATGACCGTTGAACCAATTTAAAAAACTTATCTTTTCCAGCCACAACCCTGAAATACTTCCCTGAATAATCATTTTGTTTTATCATTTCCCTGTCAGACTTCCTGCTGTTTCCAAAGTCAATTTTGACCGGAAATTTTCATTTTTATTTTTATTTTTTTTTTTCGTTTGAGCTGCTTATTCTTTATTATGTCACACTATATATCCATAAAATCATGGTGCATTTTACACTCGTCAGAGGAAATCATCGAAACAAGATAGAAATCGTCACTAAATAAAATTATGTGTATAACGTACTCTGTTACACTATACACTATAATAATAACGCACATGAGTTGACTCTATCACACTATACTCTATAACAATGACTCGAATGAGTTTTACATAAGTTCTAATGCGATAAGTTGTTGAAATATGTTTTAAATGACAATAGTATATAATAAATTATAATTGATGATAATAATAATTAAACGTTCGGCCTACAGAAGTAAGTGAAATACTACTTATTTTAATAAAAATTTGACTGCAGGTCGTTTAATTCACTTGAAAAGTTAATATTAACAACGCAGTTCGTCATGGAACAAGAAATCCAGGAATAATAATTAATAAATTATAAATTAAAAAATTAATTGTAGAATTATAAGTATAATTGATTATAATAAAATTAATTATAAATCATAATAATACTTGATAAAAAAAAGTAATCAATAACGATTTAATGATGATAGTTTCATGGTGATTTTATTAACTTTTAACGATTTACGGTAGTTTAGATTTAGATTTCGTAGTTTAGATTTCAGTTTAGACTGATGATGATAATAATAATGATAATTATATTTGATTTTGTTCTGTTGTTTTAGCGATATTCGAGTTGACAGTGCGTCCGGTCTCGTTTGTGTGCGTGCTGTGCGTGCTGATGTGCGTGCTGGCGCTGGTAGTATTCTGGCCGTCGTGGCAGACACCTCCTCCTCCTCATCACTCGCCCCTCGACACCCTCGAGCAGCGGCTTGCCGCCGTCGCTGTCCTATTCAAAGAGGTGCCGCTCATCGATGGGTCAGTACCCCAATTATTCTTAATTTATTACAGAGTTTGGGCAAATCGCTACTCATTTCCCTTTTACCTGATTTCCTTCTTCCTTATTCAACTGTTTTTATGTATGTGAATATTTTTTCACTAAGACTCTGACTGCATATTGTATTAGATTGTATTTATAAATATTGGAAATTCACTGTTTTGGTAAACCACTGTTGTATTTACTCAAAAATACAAAACCTATGTGACGACTAAATATCTAATCTCAACAGGGCCCTAGCTAAGTGTCTACTCCGGAGCAGAAAGTAATTTCGGGGCCCCCGGAATATTTTTCCACATGCATGACTTTTTTGCTAGTTCGAGCCGTCTGGGAGGCCCCCTTTGATCTTAGCTCAGCTTAGGCCCTGAATGTAATCTTATTACGTTTGTAGAACACCTCGCAGTTTCCTCAATTCAGTCCCAGGTTAGATCAACTCCAGTTCAAATCCACATTCTGACTCAACTTTTTTACTTAGTTCTTATTTGTTGTTCTTTTCTCAGGGAAAATTTTATTGTGTAACATATTTTCCACTCTTACCAACGTTAAATGTGCGTGCACAACATGAATAATTCAACAGTAAAATTTCAAGTCTTGAAGCGATTCAGGGGCTCTAGAATTTCAGTTTAATTAACACAATGCTTGATTTATGCTTATGAAAAAATTACATCCTCTTGAAACACACGTTATTACCGAGTAGAAGTTGTGCGTGGAGGTAGTGAGAAATATAACAAGCTGCTCTTTAGCTGAAAGCTTAGAGGGAGTGACCTGTTCTAGTCTGGCATGCAGATCATTTAATGAATCTTGAGAGAATAACGAGGTGGGCGCGAGAATTCCGTCGGAATTTATGACGCAGACGTCAAAGTTTTTCAACCTAACACCTGCAAGAGTTTTCCCTATTCTCCAAGGAACGTTTCCCTCGTGTTTTCTTTTCGCTCCATTCCCAACAGCCTCTGAGCCATTTTCTTTTCTTCTCTCAGCATTACTTGAACTTTTATTCTAATGCGACAAAATGCGGAATAAGGTGAGATGGAGAGAGAAAAGAGTAAGTTCCACTCACCCCCCCCCCCCCCCACCCCGGTGATACTAGGCAATTAATACTGGAGAAATTTTGAATGGGGGGGGGGGGGGGTTAAATCTCTTTCCGAAGTTTGGGGAATGTTCAGTCTGCGTAATTAATGGTGTTAAACCCCAGCAATGTATCTTGCACTATCACTCCCTTCTTTCAGCGCCTCTCGCGTAAAGCTAATAAAGGATATGAAGAGAATGAGAAAGGAGAGAATATTGTTGTAGGAGGAAGAGGAAGAAAATGTCTGACCCCTCATTTCAAGCTTCTTTACACGCCACACCCCGCTGTTTGCCACGCTACGCTAGCTAGGCTCCTTACTTTATGTAATTTCCTCCGGGATCCTTTGTTGCTTCCAACTAACCGGAAGAGTAGAAGAAACAAGAAAAAGTAGCACATATTTCCTCATAGTGTGTTACGTCGTTGATCACACATTAATTTCCCAGCATCCTTCGCCACGTTCCAGGTGCTTGCAAAGGATAACTACTTCACAACCATAATTAATGGTATGTGATGAAACACTGACCCCAACCACTGTGAAAATGTTATACTGAATCCCGGATTGCTCATTTGTGGGTGAGGGTATGGAAAACCCCCCCACAATACGTCGGTACTGGGGTACTACCCCATTGGGGTAAATGATTTAATTTCAAATGCCTGGATCACTTCTCATGCTTTTAAAGTACTTGGAAAACTAAAAAAAATAGTTTTGTACAAATAGTTGTGTTATTAACAAAATAAATTTAAAATTGTTATGTCAGATACGTGTCTAGTCCTCAAAAAGATGCTGTAGTAGACAGCGTCAGAAACTCTTTTTTTCTTTTTGTTTTGGTTTGACCATTTAGAGATCACGATTGTAGAGTATTAGAAGCACATTTCAATTCCTTATGGTTCTTCTTCTTTCCCAAGAGGCCTTCATCTATTTAGAGAACCGCTGTCTTCGTTCCTCCGTCCACCTAGTTCTTTATTAAAAACTCTTTCTTTATTACTTCTAAAATTTCATCTGAGCAAAATTTTATTACGTCATTTGTAGTAGTTTTGCTTATATAAGTAGCATTTGCTCCTGCTAATTTAAAATGTTCTGCAAGTTCTTAATCACCGCTGTCAATTCTGAATCGCTAAAGTGTTCTGAAATTTCCATAATTTTTGACTGGATCATCCAATTAAACTACCATGACTTTTTATTGAAATATTCTGCCTACCATGCAACAAAAAAGTTTTTATTATTGGTAGGAGTCTAGCTATGTTTTGAATAATTTGTACTTGTCTATTCTTATCCAAGATATTCATAATCTCTTTACTGGGATTTTCAAGCACAGAAAATTTTTTTTAGCATCAGTTTCAGAAACTTTGTGGTACTGTAATGCAGCATGACTTTCCATGTCTCCTTCCTTGCTTGAGAGCTTGGAGTATTTTTGTAGAGGTCCAGTAACTAATTTTTTCAAAGGAGCTGTCTTTCGCTCCCAACTAGCTTTTGGTGACAAAATCTGCACAATATTTACAAAACAAGCCTTGTTTAAATTCAGAAAAAAACTAGCCAAGGATATTTAAAAAAAATGACTAAAATGTTATCTTCTGTTTTCTTCACATCCTATTTTTAAATGAATGGATGCAGGGAACTTGTAATCCTTGTCTGAAATGGGTCTAGGACAACTTTCCGCGGCCATTTCGCCGCCGGGTACCAACTCGGCGCAGACAACTCGCTGCTGCCATCTCGCCACGGCAATCTCATACAAGAAGGACTAATTTCCCCCAACATTCAATTGCTACCGCTTTTCAGTGATATTGATTTGCAGCTATCATATGATTCGACATTATAAATAAATTAATTTTCATTTAACCAATCAAACATACAATACTACTGCATACAAAAAACACAATAAAAACATGAGCATCGGTAATGGGGTGGTACATCTGTGCACCGCGGGGCCCCTTATGAAATAGTTTTTCCTCTTTATGACTGCCAAATAATTTTTTTCCTTGTTCCAAGAAAATTTGAATAATTGAATCTTTATGTTATTATTTTTCTCGGACCTCACGCAGCCATAATACATGTTACATTGTACATTGAAAAATGTTTGTAAAATTGTTTTAACCTAAAACGCCGAAACAATAGTTTACTTGGTCAAAATTAATGAATTATGCGTTTGTACACAATAAAATCTTTCATAAAATGATCACATCCAATAAACCTTGTCCAATCTTTGACAAAAGTCGTGTCAAATCTTGGACAAGATTTGAAGCAAATCGATGGTCTTTGAAGAGATTCGAAGCTCTTTTATTTTACTAAATTGGATGAACAGTTTGATCGTGCAAAACGTAAATTGTGTACATATGTGATCAACCATGACACGAAGACGGGTTCGCCTAATATGGAGTGTTAATTTTTGTTTTCGCGGCGAGTTGGTACGGCGGCGAGTTGTCCCATTCCGATCTAAAATCAAATTTGTAGTGAAAATCTTGTACTTGGTGTGGGGACTCATTTCAGACATATTTCAAGAATAAGAGGTGTTAATCTTTTCTTCAGATTTTGATGTCGTATCAGACGGTAAAGACCTGTATTGCTGCCTCATCTTGAACATCATCCACCTTTCGTTTTCCTTTCACTAAAAAAAGCGATGCATAATTTATTGTTCCTAAAACAATATTCCACGTCATAGTTCAGTCACGTGCACAGAAACACTTTCTCATCAAGCACGTGTTGACTGACTGGCTCTATGCTGAATGCTCTAATGACTAATAACAACTGATGACTAATTCAACAGTGTTGCCAATGTCATTTGCTGATATTCCCTGACCTTTAGCATCATATTCCCCGCAATTCATAATTCTACTCCCCAATCAATCCTCGCATTCCTGGAGATTTCCTTATTACTCCTCATACAGTTAAAAATACATTTCAAATTACGAAACTTTTATTCTAAAACTTTAAAATAATGAAAAAGCCTACTAAAAACTATTTCCATTAATAAGTCATTGATATCATTATTTGTTGAAAATATATTATTACAGCCCATTATTACAATGCTGGCTATTTAGCTAATAAATGGCTGTTATGACAAAAAATATGAAAATAATTATACTGTGAAATGTAATAGCTCTATAACGGGTTTTATTATAACAAACATTTGATAATCAATGCCAGAAAGTTGTAAGTTCTTTAATGACTCTATCTAGTATCAAAGACCTTGTATCAAGTCTATTCATTGTCAATATCTCTGAAGTTAAGGACCATATTGTTGAAAGGTAAGTTGAAGAAAGAATACTTAACAAATGGATAATAATTATTTAATTATATAATTACTTGTTAAGTAATAGTTACAATATACAATTGTAATACAAAATATACAAGATTATATTTTTTCACTAGCATTTAACCAAAAGAAAATTCTATGCAGCACATTGGGGGGGGGGGGGGCGCCCCCCATGACCCAGGCTGGATCCGCCCTTGACTGTATCTGAATAAGTGCTCCTACAAATGCATTTGAGCTTTATTTGCTCATTGTATTACTAATAAAAAAGCCAGTGTTTGCTTACATTCTTTTTGGCTTATGCCACACCAAATACACATTAATAGGTCTATCACCTATTTCACTGAAAAAGTGTGTGCAATAATTGTATAAATTGCATTGTACCCCCACATTCCTTTAGTCACGTCGAATACACTTTAATAAATTGTCTGTTTGATTGTGTTTGTGACTCCAAGCGTGCAATTAACCAAATGACATTATCATGAGCAAAAACTATGCATTTCATATTACAGTGTTAGATAAACACACGAAACTGACAGAGAAAATCAAACTTAAAGTAATCAAAAATGAAATTTCTTCAATCTGTTGGTGTGAATAAAAGCTGTATTTAATTTACAATATTGAATAACTCTAAACCAGTTAGGGAATTCTACCAACCCTAATCATTTCTGAGCATCATACCAATTTTATACAATAATTCGATAGTTTTCACATTGCAACTGATATACTTATTTCGATGGAATTTATGAATAATAATAATAATAATAATACTAATAATACTAATATAGTTCCACAATGATATTTAAAATAAAACGAGGCAATAGAATTTATTCTTTTGAGTTCATAGTTCATAGTTTAACAGATTTAAGGGAAGTGGTAGCCGCGAGCCGTAGCAGGTATCTGTTCAATCCGATAGAGATAAGCTGCGTTCTCGGAGGACCTGTTTGTAACGGTGACCGATTAGATTGGCCAGCAAAAAAGACACTGTTCTCTGCTGTAAAATCACTTCCCGGTGGTTCGGAACCCACCTAAAACTGTAGGTCTAAGTCATCAATCACCATCATCCAATTCATCACCCACGCACAGGTCTCAGACCTATGTGGGCTTCATCCTAAAAAAAAACTAAAAAAAAACAAATTCAGGACTAAAATGCATCATGATGAAGATGCAATGAAAAGTTCAATGATTATATTATTATTCAGCGATTATTAAATCCAATTCTTCTCATAATTCAAAATTATATTCACTTTCTTTGGGTTATTGAACAGTTTTAGTGCTTCGTTTTCAAAGTGAACATCTAAATTAATATTCAAGTTTAGGAAAGAATCAGGAATTGCACTTCAAAGTGAAATTTCTAGTTGAACTTAAACGTAACCTGAAATTTGGATTTTTTTAATTGAAAATTTGTAAAGAAAGCAGTAGTGGGCTGTGCCTGTTGTATCTTTACTTGATTGTGTTTCGTGCTAAATAGATAAATAAATAAATAAATAATCACATGTGATGTGATTAATCTCAATATGCGATAAAATGGAAATCCAAATATTAATTGATTTGAGAAACCTAATTGACTACAAGTCAATAACGAAATTTTCACATTAAACTACATGCTCCTGCTTCATGCTTATTTGTGTTGATTGAGTAGTTTCATGTTATAATTCACGGTTTAGGCAATACGCTTCATGTTCATTTAGTTTTTATTGGGCAAATTTTGTTGAGAGCTAGCAGCTAGTGTTCGAAATCCTAAAGCTATGAGTCCAGCCACATCCTGTTTGACTTCCGTATTATTCTACAAGTACATGCTCACCACACCATTCGATAGTATAATAGTAGCCATAGTGTGTCGCATTGCGATTTCGGTCGTAGATCAGGAAAGGACGTTTGTTTATGCAGAGCTGTGGACATTCGATAAGCGTTGATGCCTTGTTGTCGTCTCTTTGAATAGGTCAACTTCAATTCACTTTTGATCCAACAGCATCAACTATTCAGTAGGATTCAGTTTGTGGAGAGCGGCGATTGAATTTACCCGTACAGCCCCGCACACCAGGCTCTTTTTACCCGAAACTTTAACTTTAAACTATATAAATTATTTAAAAAAAATTATTCTGGATATTTGTCTTATTACGGTTCAATACTTGTTATTATGATTAATATTTGTCTACTCATTTATCTGTTTTGATCATTGAATGGAAATAGATAAGCGTATTTATGGAAATATTTCATATGCAATTATTTAATTAAACAGTTATTGTAATTATTTAAACTTTCTTCGTAATGGCGAAGGTGATATTATGGAAGGTATCCATAATGAATAATAAGAAGAAATTGTCACAACCACATTTATTAAAACTTCGAGAAACTAGTTTCGGTTGTTACACCATTATCAATCTCAATCAAACTAAAAACTAAAGTACAGAGAAGCCTTATATATACTGTACATTAAATGATACTATTGGCTAAGAGGGAAAGAGGTTGACCTTAATCGGACGTTGTGATTGGCTGTCAAGTCACGCCCCCTGGTGGGAGGAGAAACAAGCAAAAATACGAGTCAAATCAATAACTAAACACTGTGAACATCAAGAAAGCAACAAAGAAGAAAAAATATTGTAATAAGGCTAGAATTTAATCAAATAAAAATTAAAAAATTTAGAAACACACTGAAATGCAATCAAGGTCAACTGAGAAATACATGTAAGAACTGCTTTTTAAAAGTAGGCTGGAATTATAATGAAACCAAGTTAGTTGTATTGAATTGGTAAGGCTTCTCTGTACTTTAGTTTTTAGTTTGATTGAGATTGATAATGATGTAACAACCGTAACTAGTTTCTCGAAGTTTTAATAAATGTGGTTGTGACAATTTCGTCTTATTACTCATTAATTATTTAAATTTACAGTTATGTAATTATTTCATATTTACATGAATTAATGTGCTTTATCATAAAGAAAGCTTCACATCTCTTTTCCCCTGTGTATTACAATAATTAATCATTTCTCACTGAATTAACAGAGTTATATCAGCAACCACAACCTCGCTCCTCTTTTGCGTAATGCTCTCTTTGGATCAAAACACAATGTTGAGGTCTGAAGAGTTACCCTCAGTCGAAATCGGCTAAAGGGACTATATACACACATGCATAATAAATATTAAATGCTGTATATACATTTAATTTATATATTTTCATATAATAATGTGAGTTATTCTAGACAAAGCTACAAAGCTCAGATAGAATATTAAATAATCTAGAATTTATTGATAATAATGTTTAAAAACGCAAAGGAAGAGGGCAATGTCAACTGTGCCAACATTATGGCATCAGCGTCTCTGGCTACATAGATAACGAACATTTGTTGTTTATCACCTTCCTCCCCTCTTCTGCCTCTCGTCTCTCTTATTTTCGTAAGTCAAATGGTCATCCAGATTGTTCGACCAATATTCATATTACTTTATTTGTGCAAATTTTCAATGTATATGGATGATTGCAGTATTATTAAGATTAGCAACTCTCAGATCCAATAGTTATATTGACGTACAATGATTTCAGAAAAGTTAATTCAATGGAAAAATAACATTAGAAATAAAAAATAAATTCTATTCAAGATAACAATATGTGATTTGATAGAAATATCGGGGATTAGAACCCTCTGGGAATAGAGATTTCTAGAACAAACAAAATCATATAAAAGTGGCTATGAATGTCAGCAGGAAGTCAGTTGTTATTCAGATTTCAAAATGTTCGTTTGTATTTATTGTTGAAGTATATACAGTGCTTTTGCGATCCAGTGCTGTAATTGTGATTGATAATAGCCCGTGACAGACATTGTGCTTCGTAAGTGCTTAGTTTATTATTCAGTGTTTTAGCCGTTTGTAAGACATTGAACAAACTTTTTAAGTCATTGAACAGATTATTGGACATTTATTATTATTAAATTAATTATTGATCGGCCTGTTGGCAGAATTAGTTTTGTACAGTGACATAGTAAATTCATTATAAATTCAAGGTTATTGAACTGTTTGTTTCTTTATTGATTTTCTTGTGTGATAATAACTGATTGTGCGTGTTTTAGGTTAATTGGGTAAATAAAGTTCGAATGTTACTTTTAAGTGTTGCCAGCATTATTTTAGTGATAGAACCCATAACAATAATAAGATAAAACTATTTAACTATTGAATGATCTTCATTCAGTTTAAGGAACGAATAATATACATGAATAAACATATTATTTTTACCACATAGTATTTTATTACATGAATCTCAATGACATGAATATTATTAGCTGGATCTAGGGGATGAGGCTGCATTGGTGGGCTTCCCCTTTATTCTGATTATTTTTTTGACTTAGAATACAGTAGTTAGACTGATTAACTTGATGTTTTTTTATTATTGAGAAATTTCATTTATCAAATATGTTATTTGAAAAAGGATGTTTAATTTTCAGGAAATAATAATAAAAGATTTTCTTGAACAATAATGAGTTTTTTTCAATCCATTAAGCTCCACAACATCAATAGAAATCTACCAAATTTAAATATATTGCTAATTACTTATTATTTAGTGAAAATTACCGCGATTCATATACAATCGATATTAGAGTTATAAAGCATATGTAATATATATTTAGCAGTTGGACTTAACCAGAGCTATCATGCTTATTTGCTTTGTCCTCACCGAATGGCCGATTAAACCTCTCACAGGTCAATACTCAATTACCAAGATCAAGGTAACGTCTGACTAGAACTAGCTAACCTCAACCCTAGTAAACACAGCTCAGTAATGAGAACTAAACATTGTTGGATAACATTGCGTTTCAATGCTGTCACAATGTATAACATACTTTAGCCATCCAAATGCGATCCCTTCAGCTTCACATCTACTTATATCAGAAATCAAACACACATTTGGTTCTCAATAATTTCTTGACAGGGTGGAAATGTATGACATTTGATTAAAAAAGAGAACTGTGAACTGTTGGTTTATGAAAGACAATGGGGTTGAGGGTGTGAAAGTAGGAAAAAATAGCATGAATATACTTGGAATTGTAATTCTGATATCAGTTTAGTTTGAGCTAAAAAGAAATCTCTTTTAGATTTTAGACATTTAATACTGAATTTTTTAAAACTTTTAATACTCTCAACTAATATTTATAAAACTCTCAATAACTGACTTTCACAATTTCTCTTGAATATGGATGGTGTTCCCAAACATTTCACTATGTATCCACATAGTTTCTTGTGTATCCACATAGTTTCTTGTGTATCCACATAGTTTCCTGTGTATCCAAAGAATTTTTATCGAATTTTTCTAGAACCTTTGAATAGCTGATTTTTATAAGTTATCCCAAGTTCACTTGAACAGTTTTATAAAATGTTTCTTCCAGTTTCATGTTAATTTTTAGAATTAATTGTTTTCATGTAATCTGTGTTCTATGCTAATCTTTACGAGTAGAAAGCTTGTTGTATTTGCCAGGAGTGTTCATCAAATTTCTTCAAACAATTTCTGGAGAACTCTAGGGAGCTTTCGAGATTCAGAACTGATTTTTTCAGAGTTCCTGTTATTATGGTTTACAGGAAAGTGGTTTCTGGCAAGTGAACTATCCCAGATCAAGTTCAAAAGGATAACAATGTATTGGAAAGCGACACAAGTGTAGTATTGATCCAAGCCAAAAGCTCCATACCAGGTTGGAGTCTCCCATCCCGTAACGAGCTTAGAGTCCTTTCTCTGACAGCTCACAATTCACGCAATTTCCAAGGGACCTTTTGTTATACGTGATTACAGGCTACCGGCCGCTCTTCTCGTCGCCGCTCTGTAGACTTAGCAAAACGTATTTCTGTTGGTGGTGGTTGGGGCGCTGAAGGCCATCTCTTGTGCTCTTCAAGTGTGCAAACATCGTTTGACGAATTGGTGCTCTGAGAATATAGTATCACTTCTTTCCAATTTACGTACAGATCAATGACAAAACAAACATTCCACGTAGATTAGTAAGTGTTATTAACTCAAATATTAAGATTTCCAAGCACAACTATCACATACAACTAACAACAATCTTAAAGTGTGATATTTACGTTTTTCACGGAGGAAGAAGACCACCCAGATCAAGTGCGTGAGTAATGAGGCGAATGATGGTGATTGATGAGTTGGACTTACAGTTCTAGGTGGGTTCAGAACCACCGGGAAGTGATTTTACAGCTAAGAACAGTGTCTTCTTTGCTGGATAATACAATTAGTCACTCTTATAAAGAGAGCCCAGGATTTCGTAGCTTATCTTATCTCACTAAACAGATACCTGCCATAGCTCGCGGCTATCACTTTTCTATGTCTCTTCACTTTTCACATGCAATTAATCTCAATACAGTATTTCCCACAAGTTAGTTTGAAGTGACTGGCAATTTAACAAACTGACAAATATACAGAAAACGGAATTTATTAATTTTGAATTCCTCCAAGTACTATCAATTTATAATGAAGACTTCCGTAATGGCGGACATTGACAACAGTATTAAATAGATGATGGAAATCGATGAATGCTACTGAACAAAAATATCAGTCACCGCCGGGAATCGAACCACGGACCTCCCAATCGCCGGTCGGGCGCCTTAACCTCTAGATCATAGTGACCCTTCTGCACAGCAGCATTCATTTCTAAACTTGGACATATCAGCTCGTATCTCACTAGTTAGTTTGAAGTGACTGACAATTTACCAAACTGACAAATATAATTAATTAATTTCGAATTCCTTTTAAAAAAAAAGAATGCTACCTACTGTGCAGAAGGGTCACTATGGTCTAGTGGTTAAGGCGTCCGACTGGAATTGGGAGGTCCATCGTTCGATTCCCGGTGGTGACTGATCTTTTTGTACAGTAGCATTCATCGATTTTCATCAGCTATTTAATACTGTTGTCAATGTCCGCCATTGCGGAAGTCTTCATTATAAATTAATAGAACTTAAAAGGAATTCGAAATTAATAAATTCTGTTACAGTATTTCCCATAAACTATTGATGATTGTTGAAAATGATGTGAGGAGTTACAAATTCGTAAATTGATAGGCGATTGGATAAACCTGAAATAGAAGTTTATGCAACGATTGCATTTTGACTGCCTTCATTCCACAAGCGAGATGTGAATTTGGACACAAGCGAAACAAGTGTTATAAACATCTCACAAATAGTCTAAAGGTTAAATACAATCGTTGCTACGTTGCATACTCTTTTATTTTCATCTACGTTATCACCAATAACGTACCAGAATAGAATAGAATAGAAATATTTTATTGACCAACAAATACATTTGTAGTACATTTTAGACCTCGTCAAGACATAATATTACTTGAAGTATAACAGGAACAATATTTCATATATTATAATACATCGATAGATCATTAATAATAAAATCAAAAAAATTTAAAACATTAAATATACCACAGAAATATGTATATCAAATCACATTGTCAACTTAAGTTTAAAAATGCAAAATTATATTATAAACAGAGAAATACAAATAGTAATAGCATAGCTGAGATGAGAGTGGAAAAGGCCATAATAACTCATCATTAATACTTCCAAGCTAACCGAATTCTCTAATCGTTTAAGAAGATACCTTACCCTTGCTAGTCACTATTGCTCACCAATCGCTTCAATCGCTCTACTCACCCAAAACTAACATAACTTAGAATGTTCTATTATTGAAGTTCGATTGTGGGTTTAAAATCAAATTCAAATTCTATTTTGAATTAAAATTAAATTTTATATCAGCTAATTTGAACCATTGTTTCAAATGCATTGTTACTATTGCATGCTGTACTTTCTGACACTCAATTGGAGAAATTTGAGCTGTAATTGGTTTGAAGCTAATATTGAGAAGCGGCTTTGACAGTAAAAGTGACAATATCCAACCTTATAATAGCTCCATTTCCCAACGGGTTTTGGTAGGCCTGAATTAGTCAGCTATTATGACTTCATATTTTAACCAATTACAACAAGTTTTTTATATAATTGTGAATAAGCAATTTTTCCTCTACTGTATTACAATTTGTTTTTTAATGTAAAAATTAAGTATATAATATGACTGATTTCACATACAGTTGCACAAAAATTCCTTATCAATTGTCAATGTAGATTTTGAAATCAAATCAAGAATATTTGTTGTGATAAGCCAAACAGTAAACTTTTAATTGGTTAATTTTGAATGATGGTGAAGAAAGACGGATCTATTCTCTGACTAGAGAGGATAATATCTCATTCGGATGGAAAACAGTTGAAAAATACTTTAATATATTTACCATATAGGCAAATCAAATAACAATCAATTCATGCATCCTTGTATGTATTTCCTGTATGAATATGAATACCCAATATCACTGTATGCACAGTTTGTTGTTTTTCACAGGTTTGTATGCACAGGTTATTGATCTTAGAAGAGGATGGTTTTCATAGAGTACATGGTAAATAGAGCGAAGAAAAATCATTTCCTTCAAATTTTGTACAATATTTATTATAATGATTGATGATTTCTGGAACTTCAATGTTCACCAAGAATCAGGAAATGTTCTTGAGAATGTAAATACATGAAGGAGAAGTTGTAAAGGTGAAGTTTTTGGACAGGATTTCATATGCATGGGAAAAGTGGATGAAATAAAATATGAACCTGAATACTTTTTCAGGGTTTGATGTGTTTCGTTTGACGCACAAGAAATAGAGAGGTCAGTCGTTAAAATTGCAATACTGTAGTTGAAAATAATTTAGGTAGGAAGCTGAGGGTTGTAGGTTGGAGGTGGCTGTCCTATGCCGCATATAATAATCTAGGGTCTAGACAGCAGGAAGAAGCAACAGCGGTGGCGAGATATTGTTCATGAATACGCAATGAATGGCGTTACTAGTGGCCTGTTCTACAAGCCTCGAATGAGAGTGCAGATTCTGCTCAGTGCCTACACTCAGTACTCACATTCAGTTCAGCTCAATTCCTGCTGAACTCATTTCCAAACCCTATCTACATATTTTCTTGAGGAATTTTTATTCGAGGAGTATTAATATTTCAACATTTCAGTTTGTACGACATATTCTTAATCCTAATTTCTCATATTTCTATTTAGGTGTTCACTGAATAGCTCAGGTTAATTCTGCACTATACCAAATTCTACTTCCAAACTTTATCTACACATTTTGTTGGAAAATTTCTCTTTGAAGAGTTAATGAATGCTATAACTTATTTTTTCATATATTTCAATTCCTGATGTTTCGATCCAGATATTCACTATCCATAATCAATTTGAGGAAAAAATAGTTGTTCTTAATTTTTTTTTAAATATAATTTTATTAAGTAAACATTTACATAACATGAGTGTTGGGTCCATTTAAACTATCATTTAGGCTGATCATTGAAGCTTTTCATTGTTTAAATATTGGTCCAATTCTCAAAATAATGGATTAAATCTCTTTACAATACTTCAAATATTTCAAATTTAAACAAAAATTAGCCTCTTTCAGAATTTTAAAATAAATGCAGTCTTTTATTTATATCTCTATGGATTATTGGAATTACAAGTTGTCTATTTTACCTGATGTTAGTGAAATACTACTTGTAGCTTACTAACCTTCATGCCTCTACAAGATATGTAACATAACATCAATGAATGCTAGTGATAGCTTTGGAAAAAATAAAGAAGTAAGCGTAATAAAGTAGAACATTTCGGGGTAGTAACTAGATGACGATTATAATACAAGAAGCCGAGGAGATTATCACTTGGTGAGTCACAATAGTAGCTTATTCAAACAAAAACCTAGTTATATTGTTTGGAAACTCTATAACAAGCTACCACAGTTTTTAAAGAGTCTTGAAAATATAGAAATATTAAAAAACCAATTGAAAAATATTCAGTTGATGAAGATTTTTATAGTGTACAAGGAAGTTCCTTTCACATAATTAAGACTTACCCCAACTAATTGATATAGTTGGGTATGTATATATTTAGTTGGTAAATAGTGTATAAGAGTATAATTGTTGGTTCTGACTTGTCTTTGCTCCGTAACTAGAGTCTCCAAGACGTAATCTACAAAAAAATTCTAGCTAGGAAAATATAATGAAGATTAATTTTCATTTTGTTGTACAAGTCATACTTTAGCTCAATTTTTCTCACATATTATCAGCCCAAGTGCGAATATTTCGATTAAACGGGATACTTTGTTTATTCATAAAATATTATACTACATTTATACCCATGTCACACTACTCAATAATAATATTATTATTTAAAAAAATATGTTTGGTTTTTGCGAAATCAAACATTTTATTTGATTTGCATGTTACGGCCAGTTTTGCTGTTACATCAGTACAAAACAGCTGTCACTGGAGAGCGAGTAAAAATTTCAACTTGAAATTTCAACAGAATTCAATCTTATGAAAAATTTAAATTAATTTATTTCACAAAATATAAACTCAGTAGAATACAAATAACAAAATAATGGAACACCTTTTAACAATTCAACAATAAATTTTGCATAAGGAAAGCCAAGCTTGCCATTATATTATCTTGCATATCAATCTTGCATAAATCTTATGTATAAATTATTATGTTGAAATTTATTTTAATTCAAGTTTGCTTTGTATGTTTATTTTAGTTGTTTTGCAATAACTTTCAATTTCAATGTCTCATATATTATGTCAATAAGATGCCAGAGTCAATAAGATCCGAATGTCGGCGATCATCATACCCATCTACTCTCTTATCTGTTGCAGCTCTAAATAGCTCAACTAAAGTCTTGTCCTAGTTTTGGGAAACAAGGATGTTAAAATGAACTTTTCTGAAGAAAACCTCTTGTGCAGGCGCATTATTCGTTATATCAACCATAAATAACACCGCTCAACGTTCAAATGTTTGCTCAACATTTTTGTGGCATATTTATCTGTGTTTCACATTGAAATATGCTTGCCAAAAACGGAACCATAGTGGTGAGCTATTATTGTGGGGCCTCTGTTGTGAAATGTCACGCCAAAACTGGAAATAAACTTTAATATTGTGCCGCTTGTATCTCGAAAGCGAGATTACAGAAATTCAATATGAAGACGGAATAAGAATGAACGTAGCTCGAGTACTTTTGCAAGATGTTTCCCTACGAAGAAACCAAATATATTATGTTTCTGTGCAGATATCAGCAGCCTCAAACAAAGAAAGACCGTGCGCGTGAGTTATATAGATAGAGCAAGAGGGAAAGAAAACTGTGTCTAGGAACAAGAAAAGAGAGATAGGCTACTGAATGAGAGAATGTAAGGGAAAGGTTTTAGATGTTGTGAATGTTGCTTGGACAGCTTCCAGCAACCACAACAACCTCATGACTCGACTAATATACAAGCTTAAGGCAATAGATTGGCTCCATTCTTCAGATGGCCATGTATTTACAATACTTCCAACAACAATAGACACTAAACGAAAAAACTATTGGAATGAAATGAAATATTTATTGTTCCTTTAAAAATACAGCAGATACATAACATCCAAGCAGTACAATAATTGAATATTTGAAATTAACAATTATATTACGAGTACAAATGATAAGAAACCATAGCATTAATTCAAGATTGGAATGCCCTGGTTGAATGTACAATTATGAAATTCAAATAATTTAAAAAAATAATAATAATATAGTACAGAATTACAATAATATCAGTATTTTGTTAGGAAACATGCATCTCGAGGTAATAAACCTGTGAGAGATGGCAATACAAAATTATTAAAGTTACCGCTCAGTGGAAAATAGGGTTTAAGGCCGACCAGTTTATTAAAACATATTATGTGCTGAAGGTTTGAACATTTAGAAATTAGTTTTGTCATTTCGTTTGATACGGAATTAGGATTGGTGAAATGGAATTATAAGTTAAGGTCAACAATGAGGTTATACCTTGAAAATGAAAAAAAACACAATCTTCACGAATTTTCAAGCAATTAACTTACAGATTAACATAAGTAGAACCTTTTTTGAGTGAATTAATATTAATTGATCCTGGAATACAGATTAGTGGATATTTACAAGGAACCATATTAATTTATATTATTATAATAATAATGAATCAATGATTATTATTATTATTATTATTATTATTATGTCCTGCTAGATAACTTAGAGAAAAAAGAGAAAATTAAAAAAATATTTGGAACGAAATTTAAAAATAATGTAGTGCATTTGATTGCAAATAAGATTCTTTATCAGAAAATAGAACGGCTTTCGGATACTGTTAAGCCGCGTCTCCACCAACCGAACATGTCTGCCGAACAATGTTGGCTAATACAAAAAAACGGGCAAACAT
Organism: Conomelus anceps; assembly: GCA_948455865.1. Taxonomy (NCBI): domain Eukaryota; kingdom Metazoa; phylum Arthropoda; class Insecta; order Hemiptera; family Delphacidae; genus Conomelus; species Conomelus anceps. The sequence continues at coordinate 20,579,029 of OX418220.1, forward strand.
TAAACATATGGGTCACCGAACATGTTCGTGAGTTCAAATGAAATGTTTGGTCTGTGAGCGAACAGTGTCGACCGATCATAATGTTCGAGAAGGCGTCCACACCAAACCAACTCCAAAAAATGTTCGGCGACATCAGCTGACTCCAGCGAACACTGTTCGCCGAGCATGTTCGGTTGATGGAGACGCGGCTTTAAAAAAAAAGAATAATACTCTTTCACGGCCACATCTTCATCAGAATGAAAGAAAGTCGTCTTACTAAGCAAATATTTGACTTCTTCAGGGAAAGACAAAATAGAACTGGTTTAAACAAGTACAACTTGTCTTAGATGAATTAGATAATACTGAAAATATAATTAAGAACACTGCACATCAGAGTTGCTGAAAATGTAGAGGATTTAAAAAAAACCTAAAGCTAGAAGGAGAAATATAGTGTCCGAGAAGAGGAGAAAGGCAACATCGGAGAGAATGAGAGAGTATTGGCGAAAGCGCAAGGAACATCCACAAAAGAACAATAATTGATTTAACGTACCCCAAAGTGGGTGACACAAAAATAATACTAATAATAATAATAAAAATAATAATTTGTGTCATAGATAACCAAGAATTGTGTCTGAATAATTTTCAAAATTCAATATGATTCTCAAGTTTTAATGTGGTCAGACGAGATGATGCATAACATCCATGCTTGTTAATTTTATGTGAATGTGCAACGATAATATTGTTGAAATATATAATGAAGAATGAAAACATGAATCTGAATGACAAATATAAGAGAACGCAAAATTTAGGACGTTAAGTCCTTTCTACTACTTCACCTCGATAACTAGGAATAGGAAGTAAGAACTCATAAGAAAAAATATTGAAATAGATCATGTCTCAATACAATACGATCATTATTATCACTATATAGTAATGTTTCTGTTATCAAATTATTATATTGAGCAGTCTAAATAACAAAATATATATTTTGTCATGATTTTTAATCTTTTGGCAAATGACTTGCTGTAACTTGATCATTGCTTGCGACTTCTGTTAAACTGTTGAAATTGTAATTTGAAGAAAAGCGTATAAAGCAGTAGCTTCAAGAAAATTGAATATTGACAATAACTTCAAGGAAATTTGATATTTACTCGGATCTGTATTGTTTAAGTAGCCGTTGGCGAATGGTCATCAGTTCAAACGAATGATGATTCGAATTCCACCTAAAACTGTGAGTCCAGAATATTCTTAAAATTGATATTGGCAGGTTGAAATCACAAGCAAATTTTGTTCATCCAGTAATGAGATTCTTATTATACTGAACTTATTAGATTTGACTCTAGGTTTGAAATAAGCTTCTTTGATAAGTGAGCTTATAAATATCTTATTTAATTTTTTCCAGGCACAACGACTTGCCGTGGAATATTCGAAAATTTGTCCACAATCAATTGAGTAGCTTCAATTTCTCGTTGGATCTGCGACAGGTCGAGCCCTGGTCTAAATCGAATTGGTCGCACACTGATTTGCCCAGGCTTCGCGAGGGACTTGTTGGTGCTCAGGTAAGCTTCCTCCAAATTAATTGAACTTTTTTGTGTGCATCCTCTACTTTGGATATGAAGTTTCTGGACATTAGCAACGAAACCCGATTTATGATGACGTCAGAGCCTCACTAACCGGAGGTAGTAGAATGGCTATCACCTGTATGCATAAACTAATAAATAATTCAGCATGTTATACTACCTCCAATGTGCAGGATATAAAAGATAGATTAACAAAATTGCTGGAAGTGATTTTTTTAAATGTGTGGAAAATTTTGTCCTTGATAGAATTCTTAATAAATGTTAGAAATTATTCTTGAAAATAATTTTCTCAAAATTCAATGCATGTTCCTGATATGGCCTTCAACACAATAAGTTAGAGATTGAAATATAATTTTTTGTAATGTAATGTTATATAAATTATGCCACTCTTCCTACTCACATAAAAATTGCCCTGATCACAAACCTTGCTTTTCCTTCCTCACTCATCCCTGCTACATGTCTATACCATTCTTTAATCTTCTGCTAAACTAATAAAAATAAATTAGTTGAATTGTTTTTCAAAAAAGATTGTTACTTCAATGAATTTAATTATTAGATTAAATATTAAAATTAATTAAAACCAAAAAATTAAAATCTTTAATTTTCGGGAAAATCAACTTGATAATAAAATTAAAATAAATCAATAATTAGCTCCTTCTGTTTTAAAATATTTTATTTTTCACTTCGTCTCTTTTATTTGTTCTCACTTCAACTTTTGATTTTATTTATTATGAAGAAAAACACTGGTCTTGTATAAGATTGTTCAATTAAATCAAATTGTATGATTCATTTTGACTTTTAAATGAATATTATGAATTTGAGACGTTTCTATCTTCCACATGAATGTTTTGATTAGCTCTACACAAATGAATTTCCAGAATACTGTGATTGTGGGGCAATTCCAATCTTTCATACAAATGTTTCGGTTGTTTCTGTACAAAAGAATTCTTATAAGTTTTAATGAAATATCATCTGAAAGGCGGAAATGACTTGCAGAATACATGGATGGCCAAGAAGTGCCAACACAAACAAGTGAGTATGACACCTAAAGAATAGAAAAATAAAAGAAAAAAGAATTTGGGAGAGAAGGAAATATATTCAACGTTCAAGATCAGGTAATGAAAGCACCGTTACGTTATAGGATGAAGTAGGAATTTCAATTTTGTTTAGGGCCGATGTTCAACTTTCATATTAAAAGTCTCATACTGAATTTGGTCCCAATGGTCCTAAACAAAGCAATGAATTTTGAGGAAAACGACGTGAAATACATGCACAGCCAGTGAACACAGTATTTGACGTAGGGAGAACAGACTCATGAGAACGCACTGGAGTATACCATTTGTGAAGTCGTATAAAAACAGGAGCGGGAGCTTTTTCGAGAGGCGCTTCACTTTTTCGAGTCGACAGAGCAGAAAAAAAGGAAAAAGAATTCCTAGGTTTTATCAGAGAGCCGTCCTCGACTTTCTCTGCTTCGCCGTTAGTCCCAATTACAAGACACTATCAGATCAGTGTTTTTATTCACACTGTTCCGAACCACTCGAGACACGAACAGTGACATGCAACCCACCTCTTCACTCACGTTACATGTGTCGAATGTTTTTCACTCAGCTGTGACAACGATTTCTCACTTGTGTCTTATCCAAATACGATCGGAACAAACAAGAATTTCCAGAGCTGTCGGCTGTGGGAATTGGGGGTGGAGGATCTGGCAGAAAACACCACATTTTGAAGTGTGGTATAGGAAAGCCTCTTAACGCACAGCCGGATGCTATTTTCTATTGCTGATAAGAATTAGTTCTGAACTTATATTATTCATAGGTTCGTTACCTCAGTTATCATAACCACTCACTTGTAAATTTCAAGCGAAATTTGGAATTTTAAATTTTCTTCCTCCCACTCTTATCCTTCAGTAGTATATTCCCAGTGATCATTATGAAAGTCATATGATTCGAATGTCTTGCCATTATTTGAGTGAACTGGGATTAAAGTGGTGGCCCGTAGCTAAGAAAAAAAAATTAGATTGGATTATTCACTTCATTCATGTAGATTACAAAATGCAGTCTTAGAGTCTTAGATTCTAGATAGTTAAAAATATATAAGTACTGAAATTGTTCTATGTACAAAGATAAACTAGAGAATTATTCAACGAAATTTGTATGAGATGCAATTTGATAGCGATAATATGATTGTGATGTATCTACATGAAATGACGAAGTTAGAACACATAAATGTCCATTCTTGGAAGAGGATATTCAAGGATATCCTTCTCATCAAGAGAGAGTGAGAGAGCTAAAAAAAGGCAATATAAACATGTTAAGAGTTGGAGTGATAATCATGGGATAAGCAAATATTAAAGAAAGAAAGTATCAGAAACGTATAAAGAGAATTAAGAAATTATTTCAGAAAATCAAGTGGTTTGAACAGAAGTACAAATAAACATTTTGATGTAGTCAGATTCAAGATTATCAATATTCAACTTGAAAACATTAAAATGTTTATTGAAATTAAAATTCTTATTCGAAAATAGAACAATTTACAAGTTCAATGGATATATTACAAAATATAATTTGATACCAAAACAATAAATTATTCACAATTTTATATATATAATTTTTCATAAATTATTGCTTTTCTATTTTAAACGACAATGACATTCCTATAAAGGCAAGCCCAAGTGCATAAGTCAAGTAATATTCAATAAAATAAATATTTTATCTATAATATCAAGTATTTATGTCATTGAATCTAATATTTATTCAGAAAAAACTGCGTAATACGATAAAGTTAATAGTTGGTAACTGAAGAATATCATTAAAATATAAAATGTTCACAATGAAGTGAACCAAAAATACTGTACTGAAATTTAAATAAGCTGAAAAAATCCTGAACAAAACAGATCCAATACTATTGAATCTAATATTTATTCAGAGATAACCACGTTATAAGAAAAATAATGACATTGTTGACTGAAGACTGAAGTAATCACTTCTGGAGGCTGTAAAATCCCTTCCCGGTGGTAGGGAACCGACCTAACTGTAGGTTCAACTCATCAATCACCTTCATCCAATTCATTACTCACGGGCAGGTATCAGACCTGCATGGGGCTTCATCCTCAAAGAAAAATAAAACATATTTTAAAACAAAAAAAGAAACTGACTTCAGTGAAATGATAAAATACTCACGTACTAAAAAGTTTAAAATAAAGTATTTACTTTAAACTGAGAAAATTTTTAATTTCATACAAGTAATCTTTTGAAGTCGGCGCCAAATATTTTATAAATTCTTTTTTAGGATGAAGCCCACATATGTCTGAGACCTACCTGTGCGTGGGTAATGAGTTGGATGATGGTGATTGATGATTTGAACCTACAGTTTTAGGTGGGTTCCGAACCACCGGGAAGTGATTGATAAGAAATTCTATCTAATATCAAAACTAACACTGTATTTCAATTAAATATGTGATTTACACTCACTTTTACTGAAATACAGTGATTGATAAGAAATTCTATCTAATACCAAAACCAACACTGTATTTCAATTAAATATGTGATTTACACTCACTTTTACTGGAATACAGTGTCAGGTTATCCGATTGGCGGTTATGTGTGGAACTATCCTATTCAAACTTGATTGAAATGAAGACATCGAAGAATGCTCCTTTTTGTTTAATATTGGGCTAAGTATTGGGCCGATCCTTGTGAAACTTGGATGGGACCACCGCTGAGCGATGCTCTTTCATTTGAAAAAAAAAAATTCATTGAAATCGGTTCAATATTGTTCGAATGATTGATGTACAAACATAAAAAAAACAGGTCGAATATAGAACCTTGTTCTTTTTGGAAGTCGGTTAATAAATATTATTAAAATAAAGAAATGCTCACAATGAAGTGATTGAAAAAGTGAATACTGTACTAAAATTGAAATAATCAAAAAATTGCTGAACAGAAACTCTCACTCGAGACCACCGAACCAATCTTCTTTACAGGTTTTGGACTCACTTTGCTAAAGCCAGTTGATCCCCAATTTCATTCAATAGTACACCTATTTAGAAGATGATAGATGCGGTCGGTGTTTGAGAGGGAGCAGGGAGGGGTTTGTTGAGCCTGAACGCCTCAAGCAAGATTATTCTGTAGAAAATTGGCCTCTTAAAAGGATAGAATCAGGAGCAGTGGTAGCAGCGAGGGACGCGCGCGTTGGGATGTGGCCACAGAGTAATTCGATAAGGAAGAAGAATTTCCACTTGCTATCTCATCCATCATCATCGATCTGTGTAGTCTGCAGAAGGTTGTCCGTAAGTCTGACGGCTGGTTCTGTTCTTTGCGACTTGTTTGTTTCTCGACGACATTTTCACAAGTTCCATATGTGCTACAACTTCCATATATCCGTAATTCGACAACAAACTTCACTCTAACATCATTCGTGCATACTTTCTTCCCATTCCAGAACACAACTTTACCTCACAACTATTTTGTAAGAGCCTTATTGCATTGTTTTGTGGAGTAGTACATAATTTATTTCATTATTAAATAATTTAATATTAAAACTGACACTGTATTTCACTTTTATATAATGTTTTACTCACTTATATTGGAGATGCTTGAGGGATGCATTTCCAATATAAGTGAGTAAAACATTATATAAAAGTGAAATACAGTGTCAGTTTTAATGTTAGATTGTTCATTAAGTATTTCGTCATGGAAAACTCACAGATTAAATAATTGTCTTATTTTAAGCAACAAAAACTGCACTGTAGTAATTTTTTATTTTAAAATGTTTCTTAGCTACAATAAATTATTTACTTTTTTTGATATGTGTATATCTCTAAATGGATATTAGATGTAGTAATATAATACAGCTCTAAATGAATATCGGATCTAATAATATAGTACAGCTTATTATAAATATAATACATCTTATAATGCTGGATTTGAAAGAACTGAAAATTTCGCAAACTACCACATATACAGAACATAATTTACTAATTTCGAATTCCTCAAAGTTCTATAAATTATACTAAAGACCTCCGCAGTGGCGGGTATTAACAACAACATAATTAAAGTCTTTAAGCTTCAATGCTCTTGTCAATATCCGCCATTGCGCAAGTCTTCGGTATAATTACTATTGATAGTTTTTTGAGGAATTCGAAATTAATAAATTATTTTATTCTAAAGTTCTCAAGTTTGATAGCAGTGATATTAAAAATTTGATATTGATAATATTTTTTTTACTCTGGCTCTCCTTCCAAAACGTAATCATTTGCATTTCTTTCTTTTTACATTGTGCTGTGATTCATGTATTGAATGATTGTTAACTTTTTAAGTGAATTCAACGACTTGCAGTCAAATTTTTATTAAAATAAGTTGTATTTCACTTACTTCTGTAGGCCGAACGTTTTCGAGTTGTAAAAGCCCATCTTCAAGGCATCCTAAATATCGATGTTGGTTAGAAGAACTGTGGTTTCTGTATAATGTGGTCAAAAAGTTTGTGTGATTTAAAATTTAACTGTTCGTTGAGGATGTTTTGTTTATTGTGTGTGGTGTGTTTGTAAATTTCAAATTGTTCCAAGGTGTTGAGTTGGTGTCCTTTTTGGATTTTATATATAGAATGTGTAAGTTGGTAGTGATGTCAGTAAAAGTGTGTCCAGTTTGAATGATATGGTCTGCAAAAGTCGATTTTGTTTTTGTATGTAAAGCTTGTAAATGTTCCTTGTAGTGTTGTTTGAATGCGCGGCCTGTTTGTCCTATGTAAAATTTGTTACAGTCGGAGCAGTTCAGTTTGTAGATCCCTGGGAGATCGTATTTGTTCGTGTTCATTGTGGTTTTTGGTGCAAGTGCATTTTTTATTTTGTTTTTTGTTCTGAATGCGATGGTGTGGCCAGCTTTTTTGAAGATTTTGGCTAGTCTGTTTGATTGTGGGTTAATGTATGCAGTGCCGGATTTACCACTAGGCCGACTAGGCCGCAAGCAAAAGGGGGCCGCAGCGTTTTGTAACAAAAATCTTTTTTTGGTAAAAAAAAATTGAATTTATATTTTCCAAAATTAATTAATAATTACTGCTAATGTAAATCGAGTACATTACTTTTGTAAATAAACAATACAATCTAATTAAAATAACCAATGTTCATATCAAAAATAAATATTAACGCTTAACGAGATTATAGAGTTAATGTACAAAAAAGTAGTTTCTGTTATTGTGGATGAATTGAAGAAAAGTAAGTACTATTCTCTCAGTGTCGATTCTACACCAACTTTTTGAATTATATATTTTCTATTAATATATAAATTGTTGTTAGAGCTGTTTTGGGGTTTAAGCCAAATTTGTAAACCAAGATTATTAGCGAATACAACATTTCAACCTATTTAAGTACCGTATTCAAATAGAACATTAGTGCCATTTCTATTCATGTGTGTTATGCTTTGTATGTTGCACCAATTTTAAAAAGTAAAATTAAAACAAACTTTATGTATTAATATGAAATGTGCTTTATACTTTATGCTTTAATTACATAATCGTGAAGTTATCGGGGGCCGCTCGGGGTAATTTGGCCTAGGGCCGCAAGTACCCTAAATCCGGCACTGAATGTATGTCATTGTGATGTATTTCTTGTTGGTGTTTTGTTTTTTGGTTATTATTCTATGGTTGAGTTTGTCAATTTCGTGTTTCTAGCCGTTTTCTTGTGCTAGGTATTTTATTGTGTTTAGTTCAGTGTTGTAATTTTCGGTGGATAGTGGTGTGCTGTTCAGTCTGTGTAGCATTGATCTGTATGCTGATTGTTTGTGTTGTGTTGGATGATTGGATGTGCTGTGTATTAAGGTATCTGTCATTGTCGGTTTTCTGTAAATGTTGAAGCTGTGTTTTTCGTTTGTGTTCTTTGTGATTGAGAGGTCTACGAAATTTATTAATCTGTTGTGTTCATATTCTGCTGTGTATTGAATGCTTTTGTGTATTTTGTTTATGTGTGATCGGAGCTGTTCACATTGTCTTTTGTTCCCTCTGTATAGAAGTAGAATGTCATCTACATATCTGCCAGTATATGTTCTGTGAGAATCTGTTGTTGAAGAGAATGTGGGTGTTTTCGCAGTGTTGGAGTTAGATCTCAGAAAATATGCTGGATATTGGTGAGCCAATTGGCAATCCATCAGGTTGTGAGTAAAATTTGTTGTTGCATGTGAAGTAATTTTGTTGAGTGATGATTTTCAGGATGTCTATTATTTCATTTATATGTTCGGTAGCTGTGTTGTTGTGAATAAGCATGTTTTTTATTATTTCTATTGTTTCATTGATAGGTATAATGGTGTATAAATTTGTTATATCAAAAGATGCAAGAGTGGAGTTGTGAGGAATGTGTGTGTCTTTTATTTTTGAGATGAGGTCACTACTGTTTTTTATGTATGTGTTGTTGTTAATGTTAATTAGTTTTCTGAGCATTTGGTCCGTGTGTTTTGCTAGTTTGTATGCTGGGGTTTCTCGGTAGTTTACAATTGGTCTTATAGGTATGTCAGGTTTGTGAATTTTGGGGAGGGTTTGAAGTGATGGTGCAGAAGGGTGTATTTGTTTCAGTCTTCTTTTTTGTGAATCATTAATTATATGATTTGTCCTGTTGATTACTTGCTTGACTGTTGTTTGGTATACATTTGTGGGATCGGTGTGCAGTTGTTTTATGTTATTTTTGTTTATGTAGTCAAGTGTTTTTCTGTGCACACCATTATACAGAAACCACAGTTCTTCTAACCAACAAACCAACATCGATATTTAGGATGCCTTGAAGATGGGTTTCAACAACTCGAAAACGTTCGGCCTACAGAAGTAAGTGAAATACTACTTATTTTAATAAAAATTTGACTGCAAGTCGTTGAATTTACTTGAAAAGTTAATATTAACAACGCAGTTCGTCATGGAAAAAGAAATCCAGGAATTGAATGATTAAGTTAAAATCCACCGAGCTCTTGCTGTTCCTCTCTTTATGGCCTTAATGGCCAAGACTTCGTCTCTTTGTGTAATTCATCTGTCAGATCCAAGCTCTGTTTTTCTTGAACTGTGGGATCTGAGAGTTGCTAATAATAATAATACTTCTATCATTCATGTGCATTGTAAACTTACACAAATAAAGTCATCTGAATCTTTCTTTTTCCTCCATGATTCCCTAGAACTACCTTTCTCACTTCTCTTTCTTCCGTCTTCCTTTGGATGTGCGATGAAATGAAAATTAAATGAAAATATTCTTCATTAGGTGGAGTTGAGATCGTAGTCTTATAATATAAAAATATGAACTTAACATACTTGTTCCTTGACGATCTGCGTTGTTAATACTAACTTTTTTATGGTAAATTCAACGACTTGTAGTAAATTTACAAACACATTGACTGCAAGTCGTTGGATTTTCAACAAATTGACTAAAAGTAGTTGAATTTACCATAAAAAGTTAACAAAAATAAAAATTACCATAATTTTGAGATGAGGTCACTACTGTTTTTTATGTATGTGTTGTTGTTAATGTTAATTAGTTTTCTGAGCATTTGGTCCGTGTGTTTTGCTAGTTTGTATGCTGGGGTTTCTCGGTAGTTTACAATTGGTCTTATAGGTATGTCAGGTTTGTGAATTTTGGGGAGGGTTTGAAGTGATGGTGCAGAAGGGTGTATTATATTATACCTTAACCAGAAGTATTATTTTAATTAGTTTGTGAATCGTTATGCAACGTAAAAGACAGCTGATGGCGTTCAACTATCTCAAACTAAATTTATGTTTAATACCATGTTTTATTGAAAAAATAGAAAGAAAAGTTTTCTACACATGTGTGTTGATCCTCTACTCTGTCTTTATTAAGCTGATGTCATTATTGTTCCTCCACGTTGGGAATGACAGGCGTTGAATTTCCACCGGAAAATGTTGAAAGGAAGGAAGATAGGAAGGATGGAAGAGAAACAAGTTAATTCAGTCGATTAGAGAATAAGGAACGTTTACTTAGCAAAGAACTTGCTTAGACTGGAAGACGCTTGGCACTTGTTATGGCAGTCTGCCACCCGTAATTGGGCCAAATATACGAGCTTCTCTTTCATCTTACCGGGCCTAACCCATTCATTTCCTCTGTCATCACTGCCACTGATAAACAGGCCCCATTCTCTGCTAGCTAATTCAGATTGAATCACGAGCGATAATCACCAAACTTGCACAACTTGAAATCTGCGACGAGTTTCATAGTTATAATAAGATTCAATGTGTGTTATATGTCAATGAATTAATGTAAAGCCTAATGAGCAATCACATTATTGAATGAATTGTGAACATGTTTCTTCATAGAGAATGAATGTGTTAATTTTAATCTTCTACTAATTGAGCTCAATAGTCTGTAACAATATCGATTAAAAATTATGTTGGAAAATATTGAACTAAAATTAGAAGTGGGAATATACTTGTTGAATTATTTATTTATTCGAACTGAATTATTTGTGCTTAAGGCATATAAATATGAATTATCAAATTAGGCATATAAATGATGCTTCTTTTGAACTCACGTAAAGAATATTGAAGTGAAAATTAGATGTAAGAACATATCTGTTGAGCTATTTAAGTTATTTATACTCAACAAATTATGCTTGAATCATATAAATTATCAAATTAAGTATATGAATAATTTTTTAAAAGTAGTTTAATCCTGACAAAATTTAAAAAAAATGGGTCTACTTTTCTCAGTTTGTTGTTTTTTAACTGAACAATTTTTATATATTAAAAACTCCTTTCTTAGTATCCAACCAGAAAAGCTCGATTTCCAGAAGGTTGTGATCAACTCCACACCCTAATTCATGTTATGCATTGAAAAATTGGCGAAAAATTCTATTCATTCAATAAACTCTCTTCTTTTATATTTATTACTAATTAGTTTAAAAATTCTGAAAAAAGACACACAAACTCATAGCTTTCAATAATATCGTAGGCTTCAGTACAAGTGCCTCCATCAATCATCCCACTCTTCAAGTAGGTCTATGCTCTCAAATAAAAAAAATAATATTATTTATATTTCAAGGATTCTTAATTTCACGCAAATCAACTGAGTACAGTAAAATTAAGGCTATGCTCAGTGGTTTTGTTCATAATTTTTTTGAAGTTTCTTGCATTGCATATTATTAGGACTTCGAAATGTAATTTATTGCTGTGAGGAAAAAGTTTTTCGTTGATTATTTTGTGAAATATGGAGGTTCAAAGTTGAAAGTTTTTGGGTTTTGGGGGTAATTGATATCTTCTACAAGTTATTTTGAACTCTTAATAAATTTTCTATAACTAAAAGACAACTCGAGGAATAGAATAATATATTTTTTTCTCCAATCAAGCAATTCGTTTTTTCAATATACAATTTTTTAAAATTTTCAGTTTCATAAATTTTATTTTGAAGAACTATTTGTCATATTAAAATGGAAAATATGTCATTTTATTCCTCAAGATGTCTTTTAGTTATAGAAAATTTATCAAGAGTTTCAAATTACTTGTAGAAAAGATCAATTGAACCTAGTAACAAAAAATTATCAACTTTGAACCCCCATATTTCACAAAATAACTGAAGAAAAACTTTTTCTTGGTAGATAACATTTTGAAGTCCTAATCATATCTAATTCAAGAAACTTTAAAAAAAAAATATGACCAAAAACCCTGCGCACAGCCTTAAGCTCTTGAATAAAATGGAATATCTCATTTTATGACTGTAAACTGTGATTGGACCTTTAAAAGTTTCGCCCTTTCAACCGTGTCAATTCTTCTGAACCATAAGTGAGCAATAGGCTCAAGCTGGAATTAAATTCAGCCCAAGCACAATCCACTCATCCGTATTGGTTTTTGTTGTCAGCTTCCACCAGAACTGTCATCTAGTTAAGCTGTAAACTTCGAAACTTGCCAGCAACTAGCTTCTTCATTAGCTTTCGCTTCAAAGTACTGTATCAACAAAACTGTCTGCTCTCTTGTGAATACACAGCTTCAAACACCGAACAATTCATTAATAAACAGACACTCTAGCATTGGATTATGAGGGGCAAATAGACAGAAAGTTTTCCTTCATCTATTAAGAAAACAGTGAGAATACATAGAAACACTTACTTTTTACTTTGATAGTTGTGAAGCAATATTTTTTCAACACACAAATACTATATATAATTTTGCTGCAATCTCTACAAATGACTCACATACCTGTATTTGTCCTTCCCACTAACGTATCAAGGCATCACTTATCCGGTGGTTCGGAACCAACCGAAAACTGTAGGTCCGCTTTTCTATAACACCATTGTATCATCACTTACTTCATTGGTGACCGGGCCTTTGCGACCACTGACTTTTGTGACTAAAAGAGTTTCGACAGAAGGGTCAGGGTCCTTGGCAGGTAGAATCGGTGGGCGGACTTTTGCGACCACGGACTCTTGCGACCATGGACATGGACTCTGTCACTTAAAAAAAAATTCAATAGAAGCTATTCCCAGACTCAACATTCATTAGGCAGGTTAGGTTAGGTCAGTGTTTTTAATCACTGCTTGTTCCATTTTACACTGTAAAATATGATTGTTACATAGGGTTACAAAGTTATCTAAAGACGTTTATATATATTTATAGACTATTTAATATAGTTTATTATTCAGGTAAGTCCCTTCTGTTGGAACTCGTCTTTTAGTCGCTGTCCATGTCCATGGACAAAAGTCCATGGTCGCAAGAGTCCACCCTCACGAGTTTCTAACTACCTGACTGAGGAACCTTGTAAAAAGGGCGGACTATTGTTAATGACCTACCAGGTAGAACCCCAAGAGTTAGTCGCAAAAGTGTGCCTTTTTGAGTTGGTCGCAAAATTCCGTGGTCGCAAGAGCCCTACAACCACGTCATTACCCACTAACAATTTCCAGACTCATTAGGGCTTTGTCAAGCAATAAAATAAAATAGCAAAGTCAAAGACAGTCAAAAGTTTTGTATACCCATCATCTGTGATGATAATAAATGTAGAGTGCCCCACCTTCAGAAGTATGTGAAAGATTTCTTCACAGATGTGAAAGAATTGACATCATTTACTTATTTGACCCCCAAACTCAATCGTTGAATCTGAAAAAGAAGCCAATAAACAAACAGAATTTCTAATTCATGAGTGAAACCCTGGAACGTAACTGTCTTTCCTGTAAACTTGCCTATTATTATACTTTGAACCATAAGCATCTATCTGTTCTGAATTAGCTAATTGACAAACTGAATAATAAATAATATTTATGGAAAACATAAAAACTAGCAAAAAGTACAAATGTGTGAGTCATTTGTGAAACATGTAATGTAAGTTTATATCCAGCCATAATATATTTTATAGTTGGTTGTTTTAAAAGAAATGATGTAATGAACCTCTCTTTTTTATTTCACAGTTTTGGTCAGCTTACTCACCCTGCGGCTCTCAATTCATGGACGCTGTTCAAGTAACCATGGAACAGATAGACGTTATCAGGAGGCTGACAGAGATGTACGGTCAACAACTCGAGTTTGTGTCGTCAGTAAAGGGTAAGTAGATCTTGTTCCAAGTTTGACCGATCTGTTCCTAATGTAAGTTCAGCATTGAGCTATAAGAAAGATTAATTTCTGGTCTCTTCCAGCTTGTGAAATAGTAAAGCATGGAGTTACTTGCGCTATCAGTTGTTGCTGTCTTGGGTAAAAGGTATTGGAGAAACTAAGATTGTGAGACCGTGTATATCATGGTTGAAGAATTTAAGAGCTTGGAATGGTATAACGACAATGGAGTTATTCAAAGCAACGTTTGGAATCAGACAGGACCTTGAGAAGATCAATTGTCCCTGAAGTATACCAGGGTAATAAGGAGGGCCCTTAACATCCGGGGCCCTACCACTACCACACATTGCACTTAATATCAAGTTCTTATGATTTTCAGAAAATATAAACTCGTTCGATAGTTTAATATTTTATTGTTTATGCATCTGCACAATCAGTTATTCTGAATTCAAATAAGTTCAATATCAATCATCCAATTTAAATCCTCCAAAAATGTTCCTTTATAGTAACGTTTTAATCAAAAGCATGTGAAGATGAAAAAAAATAAATCCCAAATTGAGGGATGCTTTGTGTGGGAATGTGGAAATGGACTTTAATTGACAGTAGTAAACTTAGATCACGACTGAAGTAAGAACATTATAATAGCATTAGTGATGGTGGATATATGGTCAAATATCATCTCCTCGCTGGAGTGAAAAAATGAGTAAGATTTATAATGAATGAGACTTGGTTTTTTTCACAATAACATTACTTATTATTCCATGAGAGTTGGGTGAAAAATATATAATTATATTATCAAATATTAATTATCTTCTGAATAACGAGATACTAATAAGTATTGTTTAGTACATAATAAATCTCTAAATGGTGTAACTAAACTAACAAAGCTGATAACTGGTATTTTATAATGAATGTGGATTTAGCAACATCGAGTCTCATTAATAGAGAATATGTTTTCATGTAAATCAATGAACAGACTGGCAAAAAAAGAGAAATAAATTAAAGAGTGCTGTCAATCTCCAAACAACTAAAATGACGTTTGAAGAGTGTTCAATTTGTGATAACAGAAAAAACTGTCTGGGAATAAATATTCATTTTTGTTACGACCCCAAGGGAGTTGAACGGTCCGGATCCATTTCAACATTATTAGTAGCAATTTCTGTCATCAAACTTGACTGCACATTCTATTGCATCATTCTTATTGGAAATTCTTGACTTGTTATGCCATTTCCTCAGAACGTCACATTTAAAATGAGTTGTCTTTTTAAAATTGTGACACCTATGCTCCTTGCCAACATCGTTTAAAGGCAGATGATTTTTTCAAACCAATTTATTTAATCTCGACTTTCAGATCAGCAGAAATGTTTACTGGTACTACATAAACATTCGATAGAACTAGTAGTTGGTTTCCAAAGCAACTTGTTAGTATTCGTACACCATAATTTTGGAAAACACCGCTGTACCACTATCATACTACATAAACTATCTGATTTGTCCCAGATTTGATCCCCGGCTAAAGTTTGTCGTTTTCCTGTCATCATTTCACCTTGTCACAGCTTTTTTCAAGCTCATCACCTTTTTGAACACTGTGTTTTAACTATAATATGACAATTTTATTGATAGAAAAGTGTTTTCATTCTATTTTTCTTTTCCAATTAAGAAATTGAATACACAAAATGTTCATGCATAATCACTAATGTTAAGGCTCTTTAAAATAATGTTTGGTAATAATCTTATTCATTTTCAATTGTTGTATTGTTGGGTAATAAGGTACCTATTGAGGTGTTATGCATTGTTGCAAGAGAAATTTTTTTCATTTATTAATAATTTGAGATATCTGGGTTTTTAAAGTTGAATTTCTCCGGTTTCTTTAGACAAGTAAACTCTTCTATCATTTTACAGTATTTAAACATTGAAGCTAAAGGTAATTTTCCTTCAACTGAAATACACATCATGGCATAAATATTATGACATATTTCAACCAACATTAGGATAATAATATTTAAATGGATATTTTCTACCATAATTCCCGGTTTACACTTGTTGAAGCACGCGAGGTTTTATTTTTTTGTGACAGTATATATAATTTGGATAATCAAAATAAAATAACTTCGAAATCAAGAGATTATTATGTACTGCCTACGTAATGTATTTCACTCTAATTGTGGAGTTAGTTCCATTTTGTATTCAGGATTTATCACCCCTATAAATATATCAGCTGATTCGATATTTTAATTTTACTCCCGTTCCATTTTCTATAAAATATACCTAATTCATTACAAATCAGTTAAAGTGGGTTTAATTTTCATGTCAAATCTATATATATACCGTACCTAGTTTGTTTAAAACTAATTACCTTTAAACTAATATATATTTAAACTGATAGGCCTATACTGTACGTTTGTTTAAAACTAATTAGCACATTATTCCTGAGATAAGTTTCGTATTATGAGTTCGTAACTCTCAGATGTCATAGCTAATTAGAGTCATAGCTGTTCACATTAATGGAAGAAGGAATTTGATTTGAGGAAAGAACAGTTTTTGCTTCCACTTCAGTTGAAAAAGTCATTAAAATGTGTAGCACAGAGCGCAGTATAGTACCGTACTTGAATTGCATTCATGAAATAAACATTGGGATGAAATGGATTTGCTTGGAAGTCTAATGGTAGGGATGAATAAGCCAGTGTACGATACCAGTTAGAAAAGCTTTGAATAGAATTCAGAGATAAGGAACGTGCCATGGCAGAATGATGGTGGACGGACTCTTTTCTGAGGAGGCCAGAGATGATGCTCCACCGCTTTTTTTAGGTCACTTAAATCTCTCCCCCATTTTTATCATGATTAAGGGGTTGTTCTTCCTCTTCTAGAAGCTCGTCAAATTTGAAACGGACTGCTTCATGTGCTCTCCTTTAAAAATCTGCTTTTTAGAGACTCACCGTTCTCTTTCACACAGCTATAAAAATACTTTGTGCCAACTCTGCTAGCATTAAATCAAGCGAATTTCAAACGATCCCTTTTTGTGTCTACATGTTTTATGATATAGTCAATTGACAAACACACAAATACTAGCACATTATGGATTAGTTCTGTTTTTATCACCAATTTTATTGTTATTTTTTAATGATAATGCCCACATGGTTTGTGCGTGGGTGATGAGGTTCAGCTTGTCGGGCCCGGCTGCCTAAAAAAGTCGTTTTTTCAGGGACACGTCTGAACCTGAACTTATTCAGGTGCGAACTGAGAGCTCTGACATCAATCCTGAGCCAGCCAGGTCACACGATAATATTATAAGTGATTGCAAGAGTAGTGGTCAGTCAGGTTTAAGCGCCCCAACTGTATTCATGTTAATTACATTTTTTATTAATTTCGTTAGAAATTTATTTTATGCTGAAGTACTGTACATATTTACTCTACTATATCCACCACTACTAGCAGATTCGATTATTCAGAAATAAATGTATTTTATTGATCAGTTATATTATCTGTAACTAAAGAGCCGTTATTAGAATTAGAGATATCAAACGCGTCATATTAGAATGAAACTTGTTGACACATTTTTCGACTTTAGATACATAATAGAGACAATGATGATGTTTTATGTTAGATATTTCAACTAAACAACACAAAAAAGTGTAAAATCCGATAACTCGACTATCAATTACTTACTCATTTTAATTCTATCTCATTTTAAGTCTTGTAGGAAACGAATGATATTATGTTAAACAAAGTATGATATTTTTGTGAAATAATAATTAATTATCTACATTGATTCATACTTGATATCAATGCATAATATTTTTAACAAATACATTGAACTTCAACAATTACCTGACAAATGTTAGTTTCAATAAGTCAATAAATTATCATTACAGAAAATGCGGTTACTTAGAATTGAAATATGTTCATACTGTGATATTTTTTACATTGTATGTTTATGTTTAGAAAACATTCTTTTGTAGTTTGTGTTATCAATGTACAATAGTCTATCTTCAACAAATACCCTCAACATTAACGGGTACCAGGCAGCTTTGATTTAGAATGGCAAAGTTTTGATTTTACTGAATTTTAAAAGCATATCGAAGTCTTGTTTTTCTGTTTACAGAGCTGGAGAACGTACATCGCCGTGGGAAAATTGCAAGTTTGATTGGAGTGGAAGGCGGGCATTCGCTGGGAAACTCCCTGGGTGTGCTGAGAATGTATTACGATTTGGGAGCGCGCTATCTCACTCTCACTCATACTTGTCATACTCCCTGGTGAGTAGCAACTTCTGTTTATCTATTTTCCAAGTATACATTATTAGTTACTTCATTTGGCAGAGCATCTCCTCTGTGAAATGTGCAAATGATCATGAATGAAATAATCAGATAGAGATAAGCTGCGTTCTCGTAGGACCTGTTTGTAACGGCGGTGACCGATTGGATTGGCCAGGAAAAAAGACACTGTTCTCTGCTGTAAAATCACTTCCCGTTGGTTCGGAACCCACCTAAAACTGTAGGTCGAACTCATCAATCATCATCATCCAACTCATTACCCACGCACAGGTCCAAGACCTATGTAGGCTTCATCCTCAAAAAAAATTACAAAATTCATAAGCTTGTATGATTGTTCTGTATCTTAAAGATGCGAATCTGTATGATGCGAAGATGCAAAACAAAGGAACAATTTGAACTAGTGTAGAACTTGTTCCAAGAATATTTCAGTCGAATGAGTGGAATATAGCTTGTAGTACAGTTATCGTGTTTACATAAGTATCCTTATAAACGCAGTGAGAGATCCTAATCAGGATTTCTCTATTCCAGTTAATGTTTTGCAAAGTTAGGTTAGAACACATTTGCTCATTAGTCTCAAGACTAGAGATAGCAATATAACTCTTAAAAATGATTATTTTTAATCTCAAGTCAATTATTGTATAATTCTGTAACACTCTCTACATACTTCCTATTCTATCAAATAGAAAACCATCCAGGATATTGTTTTGAAATTCAGCTGATCAATTTACATGAAATCTTATAACAGAATTTTATTATTTATAACATTACTAGCTGGCCCGACGCGCGTTGCTGCGATCTCTTAAAAATTTCCCTTGTTTTTATTATTTGCCACCTCTCACTGAGGTTACATTTCAATTTTCAACCTTCTAGGACTATTTTTTTATTTCACTTTTATGTAACAAATAGGCTTTTATCCGATAATGATCAAATAAGCAATAATTATTATCCTTTTTTTATTGTAGAGCTGTACTTTCATTTCTATGGTGAGGTTTCTCATATATGCTTTTTTAGACCAAAACAAAAGTTGTAGCTATTTCAATGAATGTTTTTCCGAACAGGTTTAACTTTTTTATCACCTGTTATCTAGACACATTTTTTTGTTAGGAGGTATTGCCAGCACTCAATAATTTTTATTAAACTGGAATAATTCGGGAAGACGTTACAATTTTTTAACTGTCTAAAGTTGATAAACAGATTAAATATTCGAATATTCAATTTTTATTTGATCACAAAAAACAGGTGTTAAACATTTGTTATTGGTTAGAATCAGTATAATCCCGTATGCCCAAAAAATTACCTGAGCACTGAAAAAGCATGACCATTACAGATGATTGGCAAACATACGTTTACCGGTTTGATAGACAAACGTTGTTTTTAGAATGATGATTTGCAAAACACAGAAACAGCTTGTCCACCGAAACAGCAGATCAAAAAATTTCAAATTATTTTCCATATGATTAAAAGATCCCAGTAAGCTAGCTAGCCATGTACCCGTGCTTTGCATAGGCAAAACTTTAACCCCCTAAAAACACCCCTAAAATTGCGAATTTTGAAAAATCCTTTCTTATTGCACGGTGAAATCCTATAAGGATTGTTCATACGAAATTTCAAGTTCATAGGCCTAGTAGTTTTGGCTCTGCGTTGATGAGTGAGTCAGGGTATCATCCTTTTATAGATAGAGATTTGTCAGATTGTTAAATTGTCAGCAACTTCAAACTAACTTGCGGAATCTAGCCGCTTCACATGTAGCACTAGCAAGGACCAAGGAAGGACCATTGAACAGACAGACTATGATTATTATTACATAACTTATACTAATAGATTAATTATTCTAGTAGTTATTTCCATTGTAAATTTGAAATAAAGGGAAATTATTTTTTGGCTTAGGTGTTAAGCCGCGTTTCCACCAACCGAAAATAGTCGGCGAACAGTGTTCGCTGGAATTATCTGATGTCGCCGAACATTGTTTGGTATGGACGCCTTCTCGAACATTATGATCGGTGTGGTGGGAACCTGTTGTTGGTCGTCACTGTTCGCTCACAGACCGAACATTTCAATTGAACTCACGAACATGTTCGGTGACCCATATGTTTAATGTTTGTCCGTTTTTTGTATCCACCAACATTGTTTGGCAGACATGATCGGTTGGTGGAGACACGACTTTAGGCTCGTGTATATAAAATCATGTTATAAAAAGTGCTCTATTTTTACATTTTTTATCAACTAGAAATATGTTAAATTACATTACCAACGAATGCTTCAAGCTAATATTTATTCACTCTTTTGGCAGGGCAGGCTGTTGTTTGGGTACAGAAGAACAGGATCCACCAACAGAAGATGAGAATCAAGGCCTTTCTTACTTTGGAAGTGTAAGCACATCATAACTTTGCCAGTTACGGTATAATAATTCTTATCAAAATAAATAAGTATATCAGGATTAGGGAATTGATACGTATGTTGCAAATTTAGCTAAACTGCTATCTATTGTTGGAAAATCATTTGATTTTACATGTTCATAAAATTATATTAATGTTATTACAATCAATGTGAATTAGGATTTTCTGAGAAAGAATTAATGCTATAGAGAATTGAATTGAATAACTGCTTTTATTTACACTTGGGAGGGCGAAGTTAAGGCGCAGTTGGCCCTCTCCACCACTTAACCCTCCCATACAATTCTCATTTATCAATCCACATACACATATTTAGGAAATAAAAGTATATCAAAACAAATCTTTTTATAAGAAGGAAAACAGAAGCATGTAAGTTATCTCTCGAAAAAAGAGAAAAAAATTATGAAAAAAGAGAGAAAGATAGAAAAAAATAATGAGCGTGCGAGTAAATATTATAAAGGAAATAGATCATATTGATAACTGTAAAATAATAAGCCTTGCACTTTTGAAAATAAAATACAAAACAAATCTCCACCTAAACTATCATAATTAACTGAAGAAAAATAATTCAAATCATGCATGCACACACTCTCACTCCCCCCCCCCTTAAACACACATAGACTGAACAATACACCACTATCCATCGAGAATTAAAACACTTAACTAAACACAATAAAATAACTAGCACAAGATAACGGCTACAAACACGACCTGATTGACAAACTCAATCATAAAATAACAACCAAAAAACCAAACACCAATACCACTGACAAAAATACATCACAATGACATACATTAATCCGCAATCAAACAGACTAGCAAAAATCTCCACAAAAGCTGGCCACACCATTGCATTCAGAACAAAAAAAAAAAAAAAAAAAAAAAACTGCACACCAGCAATCTCCCAGGGACCTACATAATGAACTTCTCTGATTGTAATAAATTTTACAGAGGACAAACAGGCCGCGCATTCGATACAAAGAGCATTTACAGGCGTTACACACAAAATTCGAATCGACCTTCGCCAACCACATCATTTAAACTGGACACACTTTTACTGACATTGCTACCAACCTACACATTCTACATATAAAGCATAAAAGACTTGAACTTAACTTCTTGGAACAAATTGAAATATACAAACACACCACACACAATAAACAAAACAACTTCAATTAACAATTCAATTTTAAATCACATAAACTCTTCGATCACATTCTACAAATCCACAATAATTCTTCTAACCAATATCGACAACGAAGATAACACTGATGATCCAGGTTGCTGTTGAAAATGAATCGTCACGATTCGAAAATGTTTCAGCATACATAAGTAAATATTAATAATAACGACTTGCAGTCATAATAATTCATAGTTTATTCATGAATTATATTTGTTTATTCTCTATTAAAATTGACTGCAAGTCGTTAATCATAAAAAGTTAATATCAAATAAAGCGTCAATGCGGCTGTGATTGAAATTCTGCTTGTCTGCTTGGACCAATAAGAATTTTAAACTTTCCTCTTTTCATGAACTTTTCTATCTTTTGTAGTTTGGAAGAAATAAATGTTAGAACTATTTTCCTTCTTTTGAATAGTCATGTACATTGATTCCAATTATTGGCCTTGGACCAAATATCTGCGCCTAACACTTCTAAAACCGGGCATTCACGTTCCAACTTTCAGTACCACTTGCAGTACTGCAAGTGATGGATAGTCACTAGATGGATAGTCGACTCCACTCACGCTCCTACTTGCAATCCAACTTCATTCCGAGTCAGCTGTGAACGTCGCTCTCGAGCCGAAAAATGTAACCGAAGTTGCCCGATGTTGCCCGAACTTGCCCGAAGGTCATGCACTGACTGAGATAAGTTGGACGACTTTGATTTGATTCCCCCACACACGCTCCAACACCGTCGACATTCGGAAGTCGTACCTCTAGTCGTCCATCTACAATTCCAACCATCCAACAAGCCCATTCACGTTCCGTTTTCGGATCCAGCCTTGGAGGTTGGACTGCAAGTGGTACTGCAAATCGGAACGTGATTGCCCAGCTTAACATACAAAAATTAGCTTGTTTCAAGCTTCTAACAGCTGATTCATTGGTTTTTCGTCTTGTAACAGATTTATATCAAATTCGAAAATCGATGAGAAATAACGCATTTTCAGGTTAGAAATGTGAGGGTCCAATATTTGGTAGGGGAGCGATAATTGGTACGTTACCTTGAAACCTATTTGATTTAGTACCTACTTTAACAATCAAGCAGTTCAATTTGGCATCTTGTGAGACTATATATTTCCCTTGATTGCCTCGTCAGGTACCAGAACTTGAATTTACCGAATAGAGTATTTGTTTCTTCCTATCGGAAATTCCATTTGTAATAGCATTTTGAATTTGCAGCTGGTGATCCGGGAGCTGAACAGACTGGGCATGTTGGTGGACCTGAGCCACACGTCGGTGCGCACCATGGAGGATGCTCTCAACGTGTCCATTGCTCCAATCATCTTCTCACACTCATCCGCCTTCGCCCTCTGCAACTCAACACGCAATGTCCCTGACCATGTGCTCAAACTGGTGGTGAGTTACATTCCCTATCAGATAAGTGACAGTTACAGTAATACACATTCTTAATTATTCACTACCTATTGTTTTTTCAGGGTTTTTATACTAATAGTATAAAAACCCTGAAAAAACAATATAAGTCTTATATTTTCTGTTATTTCAACGTTTTGTCCTCTGCTATGTTTTCCATGACTTGATGAACAATCTTTTTTCAAAACTGACACTGTATTTCTATTTAATGCATGATTTTCACTCACTTATACTGGAGATACTGAGGCTGATGAACCTTCTCTTTAGAAGTGAAATGCATCCCTCCAGTATTTCCAGTATAAGTGAGTGAAAATCATATATTAAGTAGGAATACAGTGGCAGTTTTGATATTAGATTGTGTTTGCCCTGTTTCAACAATATCTTTTTATAGGGAATATAACTATAGGAACTTTTATAAATTGAGTTTCCTCTGTTTACAGTTCCTTGTGTAATGGAAAATCATTAAATGAACCCCACTCAAGTTAAATTCCCCACTCAAAGAAATTAGTCATTCACTAAAAGAAAAACAGTACTGTAACTTAATTTTGTATTATTTCAAAAAACTAACTGTTACTCTTCGAGCAATATTTATATTAACTTTTCATGTGAAATTTAACGACTTGCAGTCAAATATTTGTTAAGAATAAGTATAATAACTCACTTAATCTGGCCGAGCGCTTTCGAATCTATGAGATCCATCTTCAGAGGCGTGGGTTCCTAGATCATCATGTCAGTAAAAGTGTGTCCAGTTTGAATGATATGGTCGGCAAAATTCGATTCAGCTTTGGATGTCAGGGCTTGAAAATGTTCCTTGTAACGTTGTTTGACATGATGATTTAGGAACCCACGCCTCTGAAGATGGATCTCATAGATTCGAAAGCGCTCGGCCAGATTAAGTGAGTTATTATACTTATTCTTAACAAATATTTGACTGCAAGTCGTTAAATTTCACATGAAAAGTTAATATTAACAACGCAGTTCGTCATGGAACAAGAAATCCAGGAATACAATATTTATAGTTATGACAATAATGGATACATCTATTATACAATCTAGTGATTCAATTCACTAAAATATAGATGTGGCTATTCACTTGGCAAGAACAATAAATATTTAACTCTAGTTCGAGATAGACCAAGAGATGCTGGTTGGTTGAGGGGTCAGCCTATTCTTTAGCACATGTATTGAAATAGTAAAATCAATTACGGGTGCAGACATTCATCAGCATAATACAAGGCGTAGAAATTCAATTAGAGTGGAACAGCACAGGACAATTTTTTATGAACTGAATCCTTATTACATCAGTAAAAGGGTATTTAATTTATTGCCGTGTCATGTTAGAAATTCTCAATCACTCAATTTGTTCTAGAGTAGAATAAAGGAATGGCAGATAGATAACTGCTTTTATAGCTGACAAAGCCTTTTTGAACATTGGAGTTTGATGCTATTGATACCGGTATTCTGTAAAATTGTATTGTTTGTTTTAGTCACTTGTAGTTATATGGATATTGATTGTGATCATTTAAAGTAGTTGAATTTTAATTAATGTACCGTATTGATTAATCTAATGTATGATAATTATTGTCGATGTTATATATATATATATATGTGTATGAATAAATTATTAATAAATTAAGATCTTAAGTTTGTAATGAGGATGCTATGCAAGGTGGAATGCTCCATCCTGCATCCACTAACACAGGACACACTTTGTAACTGACGACTGACAATTGTTTCTCTCTATGACAACTTGAAATTTGAGTTGACAATGAAATAATATTTATAACAAACATGTTATGGAATTCTCAATGTCAAAGACAAACAAATAAATGAAGGCATTAAGATTCTTTTGACCTAATCAACGGCTGCTCTGTCAATATCACTACGTGCTATAGAAAAATTCGAAATTAATTGAATTTTAAGTAAAAAACTAATATCTTTAACTTTAATTACAGTACATGGAAACCAATGGTGACAATATGAGTACATCATTTTGTAGCTTTAACTACCATTATTACTACTTTTATTATTATTTTATCACTGTCATTACAAATTTGAAGTGAATGAAATATATTTCGAAACCACTGTTATGAATCTCTCTCCAAGCAGCTTCAGTTTTCTCAAGTATCAGTTTCAGAGTATTTTTGTTTCAATAAAGAATGTTAATTTGATATTTTTAAATATTTTACTCATTTGTATTCTTCATTAATGGGATTTTCATTATTTTCCTCAAATAACGAACAAAGCCAAATTTTCTATCAAAAAACAAATCAAACCCCATTATTTTGTTTGTTTAGGAATTAGAAAAGCCAATTTTTACCTACCTGTACCTGAGTTATCATGAGCAATGTAAAGCGAAATGATGGTACAAATTGCTACAAAAGTATCTGATAGGACAGGGAGGATCCAATATTAAACCGATCACTGATGTGTATATTGTATAAGCATGTTACATATTACCTTATAACGTGCTTACTCGGAGATTAATAGTCTTTCACATGTTGAACCGATAGTGCAACTCAATATCCTGTCAACCTTCATTACCTCTAGTCTTCAACCTTCTCGTATTGTCAAAACCCTACTACAGCACAGAGGAATACAATTAAGTTTCACACTTATGCAGTAACTTATTCTCCCATCATGTTTTATATTCAAAGAAATATTGGAAATGGTTAGGCAACAAAGAAAGTACTGTATAGGAAGGAGTGGATTGATTTTTAACTTTTAGGGAAATGATCTCACAAATTTGTGACATAAATTTAAGTGGTAAATATTTATGTTCACATGATTATATGAGATATATACAAGATAGTTTGGGTAACTAGTTACAATATAGTATACAGAAAAAACATCTACTGTATATTTATACAGGAAAATATCATATTGCAACAGAGAGAAAAAATAAATAAAAAGCTTTAGGTTACATTCAACCAAGATAATTGCAAAAAAATGCGTTCTATGCTTTTACTTGGTTAATCAGTAATGTTTTCATGAGATCATTATTTTTCTTGGTGGTCTCAATTCATCTTTGTATTTAAAGGTATACTTCTTTTGAAATAATTGTTACTGTGATATTTACAAGGTTTTCTAGATGCTGATCGCTCTCAAGAATTACATCTCGTTATAACCGTGTTTATTATTGATCTTTTGCAGGCCTTAAACGGTGGAATTGTAATGGTGAATTTCTACTCATATTTCATTACCTGCAACCAGTCTTCATCATTGGAAGATGTCATTGGTGAGATTTATTTTCAAACTTATTTCATTCCTACCTTATGGTTTATATTGTAAGATTCTAAAAAAATATTTTTGATATAATAGTAGCCTACAAAAAATTTATTTTGTACAGCAACATTAGTGAAGCTTACCAGAGGCATATGCTGAATGGAAGAACTGAGAAATCTCTGTTAGAATAAACCTATTCAATTGCATAGAATACATGTTATTCCTAAAACTTATTATCACTGGATAAAACAACAAAAATTGCGCTTATTGTTTAATTTGCTGCTTCTATGAAAAATAAAAAATAAATAGACCTCGAATGTTCTTCATAAAGTTAATAATTTTTTTAAATTTTGAGTAGTCATTCGTTTTTTTTATTTTGTAATGATATTTTCGCTATTTTTATTTATCAACTTTTCTTTACCTTTTTCGTGAGAAGCTTAAAATATCTGATTTTATTTTCTATTATCGGTGCCCAGTGCAATTGCAAACTATTTGTCATCCCTCATTTACGTATTCTGCTTATTGAACCGAGTCATTCCACTGTTGAAAAGTAATACATTACAGAACTGGTATTTTATTTCGTAGAAGTTGGTGAAAATCAGTTAATTCACAGTTTAGCTCGAGTTAAATTATGGTGAATACTAGGTTATGACATTTTACTGAAGCATATTTTTATCAAGTTTTTTGTCATTGTAAACAACAATGATTGTATCCTTCAAACATGCTGAGGTGATGTAACATTTTTATTTTTTCACAGCGCACATTAATCATATAAGGAGTGTAGCCGGTGAAGATCACGTGGGTATCGGCGCCGGCTATGATGGAATAAATTCGTGAGTACTGTCAAACAAATTAATAAAATTTTTAGAATTAGTTTCTTGAGAATTATCAAAATGTTCCAAGTTTCCAAGGAATTGAGATTATCTCATAATGAATGTAATACTGCATTCTTCTCTTTGAAAAACAAGAAAGTTTACATATCTTTCACCTTTAATATAAATTGCTACTTACGTACTCAAAGAGTATCTCCATAACCTCTTGTCATTGGTTGTTAACAATAGAATTCTTCATGACACTTTTTGTAGCATCACTGTTCAACTAAACTCTTTCTTTTTTCTTTTTCTTTTCTTTTGAATGAAGCCCACATAGGTCTGAGACCTGTACGTGGGTAATGAGTTTGATGATGATGATTGATGAGTTGGACCTACAGTTTTAGGTGGGATCCGAACCACCGGAAAGTGGTTCTAAACTCTGTTTAGACTCATTATTCTAGTATTTTTTAAAATACTAACCAACATTTCTACTCCAATAGCTGTTTTTTTCTAATTTTAAGTCCTTGGGAGTAATTTATTTGGTATAAATTATAAGTAAGTTGGATCTTTCTAATAGATTAAAATTTTCTTATAATGAATGATAATAGATCCTTCACTAGTCTAAAAGGGTTTCCTCTTCTACTAAACAAGTATGCTTTCTACTGGCTACATAAGTATCTGCGTAACCTATGGGCGTTGGCTATAAACAATACGATTCTTCATGTTGGTTTTTGCAGCATTGCTACTAGTAAAATCTGTTTATATTAATCATGTTAATATTTTGAAAATATTTGTCACAACTTTTATTCTAATAACTGGGGATTTTTCTGATTTCAAGTGCTTAGGCAAAGTATTCAGACCTGTATTTATGCACAGACTATGAGGATTCCTTTTCTTAAGGAAGATTTTAAAAATACTGTATTTTTAATGGATGCTTTTCAAGCCTACCTTGAGTCAAGGAAGTCTCAAGGTCGGTTCATAAATACGGTCCTCATCTTAGTTTAACATATCTCAATTATACATGTTCACATCAATTAGGACCAATGAGCATCAATGAGGAGATGATTATATTACTTTACATAGATAAATTCATCTAAACTCTACAAATTATATAAATAGATTCTATTGTATTATAGAATCTTAGATTATAGTTAGATTCTATTTCAGTCTACAAAACATACATTTTCATAATTGTTTTAGCCCTCTTGAAATAAATGATTTTGCAATTATAATTAAATTGGATACTTTAAATTATAATTTATTAATGTTCAAGGACCCCCCGAGGTTTAGAAGATGTATCGCAGTATCCTCATTTGTTCGCCACGCTGATGGAGGATCCATCGTGGACAGCAGAGCAATTGAAGAAATTAGCTGGTCTCAATTTCATCAGGGTCTTCTCAACGGCTGAACAGGTTAGTTTCAAGGTTTCATTTTTAAATTCCTCCATACAATGTACTATAGAGTTAATGGAGCCTATGTTTCAGTGAGATAGAGAAATGGAGCCTCAAGTTACAAGAAAAATTGTTAGTTTTCAATTTCTATTAACAATGCACTTTGCTAGATCATTTTCCCTCTAACTCTCCACTATGTCATTTAATATTAATTCTTACAGACAATTTAGACTTTAGTATTACTATTGCCTTCTATTTATCATTTATCTGCTACTTATCTGTGATGTGGCACCACATAAAATGTTTGATTGTGGCTCCACCAAGTGAAGCTGTCCACGTAGAAGGACATGACTCGGAATAATTAAAAATAAAAAAAGATTCACAATCATAAAAGCAATTAAAATTCTTCCTTGGATACCCTATTAAGCACAATCACTAGCAAAAGTAGAGTTAAATAATAAGTATACTTTAAATAATAAAAATGATCGAATATCAAAACTGACAGTACTTCTTTTAATCTGTGATGTTTTCCATGACGAAATATAGATACTCAACTATGCAAACTCATCAATATCAATCATCCATCTCACATACAGAACAGCACAGACCTCATAAACAAAATAAAAAATACACATCCCAAATAATTTCACACTAGCATCATTCGACGTAAAAAACCTGTATACAAACATTCCAGTACTGTAACTGAAACCATTTCCATAATAGAGAACATACTCAAAGCACAAAACAACCCACCTGATCACACAAAAGAACTAATAGAGACATTGAAAATCATCACATCACAAAACTACTTCACCCACTATTACACCCAACCAGAAGGACTACCAATGGGATCCCCTATCTCCATCATACTAGAAGATATTTTAACAGCACATAGAGAATACTAAAATACTAAAAACACCTAACACACAAACAAAATAATTTACTGGCACCACTACGTTGATGACATTATTGTACTCCACAATGCAAACCAAAGACAGTGTGAACAACTCCTAACACAATTGAACAAAACCCATGAAAACTTACAATTGACAGCAGAATATGAAACTGATTACACCTTAATGCACAAATTCAAAATTTACAGGAAACCAACTCTCATAGACACACTCATTCACAACTCATCCAACCATCCACATCAACACAAACTTGCTACTTTTAACTCCATGATCTATAGACTCTTAAATGTTCCACTATCACAAGCTGACCACCAAGAATATATCAATACAATCCAATATTTAGCACAACAGTACGGATACAATACCAATCTAGTAGACAAAATCCTGAATAAAATTTAAAATAAAAATAAAAATCCAAAACCTGCAAACCAAAACAGATTTCTCACAATCACATATTTCAACAAAAATCACACGAAGTAGCTTACATCTTCCAAAAATCCGGATTTAACACAGCATTCAGAAAAACAAACAACCTGAAACACCAGCTCCAAAAAAAAAAAAAACAGCACAATTCACAAATTCAACAAACCAGGAATCTATAAGCTCAAATTTAACACATGCCCCCCAAGTACTACATAGCACAAACAGGCAGATCATTCAACACAAGATACAAAGAGCACATCAAAGCACTACATTCCAACTCTGACTCAACATTTGCACATCACTTAATCAACACTGGACACTCACACAATAACATTCAAACTGACTTAGAAACTCTACACACATTCCAAAAAAAAGCCACAAACTAAATACACTGGAGCAATATGGAATATTCAAACACCATAAACAAGATGAAACCAACTTACACAACGAGTAAACACACTTCAAATCCAACGCAATTTTAACTACATAATGGCCGCTCATCCTAACCTCAACAAAGCATGACCCCTGGTGGCAGGCTGACGAAGCTTCTTTTCAGAAGTGAAATGCATCCCCCTAACATCTTCAACATGAGTGAGTAAAACAATATATAAAAGTGTAATAAAGTGTCAGTTTTGATATTAGACTTCTTTTAAATTATGATTTTTATTCACTTATACTGGAGGAATGCATTTCGCTTCTAAGGAGAAACTTCATCATCTTGATGAGGCTAATGTAGCTTCTCCTTAGAGGCAAAATGTATTCCTTCAGTTAAAAAGAGTAAAAATCATAATTTAAATAGAAATACAGTGACAGTTTTGATATTAGATTCTTTATCAAGTATCTCCTTAGAAGAAAACTGCATTTCTTCAGTGTAAGTAAGTAAAATCATATATCATTTAAATAGAAATACAGTGTCAGTTTTGATATTCGATTCTTCATCAAGTATTTCGTCATAGAAAACATCAGAGGAATAAAAATGAAGTGTACATAATACTCTAATGCATTTAATTACTGTTGAAACACATAGATACAATTACTTTACATAATAATGAGTATACTTTTTACACTTACCATTCTAGACGGTATTCATAGTAGATCTCAGCCAACATAAATATGGCAGATTCACTGTTCAATATGCGACGCCGTTATTGCCACCATTTCCTGTGACAAGCTGCTGGTGACAGTTGTTGACATCCAACTACATTCTAGAGCTATTTCATCTGTAGATTCTAAACAAATGTACTGTAGTATTCATATAACTTGGCAGCGTGTAGAAGATGGGAGGACTTGCTACATCTGAACCCAACTGCTGCCAAGTTATATGAAAACTACAGTAATGTTTGTGTATAGGAACTTGAAAGGAAATATAAAAAGTTTCCCATACACTGCGCATTGATCTTATTCTTTTAAACGAGAAATAATTGTATAACGACTCTAACGATTTTCATAAAAATTGGTATTTAGGGGCTTCTTGGTGCAAAAATACGATTGCGCTAGGTCTCATTCCTATAAAAATTGTTGGACACAAAAAGGAGAAATCTATCCTTAAAGGAACAGCTGATGAAAAAATTCATTTCAGTCATATGTTAGGCACCTTAGCGGCGTTATTTACGCTGCCTGGAAGGCGAAATTTACACGGGTAACATGTAGTCGGAGCCTTGCAGTTATGTAGGAAACATATGACTGGAGAATCAAAGCTCAGCAAATGATTTTTCCATTTCTTTGGTGATTACAAAACTAAACCTTTCTAATTACTTTGGTTCATCATATGAAAAGGCACTCCTGGCCGTTTTTCTCTATAATTTATCAAGGACTTACAATGAATTTTATTTTATTATTCTCTACATGGATAAGAAGCAATAGTATGGTACAACCACGCTTCAATATGCGCTCCTTACTGCAAACTACATTACACAGTGATTGACACCATATGAATGTGTCGTTATTTTACTGAATTCTTGGAATTGTTTTCTATTGACAGGGAACCATGCGGGTTTTTATAGAAACAGTGATGGATTGTATTAAAAAAGAAATAGAAATCATAAAACTTTCAGGTACATGAAACATTAACCCCAGAGCGGAGCTCGGTACCCTGATATTTATTGTGATGAATAATTTATTGGCTATTCACAGGTACACGTTTAAGGAGTCTCATCTCAAATTTGAAGTGTTTAAATAAATCTTCTTAGTTTTGGAGAGCTATACTGATTGCAGATGCAAGTATACAAGTATTCAATACTTAAATCCTGCTTAATCCTGTTGTATTTGCTAGCTCATTTATTTTTACCCAAGGTGCTCCTCTGCTTCTTATAGGAGGCGATCTTCAGTCTTATTCTTGTTGCATATAAACAGATAATTGATTCATCATATATTATCACCCTCTGCTTCTCCACTGCCTTTTAACTTTAACAGTAATACTTGTTGTGCCCACAGGTTAGAGACAAATGGAAATACGATGGACTAGGCACAGTTGAAGACTTATTTGTGGCAACAGACCAAGTGCGACCTCCATCGGATTGCGTTTACGAGGGATCATGATCCTAGTGCAAAGTAGCTGTACTTTCTATTCCTAGGACTTTGGATCGTTTCATAAACTGTATTTTAAAACTGTTAGTTTTCGAAGCAAGGTCATTCACTACACTTGGAAGTCTGTTTATATTATCCTATACTTTCGTAAATGATGTGAATAGTCTACTAGTTAGATGGACTAGAAATTTTGCAATTTTCACTAGGAATGCTATAAAGTTGATTATTGATGATTTCGTTTATATCAACTTCAATCTATAGAAAGAAAATAATATAACGATTTTTATCAAGCACATAAACAGATTTTTATCACAAGTACATTATAATAATATTGTAAATGGACAAAACACTGCCAGAAGACATTATCAATGTTTTTTATGAGAGTGGCACAATTTGATATTATTATTTTTATACTTCTCTGACAACTTAATGAAATAATTACGACCATTATTAAGTCATTTAAATCAACATTATTCGAAGTGAGTTTATATCTACTTATGTATTAACAAGCCCATTCCACAAGTATGTGCTGGAGCATTGGCTGTAGGTTGGATTGACAATTCCAGAAAATCAAAGCAATACTTATTGAATAAATTCCAAGTTTAAAATATTTTTCGAAAATAATCATGTTAATATTCTCTTTTCCTGTAATCTGTGATTTTTCTTAACACTGTTTCAGTATTCTGCTTCAAATGCTTAGAACATAATTGAATTTATTGTATGTTCACTTATTAATTGCTCAATTGATAATAATTTTGTGAAGCATCACATATACATTTAATTTAATTTTGCAATTTTGTAATATATTAATCATCTGAATTAAATTCAACTCATCTCAAATCAGAGGCTACATTCTGGATCCGTTGCCACAATCTGGTACTACTGATTCAGACTCATTCTAAGACTCAAATTCAGAAGATAAGACTTTTCTAGAAATTTCATTTTTTTTTTAATAAGATACTGGATTTAGAGGTTGCTGATTTGTTATGAATTGAATTTAATTCAGATGATTAATATATTACCTACACTAACAAGATTAAACGGTATATTATTACCTTGCCTGTGCTCGTACTGTATATCATGTCATGTATGAAGATACTTATGGTGCTAACTTGTGGTATTAAATTCAAATTTATCACTTTCTCTACTACGCTGTCATATTAATGCTAATAATTTTCTCTAGATTCTTACAGCATTTGTGTATACTTTCATACCACGATACATTCAAGCCATAAAATCATTATAATCATCATTACATACTACACATTTCATTCATGAACTTCATAAGACTCAGTTGTTAGGCCTACTCTGTAATCAGCCAGTATTATCATTATAAGTACCAATTCATCTTTCAGAAAAATTTTCGATTTCCAATTTCTAGTGACTGACCTTGTCTAGAATAATACTATTCACTTAGGACCAGCCATTTGATTCATGTTCCTGTTTGAAGTGATAGATTACTCTTGTTTGTGATTTTTTTCTTGATGATTAAGAGTGTGTTTGAATTTGATAGTAAATAATGTCACTATATTAGTGAAATGTTATCAAATGTCACAATCTAACTTACCTTTGCTCTGGAGCATGAATCTGGCCAAGTTTCAAGCTAAGAATTTTCTTGACTCGATGGAAATGGACTTGCATTATGAATATTGTTATAGTTCACATAAAAACAACATGATTGCTTGATTTTAAAAGTATTTTAGGCTTAAAGTCTCAAATATATGTTTACATAGATATATTTTGTGATGTTCTATCATGATTCTCTTTAAATCTGATGACTAAGAAGCTAGATGATTTGTTCTTGATTTGGATATCACAGTGTAGTGTAGTTTTGACAAGAGTCTCGGTATTTATAATATTCAAATTTTCTCATCTATTTCATGAAATTTAATTGAAGTCCAAATTAGGGCAAACCTCGATGGATTTTCCTCTATAAGTTACAATTGCAAATATATTCAAATTTTAGTAAATAGCCCACATTTTAACTGAATCAGCATGGGAAGAAATAACTTAAAAGAACTCATAAAGTTATACAAAAGAAGGAAGAGAATCATAGTAAACTTATATAAAAATAGTGATATAAATGGCATGTGAAATTGAATATTAAAGCATCAATAGGTCTCTACCTGAAAAATAGTAATGCCTAACTCACTTATTTAAAAAAAAAAAACAAATAGAGGTTAGGTCACAATAACTTTCATTGATATCCTCTTAAAACTGTTGTTGGACAATCTTATTTAGCAAAACAAGTGCTATGCCCTACTATTATCAGATCTTATTCGTTATCACAAATAATGACAATTTGAGAAAACTAACACGAATTGTTATCTTACAATACGTTACTTGAGTTTTTAAGGAACAATTTCTGCAAGTCGTTTGATCCACGAGCAAGAAGATTTTATGCTCTATCTAGATCAATAATATATACTTATAAAAGACGTATATAATAGTTATATGAATATATTTTGTAGTCAAATTTCTAGAAGCAAATATAATCCTTAGACTAGGGTTACATGTTTTCTTTCATAGTACGAAATATTGCTCACTGTATTGAACACCTGACAGCTGTAAAATAATACATAATATTATAATACATTATAATGTATGAAATATGTATTATAATATTTATAATACGTAAACTAGTTAATTACATCCAGCTTTGTAAGGTGGGACATTTTGATAGAATATCGTGTTCTACTACTAGATCTGTACAGCTGTCATTGATACATGAAGACAGAGTGCATGGGTCGTAACTCTACTGCAAAAATAATATTAATTTCCAAATACAAATTTTATTTGCATCGTATAAAAAATATTATTACATACGAGTAGTACTTGTGATGTATAAGAAAATATTATTGCATAAAAATAGTAATATCATTGCATACAAAATTACAGAGTTTGGTTGGGAAGTTGGACAAACTTAATTGAAAACTTCTCTAACTAAATATCCATTTAATTCTTTCCCAAAAATGTGACCAAATGCTGATAAAAGCATGTATAGTTAATGATACCTCATTGCTGAGTTTATTTATAAACAATAACTTTTTGAGATTTATAGGTAATGTATCAATAATTGTTTCTGTTCAATCTTTATGAACCCAGCCTCGAATAAGTTCATAGATTGATAAGAAAACTATAATACTAGATGGATTTTAATCATACATTGGTGAAAATTTGAAAATCTACAAACAAGTTGAATGGATATCCAAGAACCAAATAAATCCATATATTTCAGATAAATTAATGTGTAGAAATAAATTTTGCTATCATTGAAGGTCTTAAATCATATATTTTTATTTACTTGTTAAAACATTTTTCTTGTTTTGTTAATTTGTTTTTAAATTATGTTTTGTTATACTGACTGAGAATAATGTTTTTTTCAAGATTTATGTCAGCGAACGTTTTGCTGCTTCACCTTCTTTGCCATGCAATGAAGGTATTAAATTTATTCAAAAAATTTGAATGGTGCTTCAAATTATATCCTGATTGATAATATCAAAAATATCAAAGCTATAAGTTATTATTTTATTAAATGATTTTTCCAACCACATGATAGTTGAAGATGCAATAAAAATATTGAAGTATGGCTTTTATTGGTAGGAAGACCTTTGCAAAATGAATACACTACTTAAAAGACTCGACCCTTATGCACTCTGTAAGTCAACCTGTGTAAACTGTGCTTTGTTACATAATGTGAATATAGAGAAAGAGGGAGTGTGAATGTGAATAATTGGATGTAATAAAGATACTTTCTGTTGATTTATTATTGATTTTGCCAAATTCTCATCCTCAGTGAACGCTGAGGTAATGCGTAGTTTGTCTAACACAGAAAATCTTGCATTTATTGTGAGTACTGAACATGAATATTATCAATTATTATCGGGAAGCGTAATATATCTACTTCCAAAAATTTAGTTAACATATTTTTATACATTCGGTGTTCCTTTGTGATAAGTTGATGTAAAAACTAGATTTTATGAGGTTGACCACTTTAATGGTGAACTATAGTTAATTGTGTTTATAGTTTAGAGCTGTTATCCAAATACGGACTTCTTATTTTGGATACAAGTGTCTAACTTAT
Organism: Conomelus anceps; assembly: GCA_948455865.1. Lineage (NCBI taxonomy): Eukaryota > Metazoa > Arthropoda > Insecta > Hemiptera > Delphacidae > Conomelus > Conomelus anceps. The sequence goes on from OX418220.1 coordinate 20,615,732, forward strand.
GCTATTTATGTTAAACGTAGAAATGCATATAATCTATGCTCGTATAATATTATAAATTTATGTATGTATGTAAATGTAATGAAAATCTTTTTATACTATTTTTAAAATAAATTTTAGTGCACTTGTAGTTATCTTTAAAATAAAAATGCTTTTAACGATGTTGAATTTTGAAAATGTAGAATTTATTGAGAAAATGTTTTAGAACTTGTTATCATATAAGAAAGATATGTCATTGAAACATTTTTGATCCTGATTGATAACGAAGTGGATTTGCTTGCATATAAAGTCATTTATCCTTTAAACAAATATTCTTAAACAATTATTATTCTCTCATTAACTACTTGAATAATGATTAAGATAACTAACATTACTTGAAAAATAATCATTAATTAATATGAAAATAACATTTGTTCCCATATTTCATCTGGATAATGAATGATAGAGTTTTTATCTTCATAAGTATCGTAAATTATCATAGATAATTTCTCCTCTATTACTACTATATATATGTTTTCATGAAACCTGTTGTGTGCAATTCCATTGATGCTGTGACTGTATCGAATTAACTGTGATTTTATTTTCCAGAGGCTCTTCTCGATTTGAATTTGCAACAGCTATAGGCTGCTTCTAAATCCAGACCTTCTAAAATACTAAAGTTAGATCTGATATCTAGTTAGTTCTGCGGCATGTATTCTTTTCGAATAATATATATTTATCGTTATAGATCAGTGATAGATATAGATTTTGGTAAATATGGATTGAAAATATTATTGCCAAGCGAGAATTTTTTGTTTGAGTAACATTTTTTGCCAAGAAGAATATTAAGATCTTTTATGATATTCAGTATTGAATATTCAGATCTTGTATGAAAAAATATCATCAGTATTTTGTAGTGCTACAAAAAATATTTAAAAAAAATATTATTGCTATTTATTAACTGATTTTTATTAGGGTTCTTGTGAGATTTTTATATAAAAATGTAATACCTACATTTTATCCTATCCAAATATTCTCACAAGTTTATTTATAAATAAATGATTATTATTCAGGCATAAAGCAATTAAGCATCCAGAGATGTGCTAGACACTACACTCACTCACCTGTGCAGCTAGACTGTGAAAAGGCGGGAGTGGACTGTTGAGCATTGGGCTTTAGAATTTGTTTTGGTGGGGATTCAACTCAGTTAGCTCAGTGAGGAAAGTAAGTGATCGCAAACAACCTCACTCCTCATTAGTACGATTTTTGTACGAAAACATAATATTAAGGTCTGAAGAGTCACCTACATTTCAAATTGGCTTTGGTACTGTACAAACGTGCATACATGAAACAATTTTTCAAAAAAAGGGAAATCAAACTATTGTAAAATTGAACTACCAATTCTTTCCATAATCCTTTATAGCTGTTCTCATTTTCAAATCGATTGAGCCATTATTATAAAAATTTTCTTAATTTATTCTATCATTTTGATCTATCTATTATAGACCTTATCCATTATTCGAATGCCTCGCATGCATTTCATACAGTAAATTAATTGGATAACATTCTAATAATTCCCACAACATAAATTCCCCTTATAGTTTCTGTCAAACAGTCCTACAATACAATTCCAGTGTTTTTTTTCTATTATTCAAGTAACACCTTGACAATCAGAGGGAACAAATATAAAAACAATTATTCTCTTTGTTGTGATTACAAAAATGGAATGTATTAACGTTGATAATAATAGAGAATTATTGAATTTGCTACAAGATTTATCTGGTATTGGTCTGGTTCCTATCGACGTTGGATACGTGAAAGATTTATTAATAAAAAATTATGCTTTATTAATCAACTGCGTTTTTTAGAATGAATGCTAAGCTATTTGTTTGAACAAACTCACCAGCATTGTTACGCGTGAATAAATTTTGTAAATAAACATTAAAATTAAAGATTATTAAAGCATTCAAATCTTGTTGATGAATAACGTTTCAAGCTCTTTTAGAACCGCTTTCTCATACAATTTGATATTTGAAAAAAGATTATTACATCATTTTTCAGCTTGTTCAAGAAAATTTATTGCAAAATCTATTCCTACAATTATTGTGAGATTCCATTTTCATTATTTTACCCAAGAACATCATTTAAAATGTAATTTAACTGAATTTCCATTTACACTTAATGTAAGCTAAAAACTTAGTAGTGGTTTCTCTTCTAATATTTTCATATTATTTTAATAGCAAATATGTGATTAATTATAAGTTATTTCATTTGTAGCTTACTACGTTTACAGTTTTCACGAGTCTTAGTCTCGTCTGATGATCAAGTGGTAATATCACTTGTCTGAGATATCTTTATAATAATAATTCATAGAGTACGTAGCAAATTCCGTTCCTCTATCTCAAATGTAGAAATTTTGTATCCAATAATTCTTCTTCATTTCTGGCTGAATATCAAATATTCATCTATAAATTACCATGCTTTATTATCTGTGTTGTTCTCTTATACCGTATGTGTCAAGTTTTGGATACATTAAGTAGTATAAATTGTGGTTATCAGTTATAAATACAATATTTTTAATCATTGCGCTAACCTTTCAGTAAGGGTAATCTTTTTAACCAGCTTCCAAAACAGAAGGAAGTTTTCAATTCGACCTGTTTTTTTTTCATAATATTTTGTAAACCAATTACATTGTGCTCTTTCATACTCTCGAAGTGTCAGCTCTTCAAGGCTTTTAGTTATTAAAGTTAAAATATTACTGAAAACTGTATAATTTATTAAAGAAAGTGCACTAAATTGAGAATTTAAATAATGAACATTCATAATTCATAAAATTTTTGGCAAATAAATATAAATTTATTTCACCTCTCATGTTTAAATGTGAACACATTTCTTGAAATTTTGAATCAATTAGGGTGTAAAAGATTTTTTTTTTATTTGTTGCTAACCAATGCTATTATAATATGGTATAGTCTCATCAATAACTATAAAATGAATTCACAATTCACATTCACACATGCTAGTAAAATATAATTCACCAGTGGGCAATATCATTATACAGATTACAAAATTTCCTGTACCATTGAATTATGAATGATCTAGTGATGTGTATTCATTACATTGATTGTTTTCGATTGAAATTTCGATTTGTCTAGTCATGGCCGAACCATAGCTACAGCTAAATTATAGTTCAGCCATGGTCTAGTCTGGAACACCTGGATGGGAAAAACTTTAATATTAAATGTTCAAGGCAAGTTTGGCTTTTGCAGTGAGTGGAGAATCGCAACTTTTGAAGAAAAAAGCGGAAACATTAAATTACAACAATTACATTGAATTAAATAATATTCATGTGCAATACAGATCAGTGAGAACTCAATATTTGTTGATGAATGGACAACCATAGCTTGTCCCTTAGCTCTTTATAACATATTGACATGACTACTGCAAAATATGAAGATTCACAATCAATTTTGAATATAGAACTCTAAAATCCAATGTTTCTAGACGAATGGATTACTTGTCCTTTAGCTCTTGATAACTGGCATGATTTCTGCAAAATATGAAACTTCTTATTGTTACAAGAAGACCCATTACGTCAATTGTTATCATTACACTGATTGATTCATGAAACTGAAATCTTAATCTAATAATTTATTTTAAAAATTAACACTTGATTCAGAAATGTTGTGGAACTTATCCATATTAAAGTGAATGAGTAAAACAGATATGTTATTGTCTATTCCACAAAAAGATTTTTATTATTTAAAACAACCAAACTCGAGTTTCAATGCTCATGGCATCATCATCAGTGGTTGAGCTTAAACTGAATTTGGAATAGGCACTTAACCTGAAAGGATTATAAGGCAGGTGAGGTAACATCTCAACTGCATGTTGTATATTTAAGTATTGAAAATTATTACTATGGAACTAATATTAGTGCAATATAGTTTTTAATAGCAAATTAGTTCTATAGTAATAGTTAACAATATTTAAATATACAACATGCAGTTAAGATGTTGCCTCACCTGCCTTATAATCCTTTCAGGTTATGTACTTATTCCAAATTCAGTTTAGGCTCAACCACTGATGATGATGCCATGAGCATTGAAACTCGAGTTTGGTTTTTTAAATAATAAAAATCTTTAATGTGGAATAGACAATATCTGTTTTATTCATTCACTTTAATATTTTTTAAATTTTGAATATGGTAGACTATACAAGTATTTAAAAAATTATCAGATAAATCAATTGAAAATATGAAGATAAGTAGCCAAATTTTAATAGCCATTTGAAAATATTGGAGATTGCATATTTTACCACCAGAATGAAGTAATCCACTAACTTCATCAAAACTCACATTTTTCCAAACACATTCAGCTAAATATAGCTAATATACTTTTCCTAACTAGTAACGAGTCATCAATTAGAAAAAGTCATTTCAATACATAATCAATATTAACTACATTTTTATCAGTTTTAAATATTCAAGATCTCAGTGAGGAGTAAAAAACAAATTGATGGCAATTTATACTATTTTGTAAAAAATGCGATATATTTTTAATACTATTATGGTCATTAATTTATTTTTTTAATTATTTAAATTAAAAATTTAATTTATATTTTTTAATACTATTTAACTTTTAAAACTATTATGAGAATTACATTAAATAATATAAGCTCAAGCTATAAAACGTATTCTTGCAGTTATCTCTAAGAATATTAAATTGAGATCTTGAATGCTCGAATTCTTTTGAATTCTAAGGTGATTTTTTTTAACTTCCACTGCTAATGTTTTTGAAGTTGAGTGCTATTTATAATAAGAATAATATTTAACTCTATCTGATCAGCTTTGAAGGTGTAATCAGATTTCTAGAAATCAACAATGATTAATTTTTGACATGGCATGATTAATTGTAATTTTCCACTAATTTTATTAAATCAAACAACTCCTATTGATTGAAATAAAACAATACTAAATTCATTTCACTTCTGCTTTTTTCTTAAACTCTCCTCGAACTTATTGGTTTACCCATGTCAGTCACTGACGAACCAAATTACAGACAGCAAAATTACTTTGTAGATTGAAATGGCCAAGGAAATAAAATAAATTTATTATTCTTAACTATACTTTTATCCATACAATTTTCGATGCACTTCATGATATTTATGTTGTATTGAATGATCTGAAAACGTATTCCATGATAATTTCTGGTTTGAAGGATTGTAGAAAGATTTTGAATAACGTCTTTTAATAGTTATAATTTTTTCCAAATTATGTTTAACGCAAGGACATATTTTTGTGTTTATCATTCGTGATGAAGAAGAAATGCTGTGTTAAAACAGATTTAACTGAAATGCCTGAATTGTTGAGAGCATTCCTCTAAATTTTACAATCTCTCTTGATTCAATCACTTCACTGTTAAGATAGAAAGCTATTTCCATTGTAATTTCATATTAATTATAACTGATAACTAATCACCTTTTCTTATAAAAATCTACTTAGGTGCTTAACTAGAAAGTAAAAAGCTTTCATAAATATATTGCATATTGATTTATGTAGACACTGCATTTTAGAACTTTTGTGATAAAGTGAATACTACACAGCTTATATTTTCCTCTGATAATGTTGGTACCTTTCAATTGAAAAGTACTGTATATTAATCTTAAAGTCTAATTAACTAATTTCATGAAACGCACAAAGACCAAGACTTGGTCAAAATAATTTAGCTCATTCATATAAGTCTTGTTACCTCTTTTTGTATATTAAAGTACAGTATCTATTAGTTAGCTTTTCTCATCATTGTATCACATGCTACTTCTATAGACTATAAACTATATCACTGGGTGATATAGATCCTCTGGTATGATACTATTAATGTACATAGCCATATAGATATACTATTCTTCTAGTTTATGCATTATTATTATTATTATTAATACACTTTTCTAACTCCGCCGAAAATAAACGTTTGACCATCAGTGAGTGTTCATGGATGAGGTATTCTGGAAAGTATTCGTAATTTGGGTTTTTGTTTGGTTATCAGTTACTTACATTGTGTGACATATGAAACATTGATTTAATTAAGAGATCAAATGAATAAATTTTGAAAGATCACATAAATTGTAATAATTTTCAAAATAATGTTTGGATAATGATACTGACTTTTTGGGATGAGTGCAAGTGCTAGACTGCTCTTAGAGAATGCTCTGCAGTACTTGAGCATGGAGCAGATTGCAAATTGTAAACTTCTTTTATAATATAGTTAAATTCCATCCATTAGTTGTATAGTGAGAGCATTTAATAAAGAGATGGAACCAAATTTCTTGTTATTTATCATTTGTATCATTTTGCGTCGTCTATATTGGTAGGGTGACCTAAGAATAATAAATATTTCCCATTTAAAGATAAAGAGAGAATTAAAAAAGCATTCCTTTTTAAGAAATATTCCCATTTATAAGATAAATATTCATCTGGAATTGCATACCATAAGAATAATGTTATTAAATATATTAGAATTCGAGCTAGTACTCCATGTAGAAAAAAGTTACCAGACAGCCTACATAACTTATAAAAAAGCTGTTGAAAGAATGAGTTTGAGTTCCTGGGGTCAATTAGTTTTATTGTAGGCTTGTGATATTTATTTGTAGATTTGTCGTGGAACTTCATAATAAAATCAAACAAGGATGAGATGTTGCCAATTCAATAATTTTTTATCAAAGCACTGGAACAGTTTCTTTACTTGGCTTTGGTCATATTTTGAACTATGTAATGTGGGCATGGGCGTGTATAAAGGGGGGATTGAGCCACCTCGAAATTTCAAACACAAATAGGAAAATTAGTAGAAATGCGTAGAAATCTATGATTTTCACTTCAATTTATGAAAAATGATCTGTGGGCCCCCTTTTCGATGGGGGTATCCCATACCCCCGACCCCCGGTAGTTTCTTCCCCGCCCCAGTATAATTCTGGGTGCGTCACTGCCCGTTGTTGGGGCACCCCCCCCCCCCCCCCCGAATTTTTTATATACGCCACTGACTGTAGGCTACAGTAAAATGCAGAATAGTAGAAATAAGTTTAAAAAAATGTAACGAGTTAATCCACACGCTACTGTTTCAGTTCTTTAGTAGAAACGTGTAATTAACAAACTCATCCTTGCTCAATTTTATGTTTGTTCACGTTTTTTCATCAAATCAAACCATTCAAAGAAAGATAGACAGTGTGTAAGGTTCAAATATTTTAGGAGAAATATTCCTAGGAAAAATCAGAGCTGAGAAGCTTTATTTTAATAAACTACAGATTTGATCGCACTTATGCTCGATTGGTACGATTGTTGGTATTAGCCCAACATTCTTTTGCTAAAATATTGTGTGAAACAGAAAAATAACTCCCATGTAAGACTGTATGCTACTTGCTTTGACTTGCATATATAGGCTACTGATAAAATTGGAGCTTTGACATCTTGAACTCAGGGGTGTATTTGAAACACCTATTATTTTAACTTTTTAAGTGAATTCAACGACTTGCAGTCAAATTTTTATTAAGAATGAGTAGAATTTACTTACTCTGTAGGCCGAACGTTTTCGAATCTTTGAGATCCATTTTCAGAGGCGCCCTTCATCTTGATCATCGATGTTAGTTTTTTGGTTAGAAGAATTATTGTGGTTTTTGTAGAATGTGATCAAAAAGTTTGTGTGATTTAAAATGTAGTAGTTCGTTGAGGATGTTTTGTTTATTGTGTGTGGAGATGTGTTTGTATATTTCAAATTGTTACAAGGTGTTGAGTTCGTGTCCTCTAGATTTTATATGTAGAATGTGTAGGTTGGTAGTGATGTCAGTGGAAGTGTGTCCAGTTTGAATGATATAGTCGGCGAAATTCGATTCAGCTTTTGATGTTAAGGCTTGAAAATTTTCCTTGTAACGTTGTTTTAATGTGCGGCCTGTTATTTGTCCTATGTAGAATTCGTTACAATCAGAGCAGTTCAGTTTATTGTAGATCCCTGGGAGATCGTATTTGTTAGTGTTCAGTGTGGCTTTGAGTGCAAGTGCATTTTTTATTTTGTTTTTTGTTCTGAATGAGATGGTGTGGCCGGCTTTATTGCAGATTTATGCTAGTCTGTTTGATTGCGGATTAATGTATGTCATTGTGATGTACTTTTTGTCAGTGGTGTTGGTGTTTTGCTTTTTGGTTGTTATTTTATGATTGAGTTTGTCAATTATAGGTCGTATTTGTAGCCGTTTTCTTGTGCTAGGCATTGTATTTAGTTCAGTGTTGTAATTGTCAGTGGATAGTGGTGTGTTGTTGAGTCTGTGCAGCATTGACCTGAATGCTGAGTGTTTGTGTTGTGTTGGATGATTGGAGGTGCTGTGTATTTGGGTATCTGTCATTGTTAGTTTTTTTGTAGATGTTGAAACTGTGTTGTTGGTTTGTGTTCAAAAACACACATTCACTGACAACCTACACATTCTACATATAAAATCTACATATTCTACATATAAAAGGAAACAAACTCAACACCTTGGAACAATTTGAAATATACAAACACACCACACACAATACACAAAACATCCTCAACAAACAACTAAATTTCAAATCACACAAACTTTTTGATGACATTCTACAAAAACCACAATTCTTCTAACAAAAAAACTAATATCGATGATCATGAAAATGCCTCTGAAAATGGATCTCTAAGAAAACGTTCGGCCTACAGAGTAAGTAAATTCTACTTATTCTTAATAAAAATTTTACTGCAAGTCCGTTGAATTCACTTGAAAAGTTAATATTAACAACGCAGTTCGTCATGGAACAAGAAATCCAGGAACCTATTATTTTGTCACGTGTGTGTTACATAGGTACTTTCATCTTCTGCATGTGTATGTTATGTGTCTCATAAACAATTTCTAAATTTCGACAGTGACCGCACATCCTGCGAATTGAGTGCTTTGAAGCAGCGTAAACAAAACAAAGAATAGATCATTCGTCTCAGTTGAGTAGAGTCCGGTCTGGACGAAGCTAATGACGCGATCGCATAATGACCTTGCTTCCGTTTCCAACTAGAGACTAGAATCCAGCACCTACTGAACCTAGCCATGATGACTCTGGTTTTGCCTTTACCTATAAGCATGCGTAAGCTGTATAGTGTGGGGCATGAACTTGCCGCATGCCTATCACAATTCTCAGTCAACATTAGGATGCTTCTGACGATATAAGATATCGCATTGAGCATCTGTTGATAAAGCTTATGATCAACATCTAGACTCACCACCGGTTCTTGATTATTGCCACTGACCTGGCGTTCATTCTTCCAAAGTGACGTCATTTCTCTCCTATCTGGATTATCAATCAAGCAAAACCGGTCAGATAATTTTCAGTTGCTCGTTATTATGAAGAGTGCCGCAAATGATATCCGTCTCTCTTCCTTATATTATGCTTTCTGCCAAATATAGTAGCTGAGAAGTTTTGTTTCATGACATGACTTTCTTATCTAATATCAAAACTAACACTATTTCTATTTAAATTATGATTTCACTCACTCGAACTGGAGGGATTAATTTCGCTTCTGAGGAGAAGCTTCATCAGCCTGAAACTAGGCGAATACACAAAATTTATCGGTATTTCTCAAGCTCTTACGAGCATTAAGGTAGTTTTTGAACGAAAAGACGGACTTCTTCAAAAATAACGTTTTAATATCAAAACTGACACTGTATTTCTGTTTAAATTATGATTTTTACTCACTTATACTGAATGAATGAATTCTTAAAAGGAGAAGCGAAATGCATTCCTCCAGTATAAGTAAGTGGAAAATCTAATCAAATCTAAAAATCTAAGTGAATAATTTAAATAGAAACACAGTGCCAGTTTTGATATTAGATTGTTCAAGTATTTCGTCATAAAAAACATCACAGTTTTCTACCGTTTCTTTCATTTATTCAAATGAATTTAAACTTTTTGAATATTTATAACAATTTATTAACAGTTATCAGTGATCATTGTGAACCTAGAAGATTTTCATGGACAACGTCCATGACAATTTTAAAATTATTGTTGAACTTGTCTACAACACGAGATCGATTATCCAGGGAAACAATTTAGAAAGGTATTTGTTAATAAGAAAACGTCTAGCTTAGATTGCAATGTCAAAAGTAACAATCAAAATTATCTTTTCTATTCGTTTGACTGTGTAGGTATGAATTACCTTTCAGCTCTAGAAGGTAAACCATAAGCAGTGCCGTTTCTAAACATGACGGGAGGGGGCAGATCAACTGGATCCTAAATCTCTTGAGAATTTTAAACTTCACAATGAAAAAAATCTGATATAATAATAATCAGTTTCATTCAATCACATTTTCTCAACTGTAGGCGTGAACTATGTTTATATTTGAAACTGTGAAAGACCATCTATTTAAACAGAATTTATTAATTTCGAATTCCTTTAATTGCTATTAGTTTATACTGAAGACTTCCGCAATGGCGGATATTGACAACAGTATTGAATAGCTGATGGAAATCGATGAATGCTACTGTACAAAAATATCAGTCACCACCGGGAATCGAACCACGGACCTCCCAATTGCCGGTCGGGCGCCTTAACCACTAGACCATGGAGACCTTTCTGCACAGCAGCATTCATTTTTAACTTGGCCATATCGGCTCGTATCTCGCAAGTTATTTGCGAGTTAATAGCAACAGCTATTCAATACTGTTGTCAATATCCGCCATTGTCTTCATTATAAACTAATAGCAATTAATTAAAGGAATTCGAAATTAATAAATTCTGTTTATGTATATTTGTCAGTTTATTCAATTGTCAGTCACTTCAAACTAACTTACCATCTATTTCTTGCTATTTTCACAAAACATATAAATCACTATAGGCGTGAACTACTATGTTCAAATAAAAATATGTTTATATTTGAAATTGTGTAAGACCACCTATTTCTTGTTATGACCACAAAACCTATGAATCAATATTTAGTATTGAAGTGAAAACTGTCTACTTTGCTAATAAGAAATGATGAAACCAGATTCTTGTTCCTACACGAAATCTGGTTTCTCATACTGTATTTACTAAATGGTAGGCTTTTTCGAAGGTGAAGGCTATCACATAATTTTTTAGCTTATCAAGTTCATCCACTATTAAACGTTTCATTAACATTATGCAAATATTTCAGTAACCCAATATTCATCCCATTTATTCAACAATTAAGATTCAGGATGACTGAACGGAGTCAACTATTTCAGTTATTGATTCTTTTTTAATAACCATATCGAGTTTTGAGACTTGATTCTTTGTTCGCTAACTTCATGGTGATTGCTTTGCTTATTCTACATTCTACATCAAACGTCGCTGCAATAGTTAGTATATTAAATAGGTTAGTTAAATATTAATATCAGAAACATCCAGGCTCAGAAACAATAGGCTCTAAAAAAGGACCTACTGTCGTTATTTGAAATTCACATCAAACAATTTTTTAAATAACTTAGTTATTCCTACGATTCAATTGATAGATTACTGTTTCTAGTTCAATCTGCACAGTACCTATGCCATACAGATTATAAGTATTAATCAAGTTAAAATGAAGATGCAAATACAATTCTTGAATTTCTTCATCCATAACGATCTGCCTTGTCAATATTGACTTTTTATGGTGAATTTAACGACGTGCAGTCATTTTTAATTGACATTTTTGGATTATTTATTCTCAATTAAAAAAGACTAAAAGTCGTTAAATTCACCATAAAAATACAAGAAAATATTGTCATGAATGAAAAAATGATATTAAAAAATTTAATAGTCACGGCTACAAAAAAATAAAAAGACGTTTGAATCGAGAAGTCACACTCTTTCTCCCTCAACTTGTATGAAGGAGAAAGAGCCGTGAATCTAACAATCAGATCGAAAAGTCAGCATTTTTAAAAAATTCGATTTTCAATTTCCTAATGGCTGGACCAAGGAGATTTTCACTTCTCATCCAGACCTAGTGCCTGACGGAGCGAGCGGTCTTCGATGGTCTGAGATTTCCCGATTTCTCCATTGGTAATCAGGTATTGTAACACATTTTATAATATACAGTATTTGTAATGTAGACCAAAAATCTTTTTAATCATTATAAAAAAAATATATATAAAGTAGAAATGTTAGTCGGAAGAATAATTTAATACTACATAATGTCACTTTTTGTTTTCATTTTAAATCGGAATTTCTGTCTCATCACCATTAACAGTACTGTATATTAAAAATAAATAAAATTAAAAATTAATTAATAAATTATGTTGATTCAAAAAAAAGGGAGATTAAATAAAAATTGATTCTGTTCACTATTAGAAAATAAATTAAAATTCTGTATTTTATATTGAACAAATAAAAAAATTATTTAATTACTGTATTTTATTTGAATTACAAAAATCTTTTATAAGTTAGAATAATAATCAAATATTTATAAATATAAGTTCTACCATCAAAAGCTATGCTGAACCCTTGAAATAATATGAATTAGTGAAATATTGTTGTCGCGCCCTGTCTTTCACGATTCCCACATTCATAGGGTAAGGTTGGATGTGGTAATTGAGGGGGAATAGGTGCAATAATAATATTCCACCATAACCATTTATTACAGAATCCTTACCTAGTGGAGGCTACAAATGATAAAGGCGCTGTCCTTTAAAAATATTCAATCTTTACAAATAGTGGAGGATCACTACAAAAGATAGTAATGCTATCATTACAAATGTTGGATGATACCATTACAAATGGTGGAGGTTTACGCCGAGTTTATTTCTGCTTTATTTAAACTAAAATCATAATGAATGTTAAAGCGGATTAATCTGACTAAGAACGTTGGACTTTCCCGATCCCTCCCAGTTATACGATAATATTTTTTAAATAAAACCAACTTAAAAATTAGATTTCAGAAAATGATATTATAATAATAAATTTAATAATAGTGACAAAAAAATGAAAACTTCCGTGCTAATTAATAATACTGATTACAAAAATGAATTATTATAGGCTATTGTCAGTTGATAGTAAGAAAACAAACAAATAATTATAGAACAACGACAATTATTAAAAATTATTAATGAACTGAAAAAAAATGTTTTAGAGTAGAAAATACTTCATGATTATTATTATTTTTGCTTTTCCATCACATTTGATGTGAGTTTTCTAATCAAAATCGGCCTATGGCAAGATTTTGATTAATCTATATGGGAATGTTCAGGAATGCCCTAATCATTGATACAGTGCTAAGTACTACTGCCTTCTGCATTGTGCATTTTGTGCTTTTTGGCACTCCCAACTGACTCAAATTTGCTGTCACCTTTGTTGTAATCAGCCCACCCGCAGAAATAATGACAGGGATGATTGACACCTTTTCTTGTTGCCAGATATCCTTTATCTCAGCAGCTAGGGGGAGATACTTGGAGATTTTCTCAGTGTAATACTGATCCAAGTTGTGGCAGCATGGTATGCCAACATCTATTAAAATAGTTTCCTTGGTCTGCTTATTCATTAGGATTATATCTGGCCTATTATGTGCAATTGTCCTATCTGTCAAGACTGATCTGTCCCAATACAATTTATATATAATGTTCTCGAGTATTGGCAGAGGCATGTATCTGTAGTAAGGATCTTTTTCTTGAAGCAGCTCATGTCTTAATGCAAGGTCCTGATGGAGTATGCCAGCTACACTGTTGTGCCTTTTTAAATAGTCAGTGGCAGCCATTGTCTGGCAAGCTGACATGATGTGTTGTATTGTTTCAGATGCCAGGCCACATTGCCTGCACAGGTCATCATTGATTGGCAACTTCATTATAAATTTTTTATAGTTCTTAGTGGCTATCACCTGGTCCTGTATAGCCACCATGAAGCCTTCTGTTTCAACAAACAGATCCCCATGCTTCAGCCATGCATTTGTAACTTCTTCATCAATACCAGGCTGTGCCAAAGCAAATGCATGTCTTCCATGTAGCTGCTTACTCCTCCACTGCTGCAGGACCTCGCTTTCATGCTGCTTACTTGTCCTTATTCCAACAATAAGGATTTATTATTATTATTATTATTATTATTATTATTATTATTGATTCCAACACAGTGAACGCTGTGAGCGTGGAAAGTGTCAATTCAACAAGGTTAGAAGCACAGATTGCTTCTCATTCATTATTTATATTTTTTTGTACTTGACCTAACATAACGTATTAGGTTGCATGTTACGGGATGTCGCTCATTTCTATAAGTTCTCTTTTTAAAAAATGACATCTATTAATGATTTACGTACCATTCAAACTGGTAAACTTAATTTGGAAAAAGCGAAACAATTATCGCAGGAATACAATCTTTTCATTCCCGCTAATGCTGATCTTGAGTTTATCCGTTCAAATCTTCGTCTCATAAAAGAAAGTTTTAATTATATTTCAGAATATCAGAAAGAGCGTGATAGAGCAATACAATACATTATCGATCGGGTTCCGCTCTCGGACACATTAAAAGATAGCTATCCCGATTTATACATCCTTGAAAATCATCTACGAAGAAATTTTAGACTAACAAGCACAGGAGAACAAACTCTTCAATATACACCAAATAAATTATTAACACCAACAGCCAGCAAAACTGATATGTTTTTTCCACCCGAAACAATTACAACGAATTCGGATACTCAAACAGAAACACATAAAAAATTCCGGATACTCAAACCGAAACAATAAAAACAAATTCAGATACTCAAACCGAAATGGCAGACCGAAAGAGACCATTCATCACGCCACCAGCTTATTCCGCCACACCACACGAAAACATTCATGAATTTTCTGGAAACTTTCATAGGACTGCAAAGGCAAATTCGTGGAGTTCACAAGACTCTTTACTCTACTTACCATTTTATCTAAAAGGTAGTGCGGCTCACTATTTCGACACTATAAGTGATAGATTACAGGCACAGAATAATTTGAATTATGAAAACATGGAAAAGGAATTGACAGATTATTTCGAACCAGTGGCACACCTTGAAAAACTCGAAATCGATCTCACAAACAGAAAAATGACTCATTCGGAAACTATACAAAATTATATGGCACACATACAATTTCTGTGTAGGAAAATAGACCCACAAATGGGTGAAGCGCGTAAGGTGAGGTACATAATGCGAGGACTTTTACCTCACATTCTCGATAAAATTTGCATATGTTACCGAATAACACAATGAAACAGCTCGAGGAAAACATTCAAAAATATGAGTTATCCCAGTTCATGACAGACGATCGGTTAGGGATCACACAGCCTCTCCGCAAAATATCAGAAGCTCAAGACGAAAAAATAAATAACCAAACAGACAAATTAGAAAAATTACTCCAGCAAACGGAACACGTTCACTCCTTAAACATGAATGGTTCAGCGACAAAAACAGTAGTCAACAAAATATACAGAACCATGGCTTATATATAAATCAGAAGACAGGGTACTTTAACCAAAATAATAGTCGTAAAGCAGCTAAGCAATCAGAATCCCATTAATATGGATCACAGAACTGGTAATATAAATCATAGACAACCAAACAGTTACAATACTTACCCAAGACACAACCAAGTTCAAGCCAACAGTTACTATCATAAACCAAACTACAAACAATACCCCATGTATGAAAAACAATTTAAAGGAGAAATACGTAACACACCTTGTGAAATATGTCATTATTCGAATCACACAACAAAATATTGTTTTCATAACGGCCTAGCCAACCCAGATGTGAATAAAAAAGTTACGTGCGCTATATGCAACAAGCAGGACCACAGTACAGATAACTGCTATTTCAATAAATTGAGAACTACAAATTCAAAAAACTCATAAACAGGGCATCCAAAAACACTATCGTAGTTGATGGATGTCCGGTAAATAAAAATCAAATACAAGAGAGAAAAAATACTATGACATACGCACATGCGGCAGCAAAACAATCCTATCAACCCGTGAACACCCACAAAGAAAATAAAATTATTATGCCATCATGCGATGCCAAAGTGGAACCATGTGGTATTAGAGATAATAAACAATACATACACTCAAAAAAAGCGGACAAATCAGATCTTCCAAATCAATCACAAAAACCAATAAAAAATTTAAACAGTAAAAACCCTCAAACAGTAACTAAAACCCAAATTTTTCAACAACCAACACAGCTGGATAAAATAAATATTACTCACATAGTAGAATACATACTGAACAATTATGCTTTTCTTGTAGCAACTCATATTCAAGTATTCAATGACCAACTTATGATTTAATAAATTCCAATAACGAATTACTAACTCAATGGATATTTTTCATAACATACCATCACAGCGAGAATAAAATAGGCTTACAGACCGATTCAAATTTGGTCAGTGATAACAAAACGGGACACTTTTACCACTATGACGACAATACTGGCCCAGTTAACAAAGAAATAAGAATATTGGCCGAAAAAATAGTTAAAGTTGGACAAATATTGCCTGAAGGTCCCAACAACACGCATGTCACCTTCAAAAAAATAATACGCTCAGGAGGCCAGACAAAACGAAAGACACTCTGCACAACTATAGAACATTTAATGAATATTTTATACTATATTACATGAAGTATAGAACACTTGAAGCTTTCTCATCGGCTGACGAGATAGCGAGCTTTAAAAATTCCCAACTCGATACAATACATAAGTATGCACTCGAAAACAAACCGTTGACCACAATAGAACAAAAGTCAGTAATAATTCACAAAATAGAAAATCTAATTCATATCATACAGGACCCTCAATCATATTTGCCGAACAAAGAATCAAGCAGATCCAAAGCCACCGAAACATGCAATCAGATAGATTCAGCACTCCATCTAGAAGCTATGTCAAATAACAAGGACATTATTATACTTTTTGACACTGGGTCAAATGTCTCATTAGCCAGAAAAAACTTGGTACAAGCGAGTGACATAATAGAGAATCCTAACATAATTCTGTATGCCGCAAATCAAAAGAAAATTCCTTTTTTTGGAATTGCAGAAGTAAAATTTTCAATACAAGAAAAACAATTTTCACAATTATGCTAGGCTACATAGTACAGGATTTATCAACAGACATTTTATTAGGAAACAAGTTTTTGGAAGAACATAATGTTCTCATCGATTTCTCTTCTAAGAAAATTGTTGTTAATAAAGATCTAACGATTCCCATGCGAACGGATACGGAGAAAAAGCTAAGTCAATCAGAAAAAAACAATTTTCGCGGCGTATTCAGTCTATACGGAAAACGACATTCGAATAAATCCGTCCGAATTTTATAATATTCCATTGTCATTGTCTGAATTTTCAGCAGAGAAAGATTTTAAATTTTTCAATCCTCAGCATGAAATAATGTACAAATACAGCGAAGTTTGTTTTCAAATAAAAAAAATTGCAACGTGTGATTATCGAATTAGCATTTACAACACCTCGAATAAAACATTACATTTCCCACGTGGACAATCACTAGGCACATTTAGCGAGATAGCTTATGCAGCACAATCTTCGCCTATCAAAAACTACTTAAAAAGCGTAAATCAAACTACACTACCAAATATGAATAACAATGAACTTCAATCTATTTGGTTACCAACTGATTTAATCATAAAATCACTTGAAATTGCCTCTTTCTCAGTACAAAACATTTGGAATGTGCAGGAAAATGTCAGCTTGAATTTCAGGCCAAATGAACTGTATCTCAATAAAACGAAAGTAAATTTTGCAGTACAGGAAGTAACGAAATCTGAAATAAAATTTATAGCCTACAATTTTTCACCAACAACGATATTTTTAAAAATCAGAGCTTGCATTGGATACATAAAAACCCCAAACTCAAAAATTATAAATAATAATATTACATATAATGATAGACAACCCGTTCATTATACAGAGTCTCATGAAAAGTCAGTACAGAACATTAATGAACAAACCAAGGAAAAGAAAAATCTAGGCATAATAATACATGATACAAAACAATTGAGGTACACCAAAACTTAGAGGAAACAGATTACAGAGATTTTGGAAAATTAATTACTCAATACTCAGATATATTTTCAAAAGATAAGTATGATATTCCCGTGTCAACTCTTGAGCCAGTAACCATCAACCTCACGGATAATACTCCCATATTTTCGCCACCATACAAACTAGCTGCTAAGGAAAGAGAAGAAATGGATGAAATCCTTAAAGGACTTCTAAAAGCAAATGTCATTGAAGAAACAAAATCAAATTATGCCGCACCCGCATTTATAGTGCATAATAAAAATAATACCCCTCGACTTGTGGTAAATTATAAAAGACTCAACAATAAAATTTTAAAAGACAGATACCCTCTTCCAAACCCCTCTACAATACTAGAAGCCTCTAGTTCAAAAGCCCCAGTGTCAAAAAGTATAATAATGTCCTTGTTATTTGACATAGCTTCTAGATGGAGTGCTGAATCTATCTGATTGCATGTTTCGGTGGCTTTGGATCTGCTTGATTCTTTGTTCAGCAAAATACCTCTCTACTCTAGATTTGACTTCAGCCTTTTATTCCATGAGGATAGCTGAAAATTCAAAACACCTAACAGCCTTTAATACACCCCAAGGATTATTTTGTTTCAAATGCGCACCTATGGGATTAAATTTATCACCAAACTCATTTATGAGAGGAATGACGCACCTATTTTCAGATATTTTGTACAAATCAGTCCTTATTTACATCGGCGATATTTATATAATGTCTTCTACACTTGATGAACACAAAAAAAAAAACTAGAAGAAGGATTTAAAAGACTGATGCCCGGTTTCTCAGTCGCTCAATAAACAGCTCTATAGCTATCGATTCAATAAATTTATCTATTCAATAAATTTATCTGCGTTTTTTAAACATATTTATCGAATCAATAGCTATGGAACGATTTATTGGTCCAACCAATCTGGAAAAAACCGTAAAGTTGCAAAATGGCTGCATAAGTAAACAAACTTCACATCACATGCTGTTTGCTTTCAGGTTATGCTATAGGTTCCCTACAGTTTTGTTCTTGTTATTCTATGGTTCTACTCGAAGGATCTTAACCAAGTTCTACTCGTTAGGATCTTAACCAAGTTCTATTAATCATTATCTTTTAATCGTTATTTATTCCATTAATTTTATTTATTGATAATTTTATTGAAACTAAAGGTGCCCTCAGGGAATACAATGACAGTTTTGTTTCAATCAAATTTTTTGTTTTCAAAATAAATTTTTGACCAACAGAATATAGAATGTGAAAATTTCAAAACAGATATTAATTTCTAAAAATTGAAACGATCACATTGTCTTGAACAGCAAATTGATTTTGGGCTCCTTCTATTTGAATTTGGTAAAACTCTTCCATCACTCTTCACAAAACATGGAATGCAAATTTTTCAAACATAATCTTCAGCTGTTCATTTAACGATCCGATAAATATTTATAAGCAGGATTTTGGCACTATAGTTTATCGAGAGAGTTATCGATTTGATAAGTTTATTGACTGTTCAAGAAACGCAAGTGTCATGTTTATAGATTCAATAGAGTTATCGAACCAATAAAATATTTATTGAACGACTGAGAAACCGGGAATGAGAGCAGCAAATCTCAAATTAAACCTCGAAAAATCCAAAATTTGCTTTAAATCATTAAAAATTCTAGGCCACTTAGTATCAGACCAAGGAATTTCGCCACTCCCTGACAATGTAGAAGCCATACAAAAAATGCCTAAACCTACCAACATAACAGAAGTAAAACGATTCCTAGGAGCTACATCATTTTACAGGAAATTTATACCCTGCTTCTCAAAAAGAGCATATCCTCTTACACAATTAACCCACAAAGATGTCAAATTTGAAGGGCATAGAAGCCATCAAAAGGCTTTTGATGACTTGAAAAATTGTTTAATGACACAACCAATATTAGCACACTATTGTGACCACAATGAAACATACATCATTACAGACGCATGTTCCATAGGCATAGCGGCCTGTTTAGCACAAAAAGATACGGATGGTATCATAAAACCAGCGAACACATAAGACCAATAGAAGGGGCTTCTTGTCGCCGAGGTGAAGCCACTTGTTAGGCGCTCGTCCACTACAAATATGGCGGCGCAGGGATGACTCCCCAAGTGGCGAGCACTTGATAAGCCAGTTTTTGCTATTACCAGTACAGCACGCATTACATCGCCAGCCTGTTTCTTCATAATATGAATTGCTCATTCTTGAGATGGATAAATTATAGAAATGTCATTTCTCAGTTGATCTAATTCTGAAATTATAATTGTGAGTAGAGGCATTCTGTGATGAATTTTATTGACAAGGATTACTCAAACTTTACTCGAAAAATAGTTAATTTTCTAATGGAGTGACATTTTTTCACATACCTTCCTATATTATGTCTGTCATTATATCATTAATATCTGCCATTTGGCTGCCACATCCTTTTACTTAACATGAAATAGAACAGTAGGAGAAAGAGAAAACAAAAAGCTGAATTGAACTGGATAATGTATTTACTTTGCAAATCTAGTCACAGCGATCATAAAAGACATAACAAAAACACTATCACAATTATTGTCTTTTGTTATCGCTGTCTAGTCACAACAATAATAATTAATAATCTTAATGTTGTTTGACATTCTCACTCATAATTTCTATAAATAGAATAGTCTCTTTCTCTAACACATAGCACAGCACAATACATTGCACAATACTCAGTGTCTTCGCGAGTGCTTCAAGAATACTTTTTTTTATCAACCAAAAGTTGATTTGGTTGGCGCCCATATAGAAGTTATATCATTCTGGATAGCGAAAGTAGGGTCTTCACAATAGGCTATTTCCCCATTAGACAAAGTAAGTAAACGTTCAACGTTTTGTAGTCATTGATTTATACGATTCAATTTAGTTACATGACTTTAAAGATGAATTTTCATTTTATAATTTCATTGTGTAACAGCATAGAAGAGAAATTAAAAAAGTTGTGACATTTATTTCTATAATCTCATATTAAAACTGAGTTATATTGTATGTATTATGTATTTTAATGGAGATGACTATTTATATTTTAAGAATATTGGCTCATGTTTATATTGTACAAGATACAATGCTCAACATATGATTAATAAAATGAAATAAAAAATTGTTCTAATAAACATTTTCCTATTTGGATCTTGTTCATTTGCGTTCATAATGGAAAGAATTAAAGGTTAGACTAATTTAATCAATAATTTCCTAAAAACAATCTAACTATAATAATATTATTACATTACAATAATAAACCTTCAAGGAAGTATTGAATCAAACACAAGAAATAAGTGATGAATTGGCTTTGTGGTTCTGGATGCACAAGCCGGCTGACGACAGCGCGCCATCCCGATCGCACTTCAACCTAACATTGTATCCAAAGTATAGGTTGTATTTTAAAATAAAAATCATGAAAAAAAAGTTCAGTTATTTCTGTACAACTTTCTCGCTTTGATCACATCTCTACCCAAAAGATGAAAATTTTGGTAGCTGACTCACTTTTTTATGTCATGTTTGAAACTCGGACAAAAATTATAACTTTAAACAACTAATTAAAATTTATAGAGGTAACTATTAACTTTTATAATGCCACTGTTATCTTCAGAAACTAACTGTCTATACTCATGCCAAGTTTGAAAGTTATATCTTAATCCTAACTGCAGTTTATTTGGAGAGCGCGCATTGAAATTTTCTGTTCTTGAAAACACGATTTCGTCTTTCTATCCACTACATGGATGGCGGAATTGGCTTCACCTCCTGTATGCTACGCTAGTGCATACGCCCCTTCTATTGGTCTTATGGGTTCGTTGCATAAAACCAATAGCTTATGTATCTCGCAGACTGACTAATAATGAGCAAACCTGGCCTGCCACTCACTTGGAAATGCTCGCAGTGACTTACAGTGTAAATCATTTTCGGTCTTTTATCATTAACAAACATTTCCAAGTGATAACTACAATACTACAAAAGTATTCGAGAGCCAAATTCACGCTTAGCGAAGTTAGCAGCGAAATTGGTGCAATATGGCTTTGAAATAATATATAAGCCGGGAAAATCATTACAATTAGTTGACGCCCTCTCCAGAGCGCCTATAGAAAAAACTATTGAAAAAGAATGGCAAAATATAAACAATATTGATACAGTAAAGGTAGACAATATTGATATAGTAAATATAGGATTACTTCAAAAACAAGATCCGTTCTTGAGCAAAATATACAATGCTCAATATGAGTGAAACGATTTTGAATGAAAAAGTGGATCTGATGTCTGACTGGTGTTATGCCAATAAACTCGCTCTTAATCTGAATAAAACTCAAAATTTATCTGTCTCCTATTGTAACTTAAATCCAGAGCATTTTGTGAAATTTCTAGGAATCTATATACAAAAGTAATATGAAATGGAAGTGTCATATTGACAGCACTGTTCCAAAGGTTGCAAGAGGAATTTTCATGTTGAAGAAATTAAAAGAAATAGTGTCTCTAAAAATATTAGTTAGTGTATATTACAGTTATGTGCACTCACATCTTTTATATGGAGCGCTATTATGGGCTAATTGCAGCCATTCTCATTCTCTTTTTGTCCTTCAAAAGAGAGCAATTAGAACTATGTACAGTATTCCACCTCTTACGCATTGCAAACCTCTTTTTATCAGATTAGGAATCATGAGTTTACCGAGTATTTTTATTTTTCAATGTTTGTTGTTTGTGAGGTTCAATCTGCATTTATTTTCTAGTCATTGTCATGTTCATTCTCACAATACACGTAATAAGCTAAACATTAGAAATGAATATTGTAGTTACAAATCAATCCATGTAAGTTTTAGGTCTTGTGCAATAAGATTTTATAATCAGTTACCACTACATATAAGAAGTTTATCTGTTAGGGAGTACAAAATTAGAATCAAGGTTTTTCTAATAAGAAACTGTTTTTATAATTGTAATGAATATTTGAGCTTTAATATGGAGAATTTTTAAATATGAATGTGATGATTTCTTGTGATATATTTTATATGTAATATTTATGTAACATGATGTAATTTTTGGACGTAGCCTATACAAATTGGCCTATTATTGGCCTTTTGTCTTCGGCAATAAATGAATTTGATTTGAATTTGATTTGACTTAGAAAAAGCTGATAAGATTATTGCGCGAAAATCCCGTAATTATACATTACGCGATGATGTTCTATTTTATAAAGAACAGACTAAAACAGGACTGCAATATCTTTTAGCAGTACCACATAGTGTTATTCAGCAAATACTAGCCCAATATCACGATGACATAAATTATGGGGCACATCTTAGAATCGACAAAACGTTCTCGAAAATAAAATATAAGTACTATACTGGCCGTCCATTCGCCAGGATGTTGTAGACTACATTAAATCTTGTCCGACTTGTCAAATCTCCAAAACGAGCAGAGAAAAACCAGCAGGGTTACTGCACCCAATAGCAATCACGGATCAACCCCTACACACCGTCTGTATTGACGCTATAGGGCCGTTATCGCTATCGGGTGGAAGATATAAATATATATTTGTGGCAGTCGACCGCACAACACGCTTTGCGTATTGCGAACCAACCACTGTGATAGACGCTAAACATTCAGCGACTTTCATTTTGAATTTCGCCTCTTTGTATGGTTTACCCAGAACCATTCATACCGACAACGGTACTAATTTTAAAGCCGAACTTATTAAAGAGATGTGCTTATCACTTGGAGTTTCCCAGAAATTTGGGTCAAGTTATAAGCCCACAACTCAGGGAGTAACAGCTAGAACGTTATAACGCCACACTTGTTAGAATGCTCAGATTTTATTCAAATATTAAACAAAATAACTGGCATTCCAATATTCGCCACGTTTGATTTGCTTACAATATCTCAAAGCAAAGTTCACTGGGTTATTCTCCTTTTTTCTTACTTCATGGTTTCCATCCACTAAGTCCATTGGACATAGCCTTCCTGCCGAGTGCAGTCAAGCTTGACAGAATGCATGTCCTCAATGATTTAGCCGAAATCAGGAAAAATTTGCCAGAAATAATAGGTAAAGTTCAAGAAAAACAGAAAGAAGCCCATGATAAAAAACACAGGGACTTAGCCTAGATATACAACCAGGAACGAAAGTTCTAGTTGCCTACCCCCAAGCGCAACCAGACACTTGTAAGAAATTAAATCACCCTCACCGTGAGCCTTTCAAGGTCACGAAAAGAATATCTCCTCAAAACTTTGAAATAATGAATTCCAGGCGTGGACAACCATTCCACGAAATTGTGCACATCAAAAGATTAAAGCCATACTATGACAGAAAGAACTCTGTAAACGATTGATTTGCAAAGACAGCAAATTTATACTAAATTCGTCACGCTGGAATACGGACGTAATTATGGTGTATTATGTATGATAACATCATAACTAAATACTAATTCACTGTAAAATATGTCAACAGATTAGCAACTCTTTATATTAGGCAGTTACGGGGCACCAAGCTGCAGCACATAAGCGACTGCACCACATCCTTGCCAAACTGCGGATCGAGTGGCTTCTTAGTTTCACCAACGAGACCTGATCAGACGAACGCCGGGACGATCCCCCCCTGCTCATATTAAGCACGAGATCGTTCTCCGACACTACATATCGCTGAAGCAGAAGTAGTCTACGATTGGATAACGACACATTCCAAAACCAACAAAGACCTGCGACTACGTAAACGATGAGTAGCTAGAGTCGGCGAGAGAGCGGACACGCGGTCGCGAATTCAAACTACAAAATACAAGTAGGATTAGTATATTATAATATTATTTATAGATATAAGTATTAATAATTTTCATTTATACAAATGTTATTAGCCTATATTAAACTATAAATCATGTTAATATATAGTCAAACTTTGAAAATTTATTGTTAATATATTAATGATGACTGATAAAAATGATTCTCAGTATGTTGATAATAATTGAGTAATAATTATTAATATATTGATAGTTGAAAAATATATACAATAAAAATAATCATGAATATATTATTAATGAATTGATAAACTTAATAACAATGTTGAATTAAGCACTAGCCAGTTATATTTATTTTATTCTCTGATAGGCATAGCTACTTAATACTCTTGACATCTACAAGAATAACCAACCACAAATACTAATATATCGATAACTTTCATAATTTAAATTTTCCCTTTTCCAACTCTTAACGACTAGACAATAACTTCCCGTCTTGAGATATAAAACAAAAATGTCTCGTACCATCCTTACCTTGATTTTATCAATATTAATCCTTTCAACACAAGGAGTGAAAATATTTTCAGGAATTATTTTCAAGGAAATTCCACATACATATGCATATGAATCATCAATTCCACTGTCTTACAAAGCACGAATTCCATCCAATGAGATTTTTCTTACACAAGAAAATATGGTACAGCTCCCAACTTGCGAACATGAAGACTGTGACCTCATGAATACAATCAAACAAATATATACACTGACAAATGGAATTCTTCGGCATGAAGAAGGAAACCAAAAATATGTTTTGAAAAATTTCTCGATTACAATTAATACAACAATGAAAGCAAAGAGGTCAATTGATTCCATAGGACAGTCATGGGCGCCCGCAGGATTTGGAGCAGGGGGGTGCAATAGATAACAAACATCATCTGGGGGGGGGGGGGGGGTGGAAAAAGGGGGTCCGTGGAAATTTTTTTAAAATATGGTGGTTTAAAACGAATTTTTACGCTATTTGGTAACTAATAGAATCTACCAAATAAAAATAGTATATTGTGCATAAAGGAGGGTAAGTCGTCGTTTTTTATGCCAAGGTTAAAAATGAATATTGTATTTAAAATTAAGTTAAGTTATTGTGTATAATTTATATGGTTAAATCCGCAAGCTATAAAATTAAAAAGGAACATAAATTTACAGTTGAATAAAGCCTATAACTTTTTTTAAATTGTGTGTAGAATTTCAAAACGTGAAGGCAGTCAACTGGCAGCTCGCTGCAAGCACTTTGCGGCAAGTGAAAACTTGGAACCGGTCTACTATGAGTCATATGAGGCTATCCGGACTTTGTATGTTGAGTGTCACAGGAAAAGGGTTACGAAAAAGTGTGATTTCATTGATTTGGTTATAAATAAATTTGGACAGCAACCAAGAAAGTTGAAGTTTTTGCTTTCTGAATAGCATTGATTTATAAGAATGGCTGAACTACTCATTTGATTTGGACATTAATTGAAAATAATTTTTTTTAATGAGCATTATGTAATGTACGTTTATAAATTTCTTATTAATAAAAGTAAAAACACAAAATTCTAGCTATTAAATTTATTTCCTAATTTTTTTAGCCAGGGGGGTGCAAGTGCACCCCCTTGCACCCCCCTTTGGGCGCCCATGAGGACAGTTTCTACATTACTGTTGTGGCACCGCCACTGACGGAGAACTACATACTTTAGAATTGAATGAAAAACAAATAACGGATCATGTAAATGCCTTCAAAAGTCTGGTTCATGATGACCATATAAGGATCTAGTCGATGTTACAGCAAAACTTATATACAGACTTCACAAAGAATATTTCAAATCAATTTCATGATTCATACATGAAAATTCAGAAGAAAATCAATAAAGCATTACTACAGGCAAGCCAGCTTCAAGAAACCACAATATCAGAAAAATTACTGGATTACGTATTCCATGGTTTCACCCAAATACATGTGTTAGCACGAACAAACTTCATATCAACAGTGAGAGATCAATGTCAGAAGAAAATAATTCCTTCCAGTATAATCAATTCAAGAGTTCTAAGAGAAGATCTACTAGAACTTCAAATGAAACTCCAGAAGAACAAATTTAAACTAGCTATTCCATTAACTCAACTGCAAATATACTATGGCCTGCAAATCGCAACATGTAATTTCCACAATGAAAACATAGAGATAACAATAAAGATTCCAGTTACAACTACAGGAATTAATTACCAAGTTTACGAATATATGGCAGCTCCACTGGCGTGGAATAATTTAACTTGTCAATTACCATCTACGAATTTGGTCATCGTCCAAGGAAAAACACGAACGCAAGTCATATCAGGACCACATTTACGACACTGTGAAGTACATCAATCACAACTAAGTATGTTATCTACCAAAGACAACAATCTACTGGAGATATATCCACACAATGTATAAAATATTTATCAGCTGAATCGACCTTAAAAGAAATGCAAAAGTACTGTACTTTCACGTGCAAGCCAAATAAAAACATCATTTCCATAATTGAAGACACAACCACGAGTTACATACGTCTCGAATATTCAACCTTCAACAAAACTGAGATGCAAGGAATCGTCGGATAGTAAATTGCCATACAATATGCCAGGAATTTTGCATATTGCAATACCATGTGATTGTGAACTACTGGACAAAAATATCACGCTGATACGTCCTACTTATCCTTGCGACAAACGCACTCCCTCAACAACTTCAATCCAACATTTTCTTCCATTACATTGGTTAAACGTCAAGTCGATAAGAGTCAATCCCTTCAAACCTCATGAAAACTCGCACTTCCAGAATTTTTCAGACGTCCTTGATGACGACTGGAATGTGACAATCCCAACACTTTTCATTCACGACTATATCTCACCGGAGATATTCACAGAACTAAAATTACCAAATACTTGGTCAGATGTAATTAAATCTGCATCCTTTCAAAATTACTGTATTTTTGGATGGTTACTATTTATTACCCTGATACTAATATATCTCCTTGTTAAACAATATAAATTGTTCTTACTACTTGAAACAAACAACCGACCACACATACAGATGACTGAGTTGAGAGGATAAAAATGATGATAATAATAATAATAATGAAAAGGGGATAAAAGAAGATTATTGTCAATAGTGGATACTACTTATTATTATTTTACATTAGCATAATTAAGATTGGATTATATTAAATAATGAATTGGATTATATAAGAGGAATTAACGAGTTTTATCAATAATGATACACAAAATATTGATGCAAAGGGTAAAATAAATAAATTGAAGGATCATTGAATAAATCCTGGAATTATATTGAGAATTATTTATAGTATAAGAGATTTATGAAACTTATTGAGTAGAGTTTTTTAATAATCAGACTTTTTTGTATGGGTTCTTTATCAGAGTTAGGTAGTGGTTAGTGGTTATAAGAATTAGGTACTTAAAATACAAAAGTTGATACAAATATATAATATTATATAAAAAATGATCCACAACAATGTATAAATTAGAATTACGAACCTCTTGAATATAAGAATATTGTTTTGTCATGTAAGAATTTATAATAAGAATGTATAAGGATAAATTTAATAGAATAGAGTTTTTTTTTTCAAAAATAGGATAAGATTACTATTGTTGTAAGATATTAATAACTGAATTTTATTTTTCTGGAACTTTTTTGAATTTAAAGTTTCTCCCTTTAAAATCAGTATTTCAGACTACATAATCCCTGATCTGAAGCTTCATAATTCAAGATGAATTTTTTCCATTTGTTGATTATGGTACCGTTCTATGTTTTGTACAAAATAATTCACAGTAATATAACTAGGAAAATGACATGTATCTTTTTTGTTTGAAATATCAAGAAATCTTGAAAAAAAAATGTTTTTGTCATATGAATATTGTCTTGAAGAAGATTCTTATTATACAATACACTGTTCTCATAATTATGTAATAGTAGTTTTAATATTTCACGTTCAACAATATTACGTTCACGTTCATTAAGAATTATTAGTTTGATAAATTTTTATAATAAGTAATATTGATAAAAAAAAGTATATGTTCATAATAAGTCATAATGATAGTACATAGTACATTGATAGTAATATTAATTTTATAAGACCTTGACCAAGTATTATAATTAAGAGGGTCGAGAAATCTAATGCCATAATATTTTCTCAAAAACCATAAAAATTTTCAATACCTTTCAAAAATTTTCAAGTTTCATCCAGACCAGCCCTAACAGAGCCAACTCTTCCACCTCTTCCCTAACAGAGCTGAGGTCAGCTCTTCCCGCAGAGAGGGAGAGATGTCATAAATGACAAAAATGATATTAAAAAATTTAATAGTCACGGCTACAAAAAAATAATAAGACAAGAAAGTTCGAAGTTACTGACAATTGAACAAACTGACAAATTTACTTAAACAGAATTTATTAATTTCGAATCCTTTAGGTGCTATTAGTTTATACTGAAGACTTACGCAATGGCGGATATTGACAACAGTATTCAACAGCTGATGGAAATCGATGAATGCTACTGTACAAAAATATCAGTCACCATCGGGAATCGAACCACGGACCTCCCAATTTCCGGTCGGGCGCCTTAACCACTAGACCATGGAGACCATTCTGCACAGCAGCACTCATTTTTACTTGGCCATATCGGCTCGTATCTCACAAGAAAGTTCGAAGTTACTGACAATTGAACAAACTGACAAATTTACTTAAACAGAATTTATTAATTTCGAATTCCTTTAGGTGCTATTAGTTTATACTGAAGACTTCGGCAATGGCGGATCGATTTCCATCAGCTGTTGAATACTGTTGTCAATATCCGCCATTGCGGAAGTCTTCAGTATAAACTAATAGCACCTAAAGGAATTCGAAAAATAATAAATTCTGTTTAAGTAAATTTGTCAGTTTGTTCAATTGTCAGTAACTTCGAACTTTCTTGTGAGATACGAGCCGATATGGCCAAGTAAAAATGAGTGCTGCTGTGCAGAAAGGTCTCCATGGTATAGTGGTTAAGGCGCCCGACCGGCAATTGGGAGGTCCGTGGTTCGATTCCCGGTGGTGACTGATATTTTTGTACAGTAGCATTCATCGATTTCCATCAGCTGTTGAATACTGTTGTCAATATCCGCCATTGCGGAAGTCTTCAGTATAAACTAATAGCACCTAAAGGAATTCGAAATTAATAAATTCTGTTTAAATAAAAAGACGTTTGAATCGAGAAGTCACACTCTTTCTCCCTCAACTTGTATGAAGGAGAAAAAGCCGTGAATCTAACAATCAGATCGAAAAGTCAGCATTTTAAAAAAATTCATTTTAAATCGGAATTTCTGTCTCATCACCATTAACAGTACTGTATATTAAAAATAAATAAAATTAAAAATTAATTAATAAATTATGTTGATTCAAAAAAAAGGGAGATTAAATAAAAATTGATTCTGTTCACTATTAGAAAATAAATTAAAATTCTGTATTTTATATTGAACAAATAAAAAAATTATTTAATTACTGTATTTTATTTGAATTACAAAAATCTTTTATAAGTTAGAATAATAATCAAATATTTATAAATATAAGTTCTATCATCAAAAGCTATGCTGAACCCTTGAAATAATATGAATTAGTGAAATATTGTTGTCGCGCCTTGTCTTTCACGATTCCCACATTCATAGGGTAAGGTTGGATGTGGTAATTGAGGGGGAATAGGTGCAATAATAATATTCCACCATAACCATTTATTACAGAATCCTTACCTAGTGGAGGCTACAAATGATAAAGGCGCTGTCCTTTAAAAATATTCAATCTTTACAAATAGTGGAGGATCACTACAAAAGATATATTACAAATGTTGGATGATACCATTACAATATAAAAAATAATAATAATGTTATGATATTACTTTTTCACTGGATATCTGAGCATAAATAATCACTGTAGACAATTTCTAGTGAATTTGAACACTTACTTATTTGTGTGATGGCTGATATGTTATTGAAATAGTTGATAAAAATATTACACTCTCTTGGAAATAGAAGATGTTGCTTTTATTAACAGCATTTGATGCAATGAGTTGTTATATTAAAATGTTTGAAAAACATATGATTATTATAAAACATATGTAGTTTTATAATCATCTCAATCATCTCCCTCCTTTTTCTTCTTTTAGTTTATCCTTTTTCTCAAGTGAATCTGGTTTCTCGTAATAAAGTTTCTGGTTCTTTTGATGCATTAACATCGTTTCATAAACAGAATGAGGAACAACACTTGGTTTCAAGTATTACTTGAGGGGGATTTTAGTCCTGATATGCCTATACTATTTAAAAGTTGTGAAGGTGAAAACTCCAAGTTTGACACTGGTGAGTTTCTATAATTGAGTAGGTACATTTCCAGGGACAGTTTTGTATCTTGGCATTTCTGTAACATATCTTTTCCCACACAGCACATAAGCTTAAACTAAGTTTGTATTTTACTTGGTTTTAACACTGTCAAGCAAGTTGAGCGATCCAAGTTATTTCCAAGCTCAAATCAAGCTGTTTAATACAAGCTGGTATTCCCAAGCTTATTAATAACTTGGGTTTCACGGCATAATAATTAAGGTGCGTTTGGTGCGTGCGCAACTCATAAAGTTTCTTTTTTGTGCGCTAGTTTTGCTAGTAGCGTGTAGCGTGATCTCGTCAACATCGTTGTTATTTCATAGATCCGCCATTGATTGCTAATTGCCATTACCGGATCACCGCCTCACGCAGCAATTTGCAATCTTTCAGCAATGTACCATTCAAGTTATTTAATTTTGATATTTCAATTGTTTGCCCACTCGAGCAGAGTTTTAGTTGAACATCAAGATTCAAGGTAAGTGTTTACTGAGTGCATGTATTCATGTATTTTGCAAGTATATACGTGCATATGCACATAATATTAATTTTAGGTAAGGACGAAAACATTGTGCATCATGTATTAACGGTGAAAATAAGAGTCTTACTGGCTCTTATAATTCCATATTAGCATCATCCTTAGACTATGATTCAATACGATTTTTGTTGCCATTTAAACAATACAGAAAAAAACAAGTCAATGATTAGATTCCTGGATTTCTTGTTCCATGACGAACTGCATTGTTATTATTAACTTGTTTTGTGAATTTAACGACTTGCAGGCAAATATTCATTAAGAATAAGTAAAATTTACTTACTCTATAGGCTTTCGAATCTTTGAGATCCGTTTTTAGAGGCGTGTTCCTAGATCATCAATGTCAGTTTTTTTTATTTCAGTTTTTTTCAATGATTAGTCTACAATAAGGTGTTACCTACCCTATTTTATTTTATTTTATTTCAGAAACCTAACTTTCTCCCATTGTTTTGTGAAGTAGTGAAGTCATCACTTACTAGGCTTTAAGCTAAAGCAGTGTAAACTTCTAGCTAGGCAAAGGCCTCGATCTATTATTAAATAAAATAATATCAATTATTCATATGTATTATCTTGCTGTGCAGAACTGACCTTTTTGAGTCGCGGCGGACGCGTTTCGAACTATGTTGTTCTTCTTCGGCGCTTGGTTGCAGACCAGTCATAGAACAACATAGTTCAAAACGCGTCCGCCGCGACTCAAAAAGGTCAGTTCTGCACAGCAAGATAATACATATGAATAGTTCTACTGCAGTTCACGAAAAATGGATAACTACAACAATAATAATATCAATAATATTATTATTATAATTTTTTTTCTATTATTTATTTTGCATATTATTAGCTTTGCCAGAAGTCTAGGAGATTCAGCTTAAATTTATTGCCTGCAGACTAAGTTTGGCACTGTGCAACAGCAAAAATGAACAGTTTTTGATCTGATAGATAGTATTTCTTGTTTTGACTGAATGAGAATTAGATAGATAGATATAAGGAGCATCCGTTGACCTCCTATAAAAGGGGTATTTGGACTTAATGAAACGAATTCGTTTTTTGCGCAAGCGTATTTTTAAAATAGCATCTATGCCCAGTGCTGTTT
This sequence comes from Conomelus anceps, assembly GCA_948455865.1. Lineage (NCBI taxonomy): Eukaryota > Metazoa > Arthropoda > Insecta > Hemiptera > Delphacidae > Conomelus > Conomelus anceps. The sequence continues at coordinate 20,648,530 of OX418220.1, forward strand.
TAGTGATAGAACGCCGTACCGGTACCTCTTATGGGACAAAAAACAAAAAAAAAATTTGTAACTTTAGGTGAGCCATTATGCGATTGAAGCAATGTATAGCTATCAACTCTGTCTACTTGGCGCGAGACTGTACCTAAGTTTATCAAATTTATTACTTTTTCTTGTAAAATCTAGCTATCTAAAAACTTACACTGATTACCTTACTTTCCATTTTTGTAACAAACTGTTATTTGTAAAATTATGCAATAATACATGTAAACTAGGTTTTTGTGCGATTTTTATAATATGCCCTTGAAATCTGTAAAAAATTAAATTTCTACAGTAGGCCAGTTAGTCAGCAAATACAGTTTTTTCCAGTAAAAGCAGACATAACTTTTAAGGAACCACAAGTTTGATATGAGTAAAAAATTTCAAACTGTCTCAGACAAATAATCTTTGTACTCACAAGTTAGTTTGAAGAGAATGACAATTGAACAAACTTGTGAGATACGAGCCGATATGGCCAAGTTAAAAATGAATGCTGCTGTGCAGAAAGGTCTCCATGGTCTAGTGGTTAAGGCGCCCGACCGGCAATTGGGAGGTCCGTGGTTCGATTCCCGGTGGTGACTGATATTTTTGTACAGTAGCATTCATCGATTTCCATCAGCTATTCAATACTGTTGTCAATATCCGCCTTTGCGGGAGTCTTCAGTATAAACTAATAGCACTCAAAGGAATTCGAAATTAATAAATTCTGTTTAATCTTTGTACTCTTATCTTATCAATTTAAAAAGTTTTCCCGCGGGCGGATCCCTTCTGATTACCCCCCAGACCCGCCGGAACATTGCGTACCTGAACCTATATATTGTTACAAAAACAGCACTGTCTATGCCTATATTAATAACTTAATATTTGCTATATTAAATAATTTATTCGTAGGCCTAATAATCAAATGCTAATACTTTTTGCTGTAATACCGTAGATTACAAATTTAACATCTATATTTTATATGCAAATTACAATTTTTTGTCACATAAAGTATTTATTTTTCAGCTGAAAGTAGCCTACTCATGTCGGTGGGAGGGAGAGATGCTTAGGCAATGACTTATAATTGCTTGAGACGGTGTCTAAGCTACGCAGTCGCAAACAAATTGTCTTATTCAGGTGTAGCAGCTAAGGATCAAGAAAATAGCCTTCAAGACCACGCAGCTCTGCAAAGTTATTAATGGTAGGTTTTTTTATATGTTCTATCAGGAAGCTTGTTTGAAGGTTAGGACATCGGCCTCACACATTAACAAAACTTGCTTCAAACTAAACCTTATATCTACTTATGCTAGAATGCAAATAAAACTACCTAACAAACCCCATAGAAACCTACAATTCAATGCAGAATATGAATTAGACTACATGTTAAACTTCTTAGACCTCACTATCACAAAACTAAATAACATGCACAAATTCAAAATCTACAGGAAACCAATTCTCACAGACACACTCATTCACAACTCATCCAACCATCCACATCAACACAAACTTGCTGTTTTCAACTCCATGATCTTAAATAATGATCCACTATCACAAGCTGACCGACCACCAAGAAGAAATTATTATGATCAAATATTTGCTCATATAATATAAATATATTAGCTCAACAAAATCCTAAATAGGATATCCTTAGCTCAATAGAATCCTAAATAAAATGAAAACCAAAACAGATTTGTCATACACATATTTCAACAAAAAAACACATATTCAAAATCTACAGGACTTTTGACTTTGTGCAGCACAAAGTAGTACATATTTTTCAAGAATCTGTATTTAACACAGCATTCAGAACAACAATTAGCCTTAGACACCAGCTCCAACAAAAAACATCTCACCTAACAAACAGCAAAATATGTTTTCCATAACCCATTAAATTTTGTCATGTAACTAACTACATTAACATTAATTTATTTTGTCTTTCTAATTCAAAATTCAGAGTCAGATTAATATAAGGCAATGCAAAGAGCAACCTTACATACATTTTTAATATGCCCTAGGCCTAATTTTCAGATTCAGTTATCTTGAAATGCATATGTCCATCAATTAATGAAAAAGAAAATTAATGATCCTGACATGCATATGTCCAGCAATTAATGATCCTGACATATGAATCAGCTGGCCTTTGTCAGTAACAAAGCTACACAAGGCATCACCCATCCTTCACTCATACTTGGGTTAAGATACACCTGTTTGGAGTTCCCATTTCAAAGTTAACTTGACCACGTGGATTCATTTATTTCATCAATTTCAATTATCCTGACTTGTTGAGGCGTTTAAACAATGTTTCCTAAAGTGATCTATTGTCAGTAGTTTCATGCCACTAAAATGACAGAAACATTATTATTTTACAGTTGCTGTGAAGAAAATGCACCCTTCATCCAATGACCAAGATGTGAAGGTCTACATTTGTCACTGGTTGCAGCAAGCCAACTCAAGGATCCCAAAAAAGTAAGAATACTTATTTAAGTTATTTTAATTATTTATCCTCCAAATTGCATCATAGTTCTTTCCTTTCAGAAATACATTTTCTTTTCATAAGTGTCCATGATAATGAATTAAAGTGTAAGTTATATGATGTTGAAGATCCATCTTGTTTCCACTAATAAAAACTTAGAAAACACTCAAGTCGAAATTATGACTCCTGTTATGGCATGGCAGCCATTTCACTCTCATGCCAGTAACTTATAACGAACTTTTGCAATATATTTTTGAATTAAAACATGGTAAGGCTCCTGGTGATGATGGATTTACTTCAAAACTTCTTAAAAATGTTGCTGTTGCTACTGTTCCGATTCTCACTGATATATTTAACTGTAGTCTTTCAAGTGGTAAATTTCCAAGCAAGTTGAAATTGGCCAAGGTGATTCCTGTTTTTAAAAGTGGTTCACATTCCAATCTAAGCAATTATAGGCCAATCTCTCTAGTATCAGTATTTTCAAAACTCTTGGAAAAAGTTGTTAAAAAGGTTTTTTTGATTGAGATTGATAATGGTGTAACAACCGAAACTAGTTTCTCGAACTTTTAATAAATGTGGTTGTGACAATTTCGTCTTATTATTCATTATGGATACCTTCCACAATATCACCTTCGCCATTACTAAGATTGTTAAAAAGAGACTGCTTAACTTTTTAAACCTGAATAACTTTTTCTATGACCGTCAGTTTGGTTTCCGGGAGGGGTTCAGCACTGAAATGGCTCTAGAGAGCTTCATGGCTTCAATATATCACAATCTCAATTCAAAGTTTACACCTTGTGTGGCTGGTCTTTTCCTAGATATAAGAAAAGCTTTTGACACAGTAGATCACTCTGCTCTACTCAATAAGTTGTTTAGAGCGGGCATAAGAGGTGTGGCATACAATTGGTTTGCTTCCTATTTATGTAATCGATTACAGTATGTTAGTGTTGGAAATGCTAAAAGTGAAATTTTAAATGTTGATTATGGGGTACCACAGGGTTCGGTTTTGGGTCCTGTGTTATTCCTGATCTTCATAAATGATCTTTTCCATGGAAACTTTAATGGATCGCCTGTCTCATTTGCAGATGACACGGCTTTTTCATATTGTGGTGCAGACAGTGAAAGTTTATTCATTAAGATGCAGGAGGATTTGCATAAATTGCTTGTATGGTTCAGCTGCAATGGTCTCTCCCTTAATGTGTCCAAAACAAAATATTTGCTCTTCACCTTGGTCACATCTTGGCAATTCTGTGTTCCACTGAAGTTTCATAGTTATGCATGCAACTGGTGTAACTGTGATTGCCAAACAGTAATGCAGTCTGACTCTATAAAATATCTTGGAGTATTGCTAGATGAGAAGCTTACATGGTCTCATCATATACGTAGTTTGAAAAGATATCTACTGATGCTTCTAAGAAAATTCTTTTTTCTTAAAAAAATACTGCCTGAACCTGTTCTAAGACAATTGTATTTTGCTCTTGTGGATTCCAAGTTGAACTATGGTATAACTTGTTGGGGCTCAACTTATAAAACACATTTAAAGCCATTAGTCACCATTCAAAAATCCATAATACGTGTTATGAAAGGTGTAAAGAGAACTGATCACTCTTTCCCAATTTTCCAATCTTACAAATGCTTACCATTGCATTACATTTTTGTTTTTAAAGTATTATCTTCATTCTTCTTGCAGTCAGGAAATCGTAATAGGCAATTGTATGAAGGTATGCACTTATATGGCACAAGATGTGCAACTAACAATCTTCTAAGGCTACCTAAAGCTTACAAAACTTTTTTCCAGAAAACGTTTGTCTTCCTTAGTCCTAAATTTTTCAAAAATGTGCCTGATTATATAAAAAGAACTAACAGCATCTATTCTTTTAAAAAACAAATTGCCAAATGGCTTATTTGTGCTCCACCTGAAAATATTGAGAGTTTATTCACTATCATTGGCTAACTTCATCTTTATTGATCTAGAATAGTAGATACATATGGATATTTTTTTTTAAAGCGTGTATGATGTGTGAATGTGTGTGTGAATGTAGCGATTAGAAAAAAAATTAACTCCTACTTGCGTGCAAATTGTTTAAATTTAGCAAGTAGTACTTTTTTGTTTTGGCCTTATATTAGTTTGTTGTTATGAGACAGTTTTGTCCAGTTTTTGTTGTTAAAATTATTTTTCTTGCTTAATTATTGCCTGTAACCAGCAAAATTGTTTCAATTAATTGTTTGTGATGTCAAAATAAAAAAATATTTGATTGATCTGATTGATATTTGATGCTAAGAGCATCGTCAGATGACCCACAGTACACTCTGAGTATACTGTGAGTCATCTGACAATGCTCTTAACATCAGAGTGAAACGGCCGTCACATCATAATGTGAGTCATAATTTCCACTGAAAAGTGTTTTTCAAGTTTTTATTATAAAATGTATAGATTACATTACATAGGTTTAGTATATTACATAACAAGAGTGTTAAGATGGTGTTCACTGTATGAGTATGATAGTTTATGCACAAGATGAAGTTGAGTGCAGAATTATCTTAAGAGTATATTAATCACCTTACCAGATGTGTTATATACGTTAAACACAGCAACTCCAGGTGAAATGGGAAATAATGATCTTAGATCAGCTGATCTAGCTTTTGGTCAAATTTTTTATCAGTGAATTATTAGCAAGTAGCCACCCATAAGTGTAAGGTGATAATCATTTGATGATCTTTACCACACAGTGTGTGGTAATAATCATCAAGTGACAGCTGAAAAAAAGATAGTATATTACATTACAAGTGTGGGAAATGGAGTTTACCATACAAGTATGATAAGTTAATGCATGACATGAAGTCAAGTGCAGTATATTATCATACAAGTATGGTAAACATCTTCCCAGATGAGTTACAAATGATATTTTTTGTCATACTAGTCTGAAATATAAAAATAATAAAATTTGAGCAAGTACAAAAAGCATCATTAAACATAACCTCAAAATCCACCACAGTAGTAAAATACTAAAAATTTATCTGAGATCAGCTATTTTTCCAAATTCTGAATCAGCTGGAATGTGGTAATATCAATATCCATTACCACACTGAAAAAGGATGCAGTAATGAAAATCAGCTGTTCTTTCTGTAAACAGTTGTTTACCGGCTCGATTCAATGCTTGGTAAAGTGGTGAATATGTATGAGTATGACAAAAATATTATTACCATATTGAGAAATGGGTACACTGCCAGCACATATTTTTGTATTTGTGCTACACATCTAGAGTGAGCTACTTCAGCCATATCATGATTGCCACCTAACACTGATTTAAGTGACAATTTGATTTAAATTAAGCTGTAGCATTTGGATGATCACTGTCAATTAAAATATATAATGGCTCTGTTGCCAGAACTGTTTGCACATATATGTGCATTCATGACATTTGCCCTATCAACCTACTTTCTCCATTTTAATTGTGATTATTTTTTTCAGTGCCTTTGCAGAAGAAAACTCTCAAGCTGGCTCTTCAGAATAAATACTGCTGTGTGTGTTTTAAACATTAAAATTATTTTATGAAGATTCCTTTGTTTTTGTACATATAATTTATCCCCAACCCCTACTAACTATGAAAGCTATATACATTGCTTTACAAGTAATTTGGTAATCAAACCTGTTAATTTTATCATATAATACCCATATACTTTATTTAAAGAAAAAAATTAAAATACTGTACTATAGTTTTGTCCAGGAAATTATAGTGTTTTTTTAAATGTTGCTCTCCAATTTCAATATTGTTGTTATTCAACAGCAGTGATTCAACTTGTTATTTTGTGGATTTTTCTTGAAAAGTTCAATCATCTACCTAAAAGCCTGTTAATAACTTGGGAATGTAAGTTTACTTTAAGCTTACTTTAGACTAGTTCTAATAAGCTTGTTTTTAGCCTGGTATTGTAAGTCAGTTAATAACTTGATAATGCAAGTTTACTTTAAACTTACTTTAGACTAGTTCTAATAAGCTTGTTTTTAGCCAGGTATTGTAAGTCAGTTAATAACTTGATAATGCAAGTTTACTTTAAACTTACTTTAGACTAGTACTAATAAGCTTGTTTTTAGCCTGGTATTGCAAGTCAGTTAATAACTTGATAATGCAAGTTTACTTTAAACTTACTTTAGCCTAGCTTAAACAAGCTTGTTATTAGCCTGGTATTGTAAGTTAGTTTTAAGCTTGTAACCTCAAACTTGGAACAAGTTGAGAAAGTGGTAACTTCGAAGCTTAAAACAAGCTGTTTTTAAGCTTAAAAGCTTGTTTACCCAAGCTGAAGTTAAGCTTGTAAGCTTGTTGTTTTAGGCTTGGAACAAGGTTGGAACAGGTTTATTGTGCTGTGTGGGTTACGATTCCAACAGCTTTCTCTGATAGTCCATTGGATTGTGAAAAATAAGGACTTGTCGTGGTTATTTTGAAATCCCATTCAATGGCGAACTGTTTGAATTCTGAGCTTGTGAATGGCATATTGTCAGCAATCATAAGTTTTGGAATACCGAATCTAGAAAATATTTCTTCAAGTTTTTCTATTATAGTCTTGCTATTTTTACTATTGATTTTGACAGCCTCAATCCACCTTGAGTGAAAATCTACTAATACCAGATACGAATGTTTTTGAAACTCAGCAATGTCCACACCAACTTTACTAAATGGCAGGTTTGGAATATCATGATTCAACATAGGGCACTTAGTTTTGGACCTGGCAAATTTTTGACAAACTTTACAAGCAGACACAGTGTTAGTTACATCAGAACTCATGCCAGGCCAGTAAAGACATTGTTTCATTTTTTTGACTATTTTAGATACTCCAAGGTGAGTTTCATGTAATGTCTCTAGGACAAATTTTTTTAATGATTTTGGCACAATCAGTCTGTCTCCAAAGTATAACAGACCATCGTTTTCTTGTATTTCGTTCCTGATATTGTGGTAATAATTTATTTCTCCATGTAAGTGTTTAATGTCCGGCCAACCATTATACAAGTATTCAATAATCAACATCAATGTTTCATCTGATGTACGGTAGTTTTAGTTTGAAATAGGTTCAGCCTAGGTTCATCTATTACAATTTCATCTGCTTGAACTGTATGGATGAAATCATCCATCAGAGGGTCCTTAGACTCAAGAGTTTTTATTCCACAACAAGACAGAAAATCGGCTATTTACATGTATTTGCCAGGCAGGTATTTGTCTTTCAAGTGATAATCAATCAGTTTTAGTTTCAGCTTTTTTTTAGTTTCATAATTGGTTTCAGCTTCATTCATAGATCTGGAACCGAAATGCACTGGTTTACCCTGTTGTAGCATACAGAATCCAATGGCATCTTTTGACGCATCACATTGAATTTCAATTGGTATGTTTGGGTCATATGGCAAAAGAATTTGAGGACTACATATTAGCTTCTTCATATCTTCGAAAACTTTAGTGTGACTTTTGGCGGGCCGCTTGGCGCAGTTGGTTGGGGCGTCGCAACTTCAACTTGCTGTCGTTTAAGTGGTCGTGGGTTCGAATCCCGCTCCACCGTCAGGCATTTATGTGTAATCATTCACCTCATTACCCACGCACAAGTCTTGGACTCATGTGGGCATCATCAGCAATAAAAAAAAAAAAAAAAAAGTGACATTTTTTTAATAACTCTCTCAAAGGAGATGTGATCTCTGATATTTTGGGAACAAAATTTCTCAAGTAGTTTACACCATGCCTAGAATTCGTTGCAACTCAGTTTTACTGTTTGGAGTTCGTAATTGACAAATCGCTTCAATTTTATCAGTCAGGTGACATTCCATCTTTAGAAAACTTTACTCCTAAATATTTGACTTCGTTTTTACAATATTGGAATTTGCTTAGGTTGAATCTTATATTGTACTTTCGAGCCCTTTCAAATACTTGTTCAAGTATTTTGTCATTTTCCTCTTTTGAATTACTTGCAATGCACAGGTCGTCAAAATAGATTGATACACCTGGTATGTCAGAGAAATATTTAGTTACTAGTCTCTGAGAAATTTCAGGCATGCAAGACAGGCCAAAAGGTGCGCTTAAAAACCTGTATGTTCCAAAGATTGTAGCAAATGAACATAGCTTGCTTGACATTTCATCCAAAGGAACATGGTAAAAGCCATCCTTCAAGTCTAAGATCGAGAAATGCGATTTGTTTGCCTGGTTTAGTGATATTTCATTTATTGTAGGGATTGTAAATTTTTCACGGACTATGTATTTATTGAGTTCGATTGGATCTATGCAAAGTCTCAAAGACCCATTTGGTTTTTTGACAACAACAATGTTGTTAACCCAATCTACAGGCTCTTCTACAGGTGCAATTATGCCAGTATTTACCAAATTATCAAGAGTTTCTTTAAACTTATCTTTTATTTTCAAAGGTAATCTTCTAGCTGTACTCATTGTTGGGACTGCATCTTTTTTCAATTTTATCTTACATTCATCTGGAAAACAACCCAAACCCTCAAAAACGTCTCTATTACTTTCAAAGACTTTTGTTTTATCATTCTCTGTGGACTTGGATACTCCATTCAAAACATCACTACGTTTTATCAAGTTAAGGTCAATACAAATCTGTAAACCAATGACTGCAAGGTGGTGTTACATTTCATTATTTTTGGCTTGATAGTTAGGGTTTTATATAAATGAAAGGGAAGAATATTAACATCTGCTCCACTATCGAGTTTAAACTTGATTGCATTCTTTTCCAACAAAATGGTTTCATACCAAGAGTTTTTGTTTTTAATTGAGTTTACAGTACAAAGGGAATTGATATTGGATTCATCTTGAAGTTCATTACTGGAGATCAATTCAGCATACCTGGTAGGTTTAGATTTACACACATTGGAAAAATGATTTGGTTTCTTGCAATTGTTGCAAATTTTTCCAATTGCAGGACATGTTCCAGTATGAATTCTACCGCATCTAGAACAGGATTTTTTATTTCTAGTGTTTAGACTATGTGAGTTACCTGGTTCTAAATAGTCTCCTTTATTAAATTTCTTTTCATCTTTGTTGACCTTGATCGCATCGACATCGCTCACTATGTCATTAGAAGCTTTAATCAATTTAACGTTTCTTCCTGCAACTTCGGCTGCTCTGCAAAAACTCAGCAATATCTTGTCCAAGGATGCATCTTCTCTCAATAATCGCTCTTGTAGCTCGTTATTTCTTACACCAAACACAATCAATGCTTTCACAGTAGCTTGTCCTCTTGTTCTTCGAAATTGCAATAAGGTTTAATTAGATTTTTTAATTCAGCATAAAATTGATCAAATGTTTCATCAATACTTTGCTTTCTTTTTAAAAGTTTGAAAATGTTCATACATTTTTCTTTGGCACACAATGCTTTTCTAAAGTGTCTATCACATATTCTACACTTTCCGTTGCTAATAACTCATCTTTTATTGAATTGAATAGCTTTAGACCATCACTACCCAAAAGATTTTTTAATCTGGCAAGTTGAACTGCTTTACTTTCCTTGTCTGTTTTTGTTGCAACAAAATATATCGAAAATTCTTCTTTAAATCTTTCAAAATTGTCCGCTACATTACCATCAAGGTAAAGTACACTAGGCTTATTAAACTCCATTGAGAATTTATGGAAGGTAACAGTTAATGCACAAAATTTGACAAAACAAACATACTTACAACATTTTTCCGACTGCGCCATGATATGTTATTGAAATAATTAATAAAAATATTACACTCTCTTGGAAATAGAAGTTGTTGCTTTTATTAACAGCATTCGATGCAATGAGTTGTTTTAAATGTTTGAAAAACATATGATTATTATAAAACATATGTAGTTTTATAATCATCTCAATCAATGGCTATTTTGCATTTTTGTAATGCTTCCTCGTTAGTAGGGCTCCAGCCATGTCTGGGAAAGCATTACAAAACATTCAAAATGGCCATCACACAAATACGTAGTAAGTTCAAATTCACTAGAAAAGTATCTACTTATGTTTGAATAATAATAATAATAATAATAATTAAAATTTCATTAGGTAGCCTATTCATGTATTAATTTTCATGGCTACGATAAGCCTAAAACCTAAACGATATAAATTGTTAATACGGTATTTCAAATTTCAACTGATGCAATACAGTTGAGAATTATATAAGGAAGAAGATTTTCTTACATAAGGGAGAACATCAATTACAAAGTTTAAATAACAATCATTTTTGTTATTTCCTTAATCACACTAAAATCTTTGTTGAAGAAGATTATGATTCTTATAGCTGCATCAGAATAATATTCATCTTGAAACTTGGAACCCAAATTTTCACGATCTCTACTATTTAACCCTACTATATTATAGAGCCTACCATCTATTATCAACTATTTTCCAAATAGTCGTAAGAGGTGACTTCACATTTTTGAGCTCATAAGTTTAGTGAAGAACCTTTTTAATGGAACAGTTTCGAACAGTTTCAAGTCTGTGATGTTTTCCATGATGAAATACTTAATGAACAATCTAATATTAAAACTGACACTGTATTTCACTTTTAAATAATGTTTTACTCACATATATTGGAGATGCTTGAGGAATGCATTTCACTTCTGAAAAGGCTGACGAAGCTTCTTTTCAGAAGTGAAATGCATTCCTCAAGCATCTCCAATATATGTGAGTAAAACATTATTTAAAAGTGAAATACAGTGTCAGTTTTAATATTAGATAGTTTCAAGTCTTGAGAAACTGTGTTTTGTAATCTGTAAATGCTTTCTGCTAATGATCGAATCATGATCGACTGCCAATATAAATTCATTATTGTAATATTTATAGTGATAAATGAACGAGAAAGTATTCATAAATTATGTTTTCTTCAAAGAATAGGCTAGCCTTGACAACACACTATCATGTTTCGAGCGTGAATTAAATGTAGCAGATGCGTGGTTAGCTTGATAACCCAAAGAAGTCAAATGCTATCAAAAGTTGACTACACAAATAACATTAAGAAATTTGAAAAATTAAATGTCATTAGAACCTTTTTTTAAGGTCAGAGGTCAGATCTATTTTGCAGTCTGAAGTTTATAATCATTGTTGTATGTTAATTTATGCAAACCAAACCTATTCGTTTTTGATTACGAGATCTTATAGGCTACATAAATTAATATAATTGTAATCATCAGCAACATAGTAGGGTATATACAGCATTGCTTAATTAAATTAATGTGAATAAATTTATCATGAAAAATATTGTCAAAAATGGTTTTGTAATAAATAGAATTAGGGAGAAAGGTGAGTCAAATATTAGACAGAATCCACTTTTACATATTACTTTTCATAAATGAGTTACTTTTGAAAATATCTTTTCACGCATAAAATTGGTACTGGAAACTTTATTTAGTTCTGTTCATCTCACATAAGCTTTCAAGACTTTATTATAGATTCAGACTACTGTAATGCCACTGCGTACTGAAAATTATTTCACCAGAATGTTTGCAAGTGCTCCATTTTACATCAGCGGATCTGAAAAACTGAAGAGATAGCGAATAAAATCAAGACGAATAATATATATATATGAATACTATATATATTATATAATATATACATTATTCATATATATTATATACAATTACAAATATATTTATACTAGCCGGCAGACTCGCTTCGCTCGCCTTAACCGTCTAGCCAGGGGGCTCCGCCCCCTGGACCCCCGGGGGGTCCAACTAATTTCCATTGTGATTAGATAAATTTACAGAAATAGGTGATTTTGGGGAGAATTTCGATACCATTACTTAGTATGCATCTAGGGTCTTAATCAAACAGTGGTATTTCGATTATATAGATATAGATTTCACTCCATGTGGCCTTGAGGTTCTTGAGAAATTGTGATCAACTAAATTCCAAAAATCCTAAATTTTGAGATGAATCATGTAACCCTATTTTTCACGTGTTTAGCACCCCAGCTGAAAATTTGAACTTTTTTGGCCTTGTGATTCTTGAGAAATTATAATCACCTAAATTTTCAAAATCGTTAATCTATGGTAAATTAATTTCACAACTAATTTTTTGTTGATTTTCTGATCAATATCTATTTTCACAAAAATTCTCAGGCTCATGTACTGTTACAAATAGTATTTTATTAATTCCTTAATACTTCTTTGTAAACCTAACTATTGATAGGTAAGAGTTCTTATAAGAACTGATATTTATTCGATTTGAGCGTTGGATGAAATTCACAAATACTCAGAGAACGATGTTAGCAGTCTGATGTGCAACTGCAAACTGATCTGATCGTGAAAGTGAGTGATCGTTTGAGGTAGTAGGCTACGCAATTGAAGTGGGAAGGGGTCAGCCTACCGGCAGTACAGTCAGGTTCGGAACGGAATATGCAACTACAATGAGCATTCTTCATAGGAGAAAGAGACAGCATTCTTCTAGAAAGAGACAGCAACGTCGAGAATACGACTATACACTATGCGGATGGGAGTCGAAATGCATAATATGCATGCGCGATTAATCGGCTCCAGCAAAGTTGTACCGAGCAATATTGTACTAATATTAAAAATTATTGTACTTGACCTAACAGGCAGCTCGGCTACTTTTTTACTTTTCATAAACGTTGGCTTTTAGCTATTGAAATTATTTTGGTAGCTCGGGATAAGTTTGCTTTGTTTGAAACAAATTATTATTATTCATTAATAGACCTAACCTACTGAACTTGCCAGCCAAAGAGCTTAAAGGAACAGCTGATAGAAGTCAACCGTTTTTAATCATATGGCAGACCCCTTAGCAGCGTTATTTACACTGTCTTTGAACAGCAAAAGACTTTGCACTTTGCATGTAGGCTACCATACAGTCAGAGCCTTGCAATAGGCTATGTGGGAAACATATGACTGAGTATGATGAAATGTTATTATGCCAGGTTGATGACATCTGTTAAGTGCAAATTTCAAAATATTTGGCTGTTTATCACCAAACTTTTCAAAAATCGTCGATTTTGGGGCTAATTTTGAAACTTTTTTCCAAGGTACATCTAAGGCTGATACTTAACATGAATACCAAATTTTATCTGATTTGACCTTATGGTTCTCTAGAAATTGTTGTCACCTAAATTTTCAAAAACCGTTAATTTTGGGCCCATTTTGGGGCAAATTTTGAAACCCTTTCTTAGCACGCGTCTAGTCCCCCTACTGAATACGTGTACCAAATTTTATCGTTTTTGGTCGAGTGGTTCCTGAGAAACTGTGATGAATGAGTCAGTCAGTGGTAATTCGATTATATATATATATATATAGAGATTTTTCCCCCCACAAATACATTCTTATTTTATACGCCTTTGGCTACCTCTTTTCCAAGCTCAAATTTCTAATCCCTTTCTCCAATTGTTTGTCTTATTTTCAATTGTTAGACTGTTATTGCTCTTTGTTGGCCTGTTGTGATCATCCAAGTCAACGGGCAATGAATCTGCTAAAAGTCATTATTAATTTAATTAATAATTAATTAATTATTAATTTTTGTCAAATTCTTTGTAGCACACAGCTAGCTTAGGCTAATTCTATGTGGACTGAAAAAGCACGGCACAGCGTGTAGCTTAGAACCCATTATATATGTGATTCTTATATAGATGCATCTGTCGGCGCCGAATTTCAGTCCATATTTTATAGTTTCTTCAATAAGGTAGCATGGGAACTGAATTCAAGCGTTTTTTTTTTCAGTATGGAGTGAGCCTTATAAGCATTTTCAGATATGAGATGAATTTCATTACATTGATTAATTTATTCATTCAAATGCAAAAGCTCACATAATATACTTCAGGATGTATAAACATACAGTCCTTGATAAACATACAGTTATGATGTTGAAGATCCATCTTGTTTCCACTTATATGTAATAAAAACTTAAAAAACACTCAAGTGGAAATTAACTTACGTTATGGCGTGACGGCCGTTTCACTCTGTTGTCAAGAGCTTCGTCAGACGACACACAGTACACTGACTTAAGGCATGAGTTTGAGGGTTATGGATGTTGGAATGGCGAAGGGTTGGGGGATGAGTAGTCGGGAGGTTTGAAATTGGATTATTTTTTCAAAGAGGGTATGTGAGAAGAAGTTAAGTTGATCATTTAAAATGTTGTCAGGTTGCTGCTTTGCGTGTTTGTAAATCTCATATTGTTCTAAAACATTGAGTTTCTGGCTTTTGTGAGTGAAGTTTAGTGTGTCTAAATTAGTGTCAGTGTCAGTATAACAGTGGCCTGTTGAAATGATGTGTTCAGCAAAAGTGGAATGTGTGTTTGGGTGTGTGATGGCTCTTGTGTGTTCTATAAATCTAGTGGTGAATGTCCTGCCAGTTTGTCCCATATAGAACTTGTTGCAGTTATTGCATTTCAATTTGTAAATTCCAGATCTGTTGTACTTGTTTTGAGGTGTTGTCTGAGAATGCAGGTGTTTTTTGAGTGAGTTAGTTGCTCTGTAAGCTATTTTATATTAGAGTTCTCTGAATGATGCTGCTATTTTGTGAGTTTTGTTGTTGAGGTATGTAAGTGTGATGAATATATGGGGCTTGTCATCCTGTTTGTTGCTGGTGTGAGTGATTGGTTTTGTTGTTATTCTGTACAGTAGTTTGTCTATTAGTGTGTGTTTGTAACCATTCTGTTGTGCTATGTATTTTATAGTACTCAATTATTTGTTGTAATCTTAGTGTTTGTGACTTGGGTTTTTAGTAAACATACAGTAGTGATATTAATTTTCAAATTCACAAAAATGTGATAATATTGATAATAGTGAAAAATAATTAAAATAGTGGACCGAAGAGGCGAGATAATAAGAGGTATAGGCGAAAGTTAAAAATATATAGGCTAAATAGCTTGATCAAGGGAAAATGAGCTCAATTAGTTATGAGCTCATTCAATTAGTTGAATGTAGAAGAGTAAATTTTCAAAAAAGAAAATGAAATTGACGAAGAAACGGGGAAAATAGATTCTTGGATGTATTTTTCTATTCAAAATCCACTATAGTAATTTTATTTTCAAGTTCTTTTGTGTATCTTGTTTTAACAAAAGTAGATGTGACTGTGTGGCTTAGTGTGTTAGCTTAGCAAATTTCTTCCATACTTTACCACATATCTAATTATTATTATTGCCTGAATAATTTCTCACAAATAGGCTTTCGTTTTTCAGAGAAGCTCAAAACTCCGACTTTTCTATGATGAGAATATATGAGATCTTCTAGGTGAATATTGTTCAAAAATTGGGTATAAAAATATCGATGGTTTGAACAAAACAGCTCTCACTTGATAGATTGGTAATGCAATAAACAATGCAGCAATAGCCAAAGAAAACAAATTATAATAATTGCGCTGCACAGCTGTTTATTGCAATAATGCATTAAACAGCTCCAAAATTCGATAAAGTGTATTAAAAACTGCAATGTTGTGCTTTGAAACCACTCAGCTTCAATTTGAATTTTGACACAGTACTGTTAAACGTTTGTTCAGCTTTTTTGAAAGATTGTTTGACAACAACATATTCATTATGCTAAGTAGTCTTTTCTTGATTGAGAAAATTGGAAGTTCATTGGAATCTTGAATTATCGCATCTTAATTCTACTAGAATAAGATGATTTTTTAATATTTTGTAAAACAAAAAAATTTGCTAATTAAATGATCATAGACCATCATTCGAATGAATGATTATCAATAACTTATCACTCATCAGCATATCAATAATGGCGTGTTCGTAACGTGCTTTGTTTGTTGTTTGAATTAGGCTACTTTGTTGGATGATAAGTTCATGAAGTTTCTCGGTCAAGTTCATAAGCGCTCACTCTGCTTTTACTAATCAATCTGCCAGTTCGGCTAATAATAATTTATATTGCTTCACTCTATTTTCAAGAAAGCGTGTTACTAAAAAATCTCATATTTCTATAGTCTAATATTTTGCAATAAATTTGAATTGATATTGTGAGATACAGTTTGATGTTTTTTGTAAGGAAGAAGATAAAGTGGCCTTGCAGCATCATATTATCGTCTCTCAAAGGCGATTTATTAGCATTGGCCTACAGTATAACAAAGAATTAACTGTACCTAAGTTATATCAGTTGAGCTAATTTTTCCTGGCAGATTTTAACGGGGTATTGAATAAATCAAAGAACATCAATCGAATGAATGATTATTATCAATAACTTATCACTTATCAGCATATCAATAATAGCGTGTTCGCAACGTGCTTTGTTTGTTGTTTGAATTAGGCTACATGTTGGAAGATAAGTTATAATATTTTCATTGAATAACTTACCTTTCAAAACATCTAGCCTATGCTTATTCATCATGAACACGTTTTCAAATTAGACCTAGGATTTCAAATGGGTGTACTTGGTGAAAAATATTGTCTCTGGGTAAGAGATAATGAATTAACACTGCGATAGATTGATTTCACTTATTATTGTACACACCATAAAATGGACTGTATAAAAAATAGGGGGGTTCAATCCCTGCGTGCTGGATAAATTGATATTAGATTATATTTAAATATAATGTCTCTTGTTCACAAATATACGTGTGCCCTTCACACGGGTCTCCTGTGGACTGAATTTTATGGGAGATACCAGCCAGCACCCTATATGCGCTCTGCTCTCCCCACCATATAGACCCTCACAAGCACCACAAAATATAACAAGTTAGTTTGAAGTAACTGACAATTGAATAAACTGACAAATATACATAAACAGAATTTATTAATTTCGAATTCCTTTAATTGCTATTAGTTTAAGCTGAAGACTTCCGCAATGGCGGATATTGACAACAGTATTGAATAGCTGATGAAAATCGATGAATGCTACTGTACAAAAATATCAGTCACCACCGGGAATCGAACCACGGACCTCCCAATTGCCGGTTGGGCGCCTTTACCACTAGACCATGGAGACCTCTAGGTCTCCAAATTAGGAAAAAGGAATTCGAAATTAATAAATTCTGTTTACAAAATATAAAATATGGAACATAATCCAAAACTTGTGAAACATGAAAAAAGATGTAGATGTAGGCCTACTCAACTGCAAACTTGAGCAGATTTGAGTTACATCAAGCATCTTTTAGAGTGCAAGTAGCACAACTTCTCCGGAAAGAGAAGTTTCTTTTCAAATTTCAAGTTTAAATTTGAACTTTAAACATTGTGATGTAGAATAACTACTCTTCAAATCCGCTTATGCGCAATTAAAATGATAATAAACGTATGATTTTTTTTACAATGGTTAGGATATCCAGAGACTTGAGCATTAGCAATGAGGTGAATGATGAAAATGCTAGGCTGGAGTGGAATCGATCCCGCAACTGCATGAGTGGGAGTAAGTCAGTGTGATCGCTCTTACCAACTACACCTCAACGGCTCCATATTAACAAAAACATAGCAGTAATTAAAACATTTTATTCTTTCCACAAGATGAGCAAAAGATAATGTTAATAACTATATAAGCTTCAGATTAGAAGAGTCAATGCCATCCGGCATTGAACCTGTAACAATCTACTGCGTCAAGTCCATAGGCCACTGATACAGATATAATATTTCCAATATTGTATATTTATGATTGAATAAATCATTTCTCCGTGCAATTTCAACTTATCTTTTCATTATTTACCAACAATGAACAGAAGGCCATCTTTGACGTAGACCAGCCTAAAATCGAACTTTTTTGCAGGAAATTTATCTGCAATTTTCTATTTATATTGACGTATAAACATTGTCTGATAATAAATATTATAGAGGTGGCGGTTCAAAAATTCTGATCATTCTGCTTTTTCAAGATGCAACTAATCAATTTCTGATTGGAAATAAACAAAGTAGCCTATTGAAAAATTGAAGTTCGTGTGTGTGTTGACATGAAAAAGCTACCGTATTCAGTTTACTGCTTACAAAATTATTGTCAAAGTCTGCCATCATTTTATTATTTATTTATTTAAAAAACACCAAAAAACAAATGTAATATTACATCACAATCAGATACACTATATTAAACTGTTTTTTACAGTACATATAAGAAAAAGATATATACTTCAAGATTTCCATCAGCAAAGCCAAGCTTGTGCGCCGGATGAAAATCAATACAATAACACTTATAAACAACCTTAAAAATAACTTATATCCAACATTATAAGAATACAGAGCCTAACATAAAATTGGTTTTCACAAGGATTCAACAAATTTCTAGGAGTATAGTTTTTCCATTGTTTGTACAGCAGCTTGAAGAATCCCTTGAAAGATTTTCACATAAAATAGACTGTCTATTATAGAAGCAATGATGATAAACCAAATTCTAAATAAAAGAAATAAAATAAGATACTTTTTTGCGGGCAAAAACATGTCTTACCAGGGATGAAACCATATATTTTTCCCAGATGACATCAAACAATTTTCATGTGTTGTTTAAGAATTTTCTGTAAAATGCAGTTCAAGCAGCTTCCGAATAACCTTCGTCAAGAGATTTTGGTATCCACCCTGGGTGGTTAAAAAGGATTACAAGGGGTTCAAAAAAGCACCATATATATCATAGGATACAACTATATTATATGGTTTTTGTAATAGAATCTTAAAAACT
The DNA here is from genome assembly GCA_948455865.1 of Conomelus anceps. Classification (NCBI taxonomy): domain Eukaryota; kingdom Metazoa; phylum Arthropoda; class Insecta; order Hemiptera; family Delphacidae; genus Conomelus; species Conomelus anceps. The sequence continues at coordinate 20,667,564 of OX418220.1, forward strand.
CACTAGTTTTATTGCATTGTTAGAAAATCTTGATGTTTCTGACCTTCAACAGATGATTATTGAAATCTTTTTCATTTTCCCCATACTATAGTCTAACGGGTGGACTACTTATTCTGTATGATGAATATCATCATTTGAATGTTTATATAGTTTGAAATTACAGTTAACCACCATTAAAAAGACGACCCGTTAATTCTTCATTTGGTAGGGAATAGAGCGCATGCGCGGACTGTGTAGCGAAGCCATGGTCACTGTTTGTCTACATAAAACAACAAAAAACTAAGCTTACTAACCTTTCTATACTTAATATACTTTCTATACTTCAGTATCCCTCATAAGTAGAGAAAGGTTAGTTGGTTAGGTTTTTTCTTGTTTTATGCAAACAGTTCGCGCAAGCGCTCTATTTGGAGAATTATAATAATGAAAATACCAATTGGAGAATTAACGGGTCGTCTTAAAAGTGCTATTCCGTACCTAAGAAACCCAACTAACAAAATTCTTCATATTGAATGGCACAATGGCACAGTCTTTTTTAAGCGCCTTAGTTCCAAGAAAGTTGTACTGAACTCCCATGAGATTTAATATTTTTATTGTAAGAATAAGATTTATTTATGAAATAATTTTAGAATAATCCATGACAGTAAAGGAAATGATGAGAGTCAGTACGAGTATCAGTTTTTAAAATACTTGGTAATGGAATGCCTTCTATTGAAGCTAGATCATGTCGATTTGGAAATAAATGAGAGCCTGATTTTGCAAACTCTAATATAAATGAGAAATAATTAAGAGTATTAATGATTCAGCCTTGAACACGATGACATTGATAGCAGTTCTATTCCTCTATTAATATCTGAACTTTTCCAATCTATTTCTTCAAATGCGTAGTAATTTACATTGTGAGCAAATAATGGGGAGTGGACGATTTCAACGATTAAATATAACACCGCTCCTTAAATTCAATTCATGGGCTATTTATAAGATATGGGGTTTTTATAAAATGGGAATTTTTAAGATATCTTATTAATAAGACAGAAATTCTTGTCACTGCTGAATGAACATAGAATATTCTGCTTTTCAACTTAGCCTACTTCATTTCATATCAACCTGTTTTCTAGTATCTTGAAAAATAATAGCTCATAGAATATTATTGAGAAAATCAAAAGAATAAGGTGTGTAACAAGTGATAGCCGAGTGCCGTAGCAGGTATCTGTTCAATCAGAGATAAGCTACGAAACTCCTGGGCCATCTTTGTAACGGTGACCGATTGGATTGGCCAGCAAAAACGACTCTGTTCTCTGCTGTAGAATCACTCCCCGGTGGTTCGGAGCCCACCTAAATCTTTAGGTCCAACTCATCAATCACCATCATCCAATTCATTACCCACGCACAGGTCTCAGAACTATGTGGACTTCATCCTCCAAAAAAAGTAAGATTTAGAACAAACGACTGTATGTAGCCTACATATTGAGTGAACATTCACTTGGTTTGATTGTTACGAATAGTGAAAGCATGTCAATTATTTGAGAGATTGGTGATGAACCAACGGTCAGACAGGAGACAGCAATAATATAAAGTAATTGTTTTTAATTCATTTTAGAAGAACTTATTCAACTCCTAAGTTGGCAGACTGAAACAACCCACAATGTCTAAAAAGTCCATAAAATCGATCTAATCTCATAAGTTGAAATAGCATCTGATCCAGCAATAGGATCAAAATAGCCTACTACTGAATTAAATTTTGTTGTAATTCATCACGCTGTTCGAATAAATGTTTTTACTAGTCTTTCCACTTGGGAGCTTTCATTTTGGCTTAATAAAAAATTAGTCAAAAACTTCCAAAGAGGGGAAATTAAAATCTACAAAATATGAATTAATGGAAAAGGAATATGGTTTATTTTATATTATATTTAGAAGTTGAGAATATATAGTGAAATAAAAAATGATATTGGTGACAAGATGGGAAATACCTAGTTTAAATTCGTTGTTTCAAAATTCCGGGTTATAACCGGACAGTTATTTAACCAGGACAGCTTATTGTTCAGGTGCAAAATGGAACAAATAAAAAATGACTGCTGTCGGAAACTGCTGGGGCGTACTTAAAAGGACGGTTAAAGTCCAAACTTAATCTCGGATCAAGGTGAAGGGCACTCTGAGTAAACTCTTTTAACAATGCGAAATTGATAACTGCACCCATATCACCTCTACGCCTACAAGATGATATTGCTATACATCATAATACAGTGTTTATATTTATATTACTTGCCTTGACTGTGACGTGTAAGATAGCCGCTCTCTACTGATAGGACACAAATAGAAACTACTGACTTTTTTAAAGAGAGGATTCTATGAACAAAAGATGTAAAAACACATTGTAATAATATTAGAAAGAAAAAAGGTTTTATGCTTTGTTCATACCAAGTAATAATTTTATGGGAGATTTAGATATGTTTCAACTAGAGAGAGATAAGTTTTTGTTTTTCTTAGACTAATATATGAACTATGTACTAATCATGTAATCCAATATCAAATCGACTAGAAAAAAAGAACCATAAACATATTATACTGGTTTCACCCTATAGCCTAATACTTAAAATACGAGTTTCAATATAATGATCCTTATTACTGTGAATGAAGTGAACGGTCATTTTAAAAGTGGAAATATACCTTAGGTAAGGGAAAAATGACGTATCTATGTCATAAAAGCTACTCTTAAGAAAAATAGACTTCTACAACAGAACGGGGTCCATTTCATAGCAATTGACTACCCCTATTATTATAAACCTGCTTATAATTAGTTTGAAGTAACTGACAAAATTCAACAAACTGCTGACAATTATACAGAAACAGAATTCGAAATAAATAAATTCTGCTTCTTCATTTAGTATCCCAATTGCAAAAACTTATTTCTTATTTATATTGTAGATTGAAATTTCAATTTGTAAATTGTTACCAGCGAACACATAAGACCAATAGAAGGGGCTTCTTGTCGCCGAGGTGAAGCCACTTGTTAGGCGCTCGTCCACTACAAATATGGCGGTGCAGGGATGACTCCCCAAGTGGCGAGCGCTTGATAAGCCAGTTTTTGCTATTACCAGTACAGCACGCATTACATCGCCAGCCTGTTTCTTCATAATATGAATTGCTCATTCTTGAGATGGATAAATTATAGAAATGTCATTTCTCAGTTGATCTAATTCTGAAATTATAATTGTGAGTAGAGGCATTCTGTGATGAATTTTGTTGACAAGGATTACTCAAACTTTACTCGAAAAATAGTTAATTTTCTAATGGAGTGACATTTTTTCACATACCTTCCTATATTATGTCTGTCATTATATCATTAATATCTGCCATTTGACTGCCACATCCTTTTACTTAACATGAAATAGAACAGTAGGAGAAAGAGAAAACAAAAAGCTGAATTGAACTGGATAATGTATTTACTTTGCAAATCTAGTCACAGTGATCATAAAAGACATAACAAAAACACTATCACAATTATTGTCTTTTGTTATCGCTGTCTAGTCACAACAATAATAATTAATAATCTTAATGTTGTTTGACATTCTCACTCATAATTTCTATAAATAGAATAGTCTCTTTCTCTAACACATAGCACAATACATTGCACAATACTCAGTGTCTTCGCGAGTGCTTGAAGAATACTTTTTTTATCAACTAAAAGTTGATTTGGTTGGCGCCCATATAGAAGTTATATCATTCTGGATAGCGAAAGTAGGGTCTTCACAATAGGCTATTTCCCCATTAGACAAAGTAAGTAAACGTTCAACGTTTTGTAGTCATTGATTTATACGATTCAATTTAGTTACATGACTTTAAAGATGAATTTTCATTTTATAATTTCATTGTGTAACAGCATAGAAGAGAAATTAAAAAAGTTGTGACATTTATTTCTATAATCTCATATTAAAACTGAGTTATATTGTATGTATTATGTATTTTAATGGAGATGACTATTTATATTTTAAGAATATTGGTTCATGTTTATATTGTACAAGATACAATGCTCAACATATTATTAATAAAATGAAATAAAAAATTGTTCCAATAAACATTTTCCTATTTGGATCTTGTTCATTTGCGTTCATAATGGAAAGAATTAAAGGTTAGACTAATTTAATCAATAATTTCCTAAAAACAATCTAACTATAATAATATTATTACATTACAATAATAAACCTTCAAGGAAGTATTGAATCAAACACAAGAAATAAGTGATGAATTGGCTTTGTGGTTCTGGATGCACAAGCCGGCTGACAACAGCGCGCCATCCCGATCGCACTTCAACCTAACATTGTATCCAAAGTATAGGTTGTATTTTAAAATAAAAATCATGAAAAAAAAGTTCAGTTATTTCTGTACAACTTTCTCGCTTTGATCACATCTCTACCCAAAAGATGGAAATTTTGGTAGCTGACTCACTTTTTTATGTCATGTTTGAAACTCGGACAAAAATTATAACTTTAAACAACTAATTAAAATTTATAGAGGTAACTATTAACTTTTATAATGCCACTGTTATCTTCAGAAACTAACTGTCTATACTCATGCCAAGTTTGAAGGTTATATCTTAATCCTAAGTGTGTTAAACTGCAGTTTATTTGGAGAGCGCGCATTGAAATTTTCTGCTCTTGAAAACACGATTTCGTCTTTCTATCCACTACATGGATGGCGGAATTGGCTTCACCTCCTGTATGCTACGCTAGTGCATACGCCCCTTCTATTGGTCTTATGGGTTCGTTGATTGTTACACGTACAGAAGGCTCCAGAAGAGAGAAAAAAAGCATTATGAAGACTAAGAGAATTATTATTATGTTGTCATGAAACATTTTATGAATTCATTTACCTAATTTATCAACCGAATACTGGTTTATTCCATACGAGTTGATATCTTTCCAACGCTTGCAGGAAAACTCACAGTTCTCCTGTGAATGTCAAATAGCTTTGATAAAGCCTATAAACGGTTCATTATATTTACATGATGTAAATATTTACGAGTCAACATACCGTTACATGATAGATTCCTAATCCCTTCCCTAATACATTAATTATTGCGCAATATTTATGTGCTGAGTCTATGAAATGTTTTCTTTCCACGTGAGAAATTCATTAAGAACAATAAAATTAATATTTCTGCTATTTTTGGCATGGATGAGGAATATTAATTACTGTGTCATTAATATCTTTAACGATGCTATTTATATGATTAAATTTTAATAAAATACAGACCAAGAACATTAGCTTGAAAGCATCAGCTAAAAAATAGTAATGATAAAGATGAGCTTACGAAATTCGTCAAATTCCTCAAAGATCGGAAATTTATCATGTGCATACAATGAATGATAATATTATTGAATTGAAACAAATATTATCCAATCAATTTATTGTAAGCATGTTAGTTGGAAAATGTTTATAGTAGCCTACTCTTGCTATGAACAATTTATTGTAGAATATTCTGTATTCTTTAGTAGTAAAATCTGTATCAACTCTCTTTGTATTACTATTCTATGTCATGCTTTATTACAGACTCTCTAAAGACTAATAATGCTCTCTAAAGACTAATAATGCCATGCTAATGTATTCAATTTCAATTTGTGAAATACTGCATCTTAAAGTTCAAATATTCCTACCAAAAGATTTAAAATAAGACACTTTTCAAGTAGTGAATTGTCTCTAAATAAGGTAGCAGGATAGTTGGAGCCTACATCTAAACATTATTTGTATGAAATTGAATTTATGTAACATGAATCAATAAATATAACTCTTTAAACAAGGATTACAAAGGTTTCTTGTTCACTCCAAAAATTTGATTTAAACATCAAATTTTGATAAAAAGTGAAAACGTGGAGGACAATAAATTTATATTTATTTACATTAGATTTTGAAAAATCTATTCTCAACTTTGTTCTACTAAAGCAATATTTTACAAATCTCTTTGAATAACTAGGGCAAGGGATAGGCCAGTGAGAAATATATAGACTGCAATAATGTGGTTAATAATAAGGTATATTTATGCATTATTGTAATTTGCATAAATGAGATTAGCTTTGTGTATTGTCAAATATATCTGCGAACTGTGATGTTTAAATAGAAATACAGTTCTGTTTTGATATTAGATTGTTCAACTATATCACTGATATTTAATCTTTTCATTATTATCAACTACAGTATTCCATTTACCAGAATATTAATCTCAATTTCCTCATAGATCAGCTGTATAAACACAGAAAGCTATGGAATTTTCGAAGATTTCCCCAAATTTTAATTAGTAAACACCGCCATTGGTACTCACAAATTAATCAGTAGTGATCGACTTCCTCATGCACATGTACACGCATGCGATGTTTGAGTCAAATATATTTTTCCTTACGTATGATCTGTTTTCCTGTTTGTTTTCTCAATCACATTGTTTCTGGTGTGATCAGAGAAACAGGCCAGAGCAATTTCAAAGTTGGATACAAGTGAGCCATTACTCAAGGTGAGCTCGTGAGTTGTGTACATGCTGGTCTAGGCTGTCTAGCTCTCTAGGATAGCCTAATAGCGTTACATTTACTCGTCAGTTGTTTGTGATCGGTCAGTGCTTGTTATATTGAACGTTGATAGTCAGCAGCAAAAGGATAAATTGGTAAGTACTATTGAAGATGTTCTATAATTTAATCCACTAGATTATCTTCCAGAATTTTGAAAAAGTTGAAAAATTTGAAACTTGCATGAAATAATTTTTGAAACATATTACATTGTCTGTCAATCAGCTTTAAGTGCAGTTATTGTTTCTCTTCTAACTTTTCGAAGTTATTGGATCAAAAACACAACTTCTCTCTCCTATTGGTCTGAAAAAATTCAAGAATACAGTATTTTTGACGAAGACCGTTTTTGTAAAATCTTCATGGGATATAGTAATAATAATAATAATAATAATTAAAAAAAAAAAAAAAATAATAATAATAATAATAGTAATAATAATAATAATAATAATAATAATAATGATAATAATAATAATAATATTATTATGAACATAGTTTCTGAAAACTGGGCTTCTGGTTCGCTCCTTTCTTTGTTTTATTTAATTTTCTTTTGTTTTATATTTATTTTTTCTCTCGTAAATTCTTATATTATTGTATTTTTTGGATAAATGCAAATTATCGTTGTAACGGAGGGTTGATGTAAGAAGAGGCCCTAACTCCGCCCTCCAGGTCAAAATAAGGCAGTCATTTTATCTTATCTAGGAGCGGTTTTATAACCATTGCATTCAGTTATTGACCCATTTTTTTGTGTTTATGATTAGTTTTTGAGGAAGTGAAATGTTGTAAGTGTTGGGATATCTTCTATTCTCTGAATTGGTGTCTCAATAATCTCGTACCTCCTCCATTAATAGCTCATACAGAAGTTTGGATGAATACAGTCGAACTTCTCCTTTTAATGAACTCAATTATTCAGAAAGAAAATTATCTCCAGAGAGGAATCCTGCTATCAGATGTAGTAAGAAATACCGTGGTGATACAAGGGTCACCCATAAAAGTTTGTCATGTTGAGATTAAGAATGTACTTCTACTGCTGAAACTTGTGCTTCGCCTTTATATACATTAGTATAGTATTTTCAGTACAGTGTAACGGTAACAGTTTAATTCTTATTGCTGTAATACGTTTTTATTTGTGGCTGTGACAAATTTGATTATTGAAGAAAAAAAGAGAACGAGGAATAAACGGGAAGAAAAAACGAGAGAAATGACTTTGAGGAAAGGAGAAGTATTGATGACAAGAGCGTGCAATACTATTGAAAACTGATACTAAACCTGATGGGTTTATATGCATTACTGTTCTACATGGGAGTCTTCCGATCAGATACGGTAATAATTGCAATGTATTGTGAACTTTATCTTCTAAAAGGTATGCATTCACAATAACACATCCATCGCCTCTACACCAATGAGTGTCGTATGAGAATAATAAATTTAGAGTGTGTACCAATAAATTGAATGTTGAAATTAGATCCTCAATAAGATATTACACGACATAATAAATTATTGGTGATATTTATACAAATAAATTTGAGCATGTTTCGTTCATAAGAAAAACGTTGTCCAGGCGAATCGGGAAACGGCATCTAGTTTTTGGCTGAATTATTATGAAACGTAATTACCTACTGTGCGACCTCTGACGTACTTGAATAATCACGCCAGCTGATGGACAACTTGTCATTAGGGCAACACGCTTGTCTTCTCCCTCAAAATCCCACCACAGAAACTTTCCCCATCCATTGTAAAGGATTACCACTCCCGTATGATGTTCTATAATCTATATAATATGCTTTATGTATATCTCTATGATGGCTATATATGCTCTATGATGTCTATATATGCTCTATGATGTCTATATATGCTCTATGATATCTATATATGCTCTATGATGTCTATATATGCTGCGAAGCACTGAGAAAAGTTTTCTGCTAGGAAGTCGCTTGACTTCAGCTCCGCACACAAACTGCTCTGCTCTAATAACTGGAAATTTCAGTTTCAAAATTCCTCTGTCGAAGGTGAACCACCCGCTTCATTTTCATAGAAACAACTGCACGCAAATAAAAAAGTGATTCTATTTTCGAACTTGTAGCAGCACGATAGTGATCTGTTTGACATTCATCTCTCATATGTAGCAAGTTCCAGTTGTTTGGTGCGGTAGCCTACTGTTGTTCCATCAATATAGAACATAGGAGGTATATTTTATATCCTGGGCTTGGAAGGGTGACCCAAAAAATACCATTAAGTTATCTGCTATGCTTTATTATCCTGGTGGTTTGGAGCCCACCAAAAACTGTAGTCTCATCATCATCATCATCATCCACTCATTACCCACGCACAAGTCACGGACTCACGTGGACATCATCAGCACGTGAAAAGCTTTTTTTGTGAATTTCTAACGGCTTCTTGTTACTCCATTGCTGCTTTGATTTCATCTCTACAATTTTTTCGAGGTCGTCTTCTTTATCCATTTGAGATGACTATTTTAAAATACTATACAATGATGTTTTCTAGGTAGCTCTAGAATTTGAAGAACCACTTTGCTTGCTTTGTTTCACTCTATTTAATCTTCGAGTGGTATTAATTTTCCCTTTGTATCACCCTATCTATAAATTAATGGGATAGCCCATGTCTCAATGTGTCGAAGGAACTTCAAGTGTAGGTAATATTTGAATCTCTATTGAGCTCAGTCTATATTAGTCCAAATTAAAAGGTGACTTTAAAGTTTCATTAAAAATGATAATACGCTTACATACACACACAGTATAAATAGTATGCGTATTTGCTACTTGGGCTTCTATTGACAACTTGTTCCATAAATTTTATATTTTCAAAATACATAAGTTGAGTTTTCACCATAGAAGTATTGTAATAGTGATTTAGAAAAGTGTGTTCACGACTGACTATACGTAGTACATTTAAGTAAAGTAAACCCCGTTCAGGGGATAACTAGGGGGCGTAGATGGATAACAAAAATAAATTAGAGTAGTCTACTATTGTAGCTCTATTTTGTGCTTGAGTGAATCAGATACCTATTTTACAGATACTGTGATGTGTACTATGCAAAAATAAGATAAGATGCACTTAAACATAAGAATCTATCGACAGCGAAGTGTCACGGAAGTGACATTTTAGAATCAGAAAGAGAATTTTTTGTCGCTAGGCTGGCAGGTGGTGCTTATCCTCGCAGTAGCAGGCTGATTTACATTGTCCAGGTCAAGTTTAAGAGTGCCATTCATCTCGTTCGACAACCTTCCTCTGGCTAGGGCTGAATCGTTTATCTTTCTCTCTTGTGTTGTTATCAACATTTTTCAGGTTTTCCCTTACTAAATTTAGAAAAAAATAGGGTTTCAATCCTAATAAAAAGTATAAAATAGAGATTACGTGATGTGACTGAATTTACAACAACAACAACAACAACAACAACAACAACAACAGTCCTTGTTTCTTTTTCTTTCTTATTATATTTTATTTTAGTATTGTGTACGTTCTGGGAGCATCTTGTTTGGTGCACCAGGATTCTTTCGGTGCACCGAACCAGGTCACGTGACCGGTGTACCAACATAATTATGTTCCCAGGGATGGCAGTACAGCACTCACTGGTGTACAGTTTGGCGCTTACTTTTGGAATTAATGTGTTTAAGTCCAAATATGTTGTACTAGCTGCGCAAATAAAAGAAAACCGCTTCAGGGTATTGTTAGAGTAATTATTGTTTTTATTATTTAAGAATGAATTTGGTAATTCTGAATATGGTTCAATGCCCATTGAAATGTTAAGAGTCATTAATCATGAACACATGCACTTTGCACTTTACTGTTTCAGACTATTAATTATTGGAGGCTATAAACTGTAATAGGAGGCCATAAAAATGCACGAATTTCTTGTTTCATGAACGTTATAAGTTACATAACTTGATTGAAAGAATAAACCTGGTCATACTTGGAAGCCATTTCAGAATGTACTATGCTATTTACAAATAGCAGACGAATGCAGAGGCTTGAGAGCTCTCTGGTTACTGGTGCACAACCCGTGGATTTTCGTACGGTGCATGGAACTTGCACCGGTGCAGGCCAGGCCGGTCAACAAACTGTCAAAAGCTCCCAAGGGACGTGGAACTCATGCCTCGGTGCACCAAAAGCATGAACCGGTGCACCGAAAATGCTCCCAGAACGTACACATTGTCTGTCACAGCCGTAAAGCTTGGGGGAAGGTCACCATTTGGGAGTTTTCTCGATTGTTTATCCTCTCCGCTCGTTTCTGTTCTTTCTTCTCTTACCTGTATCTTCACCAGTATAGTTCCAGTTAACTTGTTGTATTAATATTAATTGATTCATTTATATCTCCTCAATTTTTATCATTTTTACGATAATACAATATGATAGAAACTCCTAAGAGACAAGAATATTTATTTCACAATAAATGGTTGCATGAGCTTCATGATTCTTCATATTGAAGCTGTACAAAAACTCTTTTCCTTCCTGTCCAAAACTCAGAATTTTTTTGTAGATTACGTCTTGGAGACTCCATTTAAGGAGCATAAGTCAAGACAGATCAACAATTATACTCTTATACACTAGTTACCATAATTACTATATCAATTAGTTGGGGTGAGGCTTAATTTTGATGTGAAAGGAATTCTTGTACACTATAAAAAGCTTTATCAACTAAATATTTTTTCAATTGTTTTTATTAATATTTCTATATTTTCAAGACTCTTTAAAAACTGTGTTAGCTTGTGTTAGCTTCCTACCAATATGACTAGGTTTTTGTTTGAAAAAGCTACTATTGTGACTCACCAAGTGATAATCTCCACGACTTATTGTATTATAAACGTGTATTTTGGTCAATATCATTTGTTTTACATATAAAGTAGCTTCATACACATAAAAGGGGGGGATAGTTAGGAGACCAAGTCTCTTGAACAACAGCCTACATGAATCTAATCGATTTACTCTTTCTATACACCTAACCGCTTTCTTTTGTATGCATTGCTCGAATGTATCGCAAAGGGGTTCAAAGAAGATCTCTCGCTATAAAAACAACTGTGGAGGGAGAATGAGAGGCGAGGGAAAATTAACCAACAATGAATCAGATAAATGATTCAAAAGCTCTAGCATTACTCCTTCCCTTCTCACACTTTTCAAGATGTTTTTGCTTAATCATTAGTTGTTTTATTCAATTCATTAAAATTCCAATTAATCTCTAACTATTGTGTTTGAGAAGTTTTTTAATTAAATTAACATGGTGATCTCATCAATCCAATAATATTGATTTTGAACTCACCAAGAAGCATGCCAAAGCCTACTAACTTATAATTTGTCCGAGGGTGCTTGCACAGAGTAGCAAGGTGAAGCAGCAGTGAAGGTATTTAATCACCATTGCAAAATCAAACACGTGCTGTGTAATGGTGTAGACAAGTTTGGAGAAGTGTGAATACCTCAATTTTAACCTCCCTTGTTGTTGTAGTCGACTTAGTCATCAGCCCACTTTGGCGTCGTCCACGTTCCAAACAGACAAAGAGTGAGGGCTCCAGATACAGCGACTTCCAGATAAAACAAGTTGCAAGGGAGTCACATATAGGCAGTTCCACTATCTTGCAAGCAGATATAGTGAAATCCAGATACAGCCAATTCTGACGACCCCTCCAGACTGTAGACCATAGAAAAAACTTGTCTAATATCAAAACTGGAACTGACACTGTATTTCTATTTAAATTACGATTTTTACTCACTTATATTACTATTTACTCACTTAATCATAAATTAAATAGAAATACAGTGTCAGTTTATATATTAGGCTGCTCATAAAGTATTTCGTCATGGAAAACATCGCAGTAAAGAACTGGGGGGCCGCTTAGCGTAGTTGGTTGAGGCGTTGCAACTTGCTGTCGTTTCAGCGGTCGTGGGTTTGAATCCCGCTCCTTATCATTAACCACACTACCCACGCACAAGTCTCGGACTCATGTGGGCATCACCAGCAATAAAAAACTTGACTTCCGATCTCAATCTACCACGGATTAATAAAAATTATAATGGAAAATGCTGTGCATAAAAATAGAATAGCCTATGAAGCAGCAGGTAAGATACCTTGCTTCTTGATTTTGATATTTATTGAAATTATATTATAGTTTTGTAGTTCGTACCCGAGAAAACTCAATAGACAGGATTTGTACAAGGTTGTGTGGAAAACCAGTTTCTACTGCGCTTTACATGGCCATCGGTTATTATCAGAGGCAGGTTATAACGTGTGTAAAAACTGCAAATTATCTCTATTGACAAGAAATAACTATCACCTCCATTCGGGACCTTCCAACAGCGTCAGAATTCATTCCAATTCTCAGTTATTATCTCATCAGAAGGCTCAGATGCTTTTCGCGATAACTTTTTCCCCACTACATATCTAACTAATTATTCACTCTTCAAAATATCGATAGGCCTGTGCATGGAAGTTGAAGTAATTACAAATCACATTATTTTTTTTGTGACCAGACAATGGGAACATAATTTCAAAAATGCATAGTTGCTTTCATAGCTGAGATGGTTCTGTTGTTTATTATTATGAATCTATCCAAATTACTCGTATTTCCTATTGACGCACAAGAAACACTACTTGATCAGGCATCAAATCCTAATTACTCATTACCTAATATAATTGCAAAGTGTTTTTCTGATATGCGAGTTCTACAGAGTAACGTCTCTTGTGAATAACATTTTTTTAATTACATTTAAATTCGAGAAAATTAGATAAATTTAATAAAATATAAACAGATTATTGAATAAACACATCAACAGAATACCGTATTATTCCAACCATTTCTTCTGTAATGTTTAGAATGATTAATGGAAGCTGTGATCATTCCCTCACTCAGTTCAGCCACCCCCCCCCCCCACCATCGTAATTATTTCAGCCTTTTAAAATAATACCGAGAACTTTCGATTTAATCAATATTGAGAAGGTTTTAACCGAACTTTTAAAAATATTTCAACAGCATGAGTTTGTTAATAGACATTCCCTTAAGAGTATCCAGAAATTCATAAGGAACTAACTCCCTTTCTAAGCTTCCAAACCCTCTGAATATTACCTTCTAATCTCTAATTGAGGCCCAAAATGTCAACAATTGTTACAGAGAGGCTTTTGAAGCTCTTTTTCCAAATTCCCTGAGGTGAGACTAGAATAGGGGTGGGATAAAAGGGATGATTCGTCTACCCAATGTGTTTTAACAACGATAAAATAACAGTATAATATGTCACTTATGAATGAATTCTCAGAATTTTTTTCAATTGTCATTCCTTAGAAAAGACAATGACTTTGTCCTGCTGACAACAGTATAGAATAAAATAACAATAAATTGTATCAATAACATTATGAATGGTCAGGAGCTTTCTCAATTGAAAAAAAATACTTCCTTGAAAGAAAACTATGGTCTTGTCATCAGGAGCGGTCTCTGCTGAAAAGTTTGGGGGTCACAAAAGGGAATTTACTGACCGTTTTTGCAAGGTTGCCTCTTTACACCTCTTCTCTAGCAAATTTCCGATTTTAGGAGGGGTTGTGGGGGCCATAATTCCAGGGGAATGCCCTTGATCCTTCAAACTTTCTGAAACCTTTCAATACTGAAAACCCTCCTGAAATCTCTAGGCCTGTAGTAATGAATCTACCTTGAGGCTTTCTTAACTCAGGAAGACTAGAAAAACCACCTATCCAGTGAATGCTTTTCAAGTCTCCCTGAGAATACCCTAGTCGTGAGGCTTTCTCAAGTCTAGAGGCTTCTTTAACTCAAGAAATACTAGAAAAGAATCTTGAGTGAATGATTTTCAACTATCCCTTGAGACATTTATTATATGATACAATGACAATAATTACAAAAAAATTGATCAACTATATCACATAATGTTTTCTTGCCATAGAACGGCTTAATGCATTTGTATATATTGCAAACGTCTGGAGATGAGATACAACAATAGCTGTAACCTATGCTGATGATCAGTTCTTTTCTTGTAGTTCAGTACTCCTCCAAAGCTCTAAGTCTTCTTGTGAACAATCCAGCACTCTCAAAGAAGTCAAGCTCATCTGCCAATGAATTTGCAGTCACGATACATCTCTCAAGTGGAGCTGCCACACTGTGCACTGCTGGTACAAATCTATCATGCCGTCTTAGATTTCGAGATGGAACAGCAACACCAACACCTCGATCTCCTATCGCCTGTCTTCCATGTAAGGATTTATACATGAATGAAGCCTCTTCCTTTGTTCTTCGCCATTCCAGAGATTCCAACTTGAGCAGCTTACAAGAATTCTGGTAAGACAGATCCAGGAAGTCAGGAAAAAACCGAGTCTTAATAGCATGTACAAATTTTCTCTGAACTGCTTCCAGCTTCTGAGTGGTACAGTGCTTTTTCCTGTTCCAAATAATGGAACAAAATTCTAGAACACTGCGGACTAAGGATAAGTATAGTACTTGGAGAGTGACAGGATTCTTGAATTCTCTTCCTATCCATCTTATTATACCCAATAATAATAATAATAATCAAAAATTTTGACTTCAAAAAAGCCTGACTCAATACACAGACCAACACTTTTCAGAGTCCTAAAATAAAAGGGTCTAGATGATAAAACACGAAAAATAATCGAACAGATACTAACAGAAACAAAATCCAAAGTAAAATTCCTCGGCAAATTCAAAACCATTTGTAATCAAAACTGGAGTGAGACAAGGTGACGGACTTTCACCTTTACTATTTAACATTGCTCTGGACAAAGTGATGTCGGAATGGGAAAATGAGTTGAGGAGATCAGGAGACTGGAACCCAGCTAATCTTGGATCAAAAAACTCTGGTATTTCCATACCATATCTTGCATTTGCAGACGATCTGGTATTATTTGCAAATAATGAAAAACAAGCGATAAAACAAATAGAGACCCTAAAAGAAACAGCAAACAAAATTGGACTAGAAATTTCATTCGAAAAAACAGTCTTCACAACACAAGTCAATAAAAATTGCCTAACTTTAAACACAAAATATGGGAAAGTTCAATGAGTTGGAAACTTCAAATATCTAGGCGAAATCCTGTCAGAAAAAGAATCATTAAAAGAAAGAGTAAATAAGGCACAAAGAGGTCTAGGTCTGGTACATAAAATCTACAACAAAAAATGTCTATCAACGAACACAAAAAATCCACCACTACAACACATGCATAAAACCAACATTCCTATATGCCAGCGAAACTCTAGCCATAAATGCAAAATCCCACACAGAGCATCTTCTAAAGACTGAGAGAAAAATAATACGGAAGATACTGGGACCAAGGAAAACCGCAGAAGGCTACCGGTTGCAGAAAAACTCAGAAGTTGAAAAACACTCAAAAGTCACAAACGAAATTCGAAAAAGACGTTTGAAATTTTATGGACACATTATGAGACTCCCCAATGATCGAATTTCTAGTACATACATAAAGTTTGAAAAAATGGATTCAAAATGTCCAAACTGACCTGAAGCTCGCAAAAATCGAAAACCTAGAAACAATTATGAACAGAAATTTATATAGAAAGTGTGTGGAGTCATGGGAAATAGCCCCGGTACCAATAAAGAGGAGAAAGGTGGAATTCTCACAGGAAAGAAGAGAGGAAGAAATGAAGAATGAAGAAATATTGGGAAAACCGAAAAAAATATTAAATGTAATAAATTAGTTCAGCCTTCCTCATAAACATGTACTTAGCGTTTTCCAATTTGAATGGGAAATTGACTAATAATAATTTTTTTTTCAATTTTCAATTTCAATTTATTTCTCTCAGATACAAACAGTTTCATATACACACAGTGCAATTATTTCTCTTCTAGCTAGAAGCTATTTGAAGAGAATTACAATATAATTTGCAATGAAAATAAATAAATACAACAATAGTAATTATGGTACACACATTTCCTAAATAAATATAATTATAATCCTTTTTTTTCAACAATGATGGGAATATTCATGAACGTAATATCTATTATAACAATTTTCTACATAACTCTTTATGCTTATGTATCTACGCTATCCAACATTTCCTCATCGTACAGACAATGCTACTTTCTGTCAATCTCTAGATGGCATTGATCATTGCCAGCTAGTGCCCAGTGGCCAGCTCTACACAGTTAGAACAACCTTAACCTAAAAGTTAACATTTTAAATCAAATGAGTTTTTATTTTTATTAAGAAATCTCAGCCTACCAGAATATTAAATCATCATTCATTGATTTATTTTCCTCTTTTTATTCTACCCAGTTATAACTCATATTATGAATCTTAGTAGAAAGTTTAACCATGTTAATTTAGGCTAACATTTTATAACTCTAATCTAACAACTAACTTTAAAATTACTCGATAGTGTATTTTCTAAACTCATATTTGTAAATATATAATAATAATAATAATAATAATAATAATAATAACAACAATAATAATAATAATAATAATAATAATAATAATAATAATAATAAATAATAACATAAATTTTGAGTCAGTTGGGAGTATCAAAAAGCACAAAATGCACAATGCAGAAGGCAGTAGTACTTAGCACTGTATCAATGATTAGGGCATTCCTGAACATTCCCATATAAATTAATCAAAATCTTGCCATATGCCGATTTCGTTTAGAAAACTCACATCTTTTGTGATTGAAAAGCAAAATAATAGTATTAATATTAATAATAATAAGCGTATGGCTTTTACTGGTGGGGAGACAGTTAGTTCCAACTCGCCGTTTGAGCCATGTTATGGGGAACTCCCATGTTCCCCATGATATGACTCATACGGCGAGGTGGAACTACCCGCAAAGGTTTCCCCACCAATAAAAGCCATACGCTTATTATTATTATTATGACTAGCACCCTACAGAAAGCACCATGCTCACGGCTCACCTCCTGATATCTAAGTCCAAGTCAACAAGAATTTATTGTTTGTTTACAAACGGACCGCATCAGCTGTTCCGTCTCCCGCCGGAGGGAATAAGCACGCTGGTGCGAAGCACAGAAATTTCCCTGTGCGGTGGCAGCATTGAGAGCGCCGATCCATGACGCGGGTCAGTGGAGGGGGAGTGGCCGGCCTGCCATTGGCCGAGATCACATGGTTCGACATCAGGCGACGATAAGCAACTGCATAAAGCATTGTGATTACTGTGCGTTGAGTCCTTCGTTACCAATTTTCGCGCTACGAACCGAGAAGCCAAGACAACTCTAGTGTTCGGAGTGCTACGATAGCTGGTGTGTTTTCAATAGAGCTACTCCTGTGAAAATTACCCCGTTGTCCCATTCGAATCTAGATTGATCAGTGCGTGCGATCAGCTGTTGTGAGCGGTACACTTTGATTTTGGATTCTATTGCTGTTAACAGGTAGGCCTAGCCATCAACTACTCTTATTTACTTTTAAATTGTTCAAAAATTAACTTAAATTATGTCACTCGTTCTCTACTTTCACATGCCAACCTAAATATCTGAGTATTTACTCTCCACTGAGTAATAATAATAATAATAATAATAATAATAATTAGCGTATGGCTATTATTGGTGGTGAGGCCCTTACCACCTTGCCGATTGAGCTGTGTTAAGGGAAACATGGTGGACCTTCTATTTTAGGTGGGTTCCAAACTACCGGGTAAGTGATAGTAAAGTTTTTAACATGAAGTCATTGAAGTCGGTCACCCATCCAAGTTATTTGAGTAATAATAATCAAATGACAACCACCTATTACCAGTATACTATATTTTTAGCAGTGCTCTTTTGGTGTACAACAATAGTTACATCCTAGAATCCGTTATTACTAAGATTACACATCTTAGTAATAAACATTTCCAAGGTAGAAAATATACTTTACAATAGGATTCATTAGGACCTCTTAATATTAACAACAAAACTCAATTCAATCTAGACTAGAGAATACTATTGATTTCTACTTTTCGTTGAATATTCTCATTAAATTCAAACTAAACTACACTATTCTGACAGTCTGACTAAATAAAAGCAGAGGCTCTCAATCCAAGCTCAACAACCCTGAAGAGATTGCAATGTGATTGAATTGAGACTATATGATTGAAATGTCAACTTGAGACTATGCTAGAGATGGACAAGAAAATTAAAGTATAATTAATCGTGGTTTATCAATTTGTATTGAAATAAAAATAATATTCAATTAATTGAAGTTGATAACAGTTTAAACCCACATTTCCTCACTCAAACTCGAATAATTTTTTCTTCATCTGATGTTTTTACATTCAAATGAATCAAACAATGATGTTTTTAAATGACAGCTTTATAATAACTTATATTGTAAATATGTAGTAAAAATGAACCCATTGGTAGAACTAAATAGCCTAACACTTAATAATAAAAACTATGGATTTGATTCAATCAAAAGAGAAGAGAATCATAAACTATGGAATTATAAATCAAACCACACACTTCTGACAGTCTGTCTAAACAAAAGCAGTGATCCCAAATTTCTCGATCAACAACTCTAAAAGCGATAGCAGCAATGAGATATAATAAACTATTAAATTTAGTGGTTAATTTGTCATTATTATGTAAGTTATTCTATATTGACAAACAGAATAACACATGGGATAATGTTCAACAGATTAAGATCTTCAAGCAATACAACAACCACACATAAAAAATATAAATAACAATTTTACTATCATTTTATCAACTTTTCATGTGAAATTTAACGACTTGCAGTCAAATATTTGTTAAGAATAAGTATAACTCACTTAATCTGTAGGCCGAGCGCTTTCAAATCTATGAGATCCATCTTCAGAGCCTCTGGGCTCTGAGCCATCTTCAGAGCCAGGGCCTCTGAAGATGGATCTCATAGATTTGAAAGCGCTCGGCCTACAGACTAAGTGAGTTATACTTATTCTTAACAAATATTGACTGCAAGTCGTTAAATTTCACATGAAAAGTTAATATTAACAACGCAGTTCGTCATGGAACAAAAAATCCAGGAATCATTTTATCCTTTTTCTGACAGACCAATGTCAACAGAATAACTAACAGATTGTGATCTACAAGTAATAGAACAGCCATAATTAAATATTATGTTACAATAAAGTACAGGATTCAATCAAGGTGAGAATAATCAAGGAATTCATTACTCAAAGAAATTGATGAGTTTGATTTATTCATGTAATTATAAATACTTTACATTTTATCGTTGAAATAATAATTTGAGCAGAAATAGAAGGTGTACAGTATTTTAATCTGTAAATTAAGAATATGGGGATAATTTCCCAATGAAAAGCTAACTATCGTCTCCTATTAACCTTTATTGTTTCATAATGAAAGCTGTAGGCTGCAGAGGAATTGGAAAACACGAAGAATTGAAAAGAATATGATCTCAATACATGATGTTATCTAATCTCGAGTGAAGTGTGCTTAGCGTTTACAATCTTCATAAATATTGTCCACGCTAGAAATATGTTGTACGAGAGTATCATCAGTCTCAAACCTTTTGATGAATTAAAGTTGACGAAGAATGTGCTTGCTAAATTATTTTATCAATAATTAACAATCAAAATTAGAAAAAAATTCTAGAAATTTATTTTGATTTCATACGGAGTGAATATTTTATGTTGTCTGCTACTTAATAAAACAATTCATGCTGTAAATGAACCTGATAAATCATTTATCGCAACGCTATCAGTCAGTCAATAAATAACAATTATGATAACAAATTATAGCCTCTTATTACGTCGTGGCTATTAGCATTGATCATGGATAGTGACTTGATGGTTAGTCTATGCTATTAGTTCATACTGAAGCGATAACACCTTCATTATATAGTTGAAAATAGATATTCACGAATGAACATCATACTCGTTTCATGTAGAGGGTGTTATTCCTTGGTATGATGTGTATCTCTTATTTTTATAATTTTCTGAATAGTTCATCAACCCCTTATTATGTACATGTTCAAGTAATTCCAATTTATTCCATCTTCCTCTTTCTTTTAATTGTCATCTATAGTCTACTGTTGAAATATGTATTTAAATTATAATTCATATCCGCCACTTCTAACCAGTAATAAATGCCATTAATACAAAGTTATTCATAATTGAAGAGAGTTGCATAAATGCTTATAGCTAATCACTAGTTTGTTTATATTGAAGTTTTCTTTTTTAGTCTTCCAACTCTTATGTGACTAATTGGTGAGAAAATATGAAAATATTCTCTAGCATTTTGTTTTTTATAATATGCGTAATGAATTGCCGAATTCTCTTCATTCAAGTGGCGAAATGCCTGATATTTTGCATAGCAACTCAGCTCTAGTCTATCGATATTCAGTACGTGCAATTAAAAAATAATATAAATTTCAAATAGGAGTCAAATTATGTTTATAAATTCTATAGATTTTTAGCTGTCCCTGGTAGAGATCTTGCATTTACAATGCAAATCTTCATTATTTTATTTCACTCTGATGATAATCAGAGTTCAGTCCCTAGGGTGGAATGTGAAAGGACTCCAAAAGTAAGTAACTATTGCTTACTCCTAATGGCAGATCATTACAGTTTTACTGCCAGTGACAGAAGAAAGTACATAATTGAAAAAGTTATATCTCTGTAGAATCTAGAAGGCTTGTAGAACAGTGAGCTAGAAGATACGCTCAAAACAAATAAATACAGCAATAAAAGTCTATCCCAGCGCACTTTTGGTTAGAAATTCTCTTTGACCTCTGTCATGTTATTGGCTAGTTGATAACAATAATTGAAAAGTATACTGATTTTTTCTTGACTCATCAACGTCATTATATTGTAATTAGATCATATTATTGCTCAAATAAAAATTAAATGTGATTTAAAAGTCAAAGTTCACCATTGTTCTCAATATTTTAGTTATTAAGATGAAGACAACCTTGACATAAAGAGACCTACAATGATATCTCTTATCTATTTCAGCTTGGAACTCATTGATTTGAGTACTCAAATTTAACTTTCAATGTCATTGGCAAAACTTTTTACACAATTTTTTATCTGTGGGATATTATTTCTATTCACTCATTGTACTACATAGGTCACCTATAAAATAATTCAACTGACCTTCTCATTAGTGAACTATATTCAGCGGATGTGCACACTGCACGTGAGTGGAAGCACGTGTACTAAAATAATGAAAATATAAATATCCCTGAACGAGATTAGTATTATGTAGGAATTTGAGAAGGTATCAATCAATCAATTTTTTATTCAATAAAATACATCCTGGGTCCCACTAAACCGGCAGGTTTTTCAGTAGGTGCCCATACAAAATAATTATTGGTACAACAAAAAACAAAAATTTTCAATAAATACTCAAAATGGTGTTGATGAGTTGTGAGTGATGAAAAATTTAAATTTCTCACAGCAATAGAATAACTTGTAGATCACTATCCAGGGTGATTCAACCACACTCTGAACTTGCTTTTGTATGTAAACATTTTTGTAGGTCAATACAAAATAGCTGTAACTGTCACTCATAGGCGGTGAGAAACCTTTTTGGCACTGAAGAAAAATATGTATTGTTCGCTCGTGTAACATGTTATCTTAATATTGATGGAGATAAAGGTGTTTATCTTTGAAAAAAGGATTCATCATGATAACCTCAGCTAATAAAATAATATTGTTGATCTCATCAAATTAATTATTACAATCAGGGCTTAATTTCAGCCGGAGCAGAGCTCCAGTACCTTTTATAGGACGCCGGAGCAGAGCTCCGGCTATCTAAATCGATAATAGAATCATTATTTATTTTAAACCAGATCTGAACTAGCTTGTTATTTTGTATATTATGTAATATTTCATGTGCATTACTTACCATGCTCAAATGCGTTTAAAATGCACCAATTCAAGTGTAATTTTCAAACATTTTTCGGGGGAGGACCCCGGACCCCTGTTTTTCCGGAGGGTATTCCATACCCCCAGACTCCTCCCTCCAGACTCCTCTGTAAGTCACAGCTCCGGTAGTCTACTTCTCAATTTAGAAATTAAGCCCTGATAACAATCGTTATTCAATCCTCACAAACTATCAATTAGCCTGCAATTGATATTCAATCACAATCAGTTAAACCACATGTAAAACGGTAATAATTATAAATTATTTTGAAATTTATTCCATCAAAATACAAGCTTGGTCAATTATGAAATTTATCATGCATGAGCTTAGAATTGAAACACGTAAAACTGTATAAGAACCTGGAATATAGCCCAATTCTAATGTGATACAGTACCGTATGCAAAAGAAAAATTATTGTTCACTTGCTTGATAAATTTCAAAATTAATAGTGTTGTAACAGGTTATCAATACATGCCCCTTCATTTTTCGAGCGCTCTCTATTCGTAACCATCGTTATAAATTGGTCATACTAGTGACAGTTGAATAAGTGGGTCACTCTTGCGTGGAATATTGGGACCAAGAACGTGCTCTCCCATTCTGCTAAATATAGTCGGCATAATCTATAAAGTAGCCTATGATAATACACAATGCCTCGAAATCTGATATGTGTAGAATATGCAAAGGGTCCAATGGCATTTGCATAATGTGACAGTTTTCTTCCCTCACCAGGTGTAAAATTCTCCTGAATTGGGTGCTTGCTATTCTAGCTCTTGATGATCAACATTTCAAGTTTATTAAATGTTATTACTATAAAATTTTAATTTAACTACCACACTTTTCATCAGTTTTGAACGTCAGGTTAATAATAAACAATAACTTTTCTTAAAAGTCATGAAAGTTCAAATATTGAAGACAGAAAACACAACAAAATGTTTACTAAATTTACTAAAGGTGCAGGATGATAGGGAACTTCGTTAAATCTTTTAGAAATCTTCGTTGTTTCTTTCTTTATAGGCAATAGTTTGCTTAATTTTTCGAGTCTTACAATTTACCATCACATTTATAGAGTTGAAGGCTTACCAAAGCATTGATATAATCATCAAGAAAAAGTATAAAATCCGAGAAAGTTGACAATGTGCTCCCGATTTTGAAAACACAATTCGATGTTTTCTTTTTTTTAATTATAAAACGATAATGATTAAAACATCACCATTAAACATACGTTTCATCAATTTCAATCTTATCCTTTATTTTTAATGGGACACAAAATCTGAACATTAAGCAGTATCTGATTCAATAATTCATAGAAATTGAACGACGAGAACGTATAATTTAAGATAAATAATTTATTATTAAATAGTACTGTAGAATGATTAATAGGCCTTTTGATATGGATGTTAATCAGTCATAGGCTAAATGAATGAATGAGTTGTTGAACTGACATACCCAGACCCAGACCGTCGGACCTCAGTTCTTCTCAATGATCCAGTTGATTCAATCAACCTGATAGAAGTCACGGTAAAACAGACACGAAGGTCAACAGTTTCCTGAACCCACAGATTTACAATGGCAGCTTTCTTTGTGGCATACAATTGCAGGGGCAACAGGGGCAATCATTTCGTTTAGCATGAAAGCAAATAAACACTATTTTAGAAGTCAAATTGCATTTTTTTAAATCTTTTTTATTTTGCGGGCGTGACATTAATTAGCTAATCCACTATTATTATTCTATCAACCTACTATTCCAGTATTCTAGAATCACTATTTATTCTTGGATTTCTTGTTCCATAACTATCTGCGTTGTTAGGCCTCATATTAACTTTTGATGTTAAATTCAGCGACTTGCTGTCAGTTTTAATTGATAATAAATAATATTTTTCAACAGCTGTTGAAAATGAATCTTCACGGTTCGAAAACCTTTCAGCCTAAGTGAGTAAAAAAATTATTTATACTCGATTAAAATTGATTGGAAGTCGTTGAATTTACCATCAAAAGATAATATTAACAACGCAGATTGTTATATGGATCATTATTTATTATTTTATTGGTGGATTAGCAATTCATTTTGTACTTAAAATAATGATCGCGTAAGCTTCTACTCGCAAAGTGTTTAAGCGGGTGGTTTGGCAGGTTGACAATTATTGACAGTTACTTCAAACTAACTTGTGAGATACGAGCCGATATGGCCAAGTTGAAAATGAATGCTCCTGTGCAGAAAGGTCTCCATGGTCTAGTGGTAAAGGCGCTCAACCGGCAATTGAGAGGACCGTGGTTCGATTCCCGGTGGTGACTGATATTTTTGTACAGTAGCATTCATCGATTCCCATCAGCTGTTCAATGCTGTTGTCAATATCCGCCATTGCGGAAGTCTTCAGTATAAAGTAATAGCAATTAAAGGAATTCGAAATTAATAAATTCTGTTTATGTATATTTGTCAGTTTATTCAATTGTCAGTCACTTCAAACTAACTTGTTCAATTTGTTCTTTACAGTAAATTTTATCTTGTTCTTGTTTGAAAGAGTAATTTTGGTGAACTCCCTGGAAGCTGTTTCTGTGTGACTAAACACTTATCACATTCTCTTAGGCTCTATTTTACAACACATTCAAAATATATATTATGTTAAAATATTAGTAGGCTATTATTATTTATTTAGTTTATATTTAAGTTTTTATTTAGATAATCTTGTTTTCGTATGGATGTTACGGAGACTCCTCCTCGCTCACGGACACGTCGTCCATGCAAAAGTCCATCCAGATGTCTATATTCATGATTTTTTTTCTGATTATCAAAAAATTTTATTTTTATTTGAATAAATAAATTTGAATTTGAAAGAATAACAATTGAAGAAGTTCGGTTCATTTCTAATATTATTTTTTTATGGGTAGGGGTATATGGTGCACACCAATAACTTAATATTTCTTCTTGCCTATTGGTTGAAGTTCGGGTGTTGGATTGTACATGAAATAATTATCATCTTTAGCTAATTCACTAAAGAAATTGCTCAATCACAATGATTGAGAATGAAAGAATATATTTTTCTATTGATAAGTTCATTATTTTACATTTTTTTTCAAATATTGTAATATTTATTATCGATAGATGCATATTATAGCCTATTGGTTATAACATTGTAGAAAATTATTAGCTCATTATGAAGAATAATGCACCAAGATTAATTATCTTGCAATTCTATAAAGCAATGCTTTAACCTTTAACCTTTGCACCTTCTATCAGTATAGTTGATATAATAAACTAGATTTTATAGAATTTCATAACAAGTTGGTGTAAAAAGCGATGTATGTAATCTCAATTCTATTGTCTATCAACATAATACTGTTTGAAGAACATGCGATGGGCTACTGAAAAAACTGAACCAGTTTCTACGTGTAGAAATTTAACGCTATCGGGGAGATCTTATACCTTAAGTCTGATAACTGGATTTTTATCTACGTTATTTTCTTTCAATAAATTTAGTCTTCTTAATCAACAATTTATTGAAGAATGTCTACTTGATCAATAAATTTAAGCGATGCTTAAAAATGCACAATAGGCTACTAAATAAGCTTCTCACCAGATTATATATTCAATTACAATTAGGAAATATGGAAATTAAGTATTCGCATACATCTAGGGGAGCAGTTGAATACTATTTCTAAATAATGTGAATAATTGTCTCAAAAATCGTTGAGCATTTTGTAATACGTGTGTTTTAATTAATTCATAATTTACATGCTTTTTGCATTACCTATCCCATCATGGCCTCAAACTCTGTATTCAGTGGTGATGATTAGTCAGTGAAATATGTATCAAGAAGAGCAATTGGAAGAGATATTCAGAAATGCTGATGTCTATGAAGTTCTAGCATGACCCGACCTACACTTGGGAAATCTGAATACAATACATAATTGTATAATGATATATGTTGTCAATCAACCTTTTATCTCCATAGTGGTGAGGAAATTGGGTAGATTTAATGCGTCCAAATGTATCTAATGGGTTATTAGACTGGAATAATCACATTAATAAGCTGGCTCAGCTGAAAAACTGCATGTGCAAAGTGCAGTAAGAAGTTGTTTGAGGCTGTTCTCAATGGCCGTAGTGATTGCTACGAGAATAATCTTTGATTACAGAATATTCCAAACGGTCTGATCAGACTGTTTGACTTGAATTCAATAATATTATTGCTGTTGATAGATTGCGTTGAGTTGGAATGCCTCAGTAGTGATGTTGAGATTTTGAATGAATAATAAGACGAAATTGTCACAACCACATTTATTAAAACTTCGAGGAACTAGTTTCTCGAAGTTTTAATAAATGTGGTTGTGACAATTTCGTCTTATTATTCATTATGGATACCTTCCACAATATCACCTTCGCCATTACTAAGAAAGTTATGTTGAGATTTGTTTGACTGCGTATTTTGTAGAAAATAATTGATGGTAACCTAGGTTACTCTGTAATAGAATTTCATTATACTTGTTTTTTCGGGAATTTCCATCGTATCCAGGTTCAGAATACTCGAGAATAATGTATCTGATAAAAATCTTTGGAATGATACAGTTGTGGTCTGACGAGTTGATCCCTGGTTTTTCGGTGCGGGAGCGGGCGGCAGTAGTAGGAAGCCAACTGCGCATGCTCTGTTCATGCTTTATTCCTAATTTGAAAACTACGGCCAGAGACAAACAGGTTTTTCTGCGTTTCAACTAGCCTGCATATGTCATTGCAACGCACAGTAGCAGTGAGTAGGAGGAGAAGGGGAAGAATCGGCCAGAGATCAACTCGTCAGACCCCAACTGTAGATAAATGCTTACATACTTTGACAGATATCGATAAAGTTTGGATTATCGAGAAACAAGAACATACAAGTTAAAATAGAATAGCAAATGCACAATAAAACATTGGTAAAAGTAGGAATACAATTAGAAGGCGAGGAAACTAATTTTTTCCGTGCTGACCACATCTGATACCTGTGTGTGGGTGATATTTACATTAGTGAACCCCCGATTGGCAGGATTGATGGTGAGCCACAAAGCATTAAAATCAGTCCACTCAAAAAAATTGATAATAGGCATGAGCAGTAGAGCTTTGGTAAGAATAACTGGAATTGGATGATTTCGATCTTACATGGTTGGGATATTTTAATATTGATAAATTAAATTTTAGAATTTTCACTACTAATTATTTTGTGATGTTGAAGATCCATCTTGTTTCCACTAATATGTATTATAAACTTAAAAAACACTTTTGAATGGAAATTGACTCACGTTATGGCGTGACGGCCGTTTCGCTCTGTTGTCTAGAGCATCATCAGACGACCCACAGTACACTGATTGAATCTATAATAGAATTGTAGAGTGTACTGTGGGTCGTCTGATGATGCTCTAGACAACAGAGCGAAACGGCCGTCACGCCATAACGTGAGTCAATTTCCATTCAAAAGTGTTTTTTAAGTTTATAATAATTATTTTGTATTAATTTTTCAATTATTAATACTTTCAAATATTGTAAGATTAAACTAGAAAATTCACACAATTATTCCTATAACGGGGAAAAATCATTCTAATCATAGATTAATTTAGAATAGACAGTATTTTTCCTCGAAAAATGATTATTCAAACCTCTTTCCAGAGAATCGCTGCTTTTGATCATTTCGTAGTACTGAGTGAAGCCTGTTGAATGGAACTTTACTTTTGTCAATAGAATTAGGCATTTGCTTGTTTATCTTCTGCATTTTTATTTTCTGTGACGTCATTATTGTTTCCAACATCGTCGACCTAGAATCTAAAGAAGATTTATACATGAGATTGTAAAGGAGGGAACATTATTTTTTTTTCTCATCGAATTTGTTCAAACAAGTTGACTTGAGGCATACAAATCCTTTTAGCACTGTCATTATATCCACGACGACATTTTTTATCCTGTTTTAAGTCTTATTTTACTAGTTGTTCGTATAGATGAGGAGCTTGAATTATTTTTTGTTAAATTTTTATAAATGCTTTGTAATCATGTGATGAAACTTACAAGCTCTTTCCAACCAACTCTTAATTCATTTTTCTGATTTATCTTCTGTAGCCAAGTTCAGTTCAGTGAAGTTTGTTTTTCGTCGGAAGCCTAGTCCACTCAACTGATTGTACAGATGCGTTTTCAATAGAAATATCTATTTATATCCTTTATTACTTTGTCCATTAATATTCATTCCCCGGTACAATATTACTTTATCTATCTGCATCTGATCACTTTCTATTCATCATAAAAACAGTTTAGCGATGCTAGGAAACCTCTCAAAAGTCGCATGCATCGTAGGTCTCTTTATTGGCTTCTCTCTATATTTTTTCATTATTCCTATCGACAATTGTATCAAAATGCGTCAAATTTTCATAATGAGACCACTTGACATTGATCCAGTAATACAGTTCTCTTCAAGAAGTCGTTGGAATAACAATTCAAACACTTTTGTAGGTCTTGCCACGCGAATGGAACTGGTAAAATAGTTAATGTAGTCGGTTTGATGAATAAATTTATATGATGTTTTACGATAATATTATGTGTTTATGAGTATGCAAGCTTTTTGCATCTTTTAAATAAGAATTTTATTTTCTCCAAGAGAATTTACAAAATGCAACTTTCTTGAAAAGGTACCGGTAACTAATTTTTAGATTTTTGGCGATAGAAAATCATGTCTACATAGAAATGATAATTTTAATGTAGACATCTTTCATGCTTTTCAGCCGTATTTTATCTTTCAATTTGAAGTGAATAAAAATTGTATTTTCCAATCAAAATTTAATTTTTATTGAAAGAGAACACAAGTTATGAAATACAGTACATCTAACAGAATTTGATGCCTGATGAACTTTCAGCCTTGAAGTGCATAGTGAATAGATCTCGTAAAGTGAAATTTTAATAAAGGTTTGCTACTTGATGGTCTGCATTGTACCACTTTCAACTGTTGCAGTGTTGCCAAAAATCCTGCAGCCTGTAGCCTTCTCCCTCTATTTTCACTTGATCCACGTAGTCCTTTGTTTTGGAACAGTTATTGGGGCATGTCTCATTTTTTTAGAAAAATACATCACCATTGAAAATTAGAGGTTGCGCAGGTGAATTGCACGAGTTGCAAGTGTGCAATCATTGTTCACCAAGCGGCATGATCAAGTCCATATTACTAGGCTGTATCACGTACCATTGTTGTTATGTAATAGCAGGCTGGAAGGTAGGACGCGGGCCTGCATGGTTATTATTATATATATATATCATGTATACTGCATTAGGGTAGACTATATACACTGTCCTGCCAGTGATCAGGTGAGTGGCCGTATCCTAGCTGCAGTGACGTCATTGGAACCGGTCTGCTGTGACGTCATTCTATCCGCTAAAATCATCCGATGCATACTTTGTCGATTTCGACCAATTGCAAGTCGTCTCTCACCGGTCCGATTTGTAGCGCTTCAATCCTTGAACTTCTTTCAAGTTCTGCCGGACGACCTTGCCGGCCACTCTTAACACGTGCTGTGCAGTGTACAAAAACTATACCTGTCATGAATCAACAATCTTTAGTGCGTTTGGTGTATGCTAAACGTGCTTTGTCTGTGTGTTGATTAAAATGAACTTTTATTATCCAACTTATTTTTTTATATTTTTCTAAAATATTTTTTATTTTTTTTATTACACTAATTATATGCCAACTCTTTAAATAGTAATTAGTAATTTAGTTGCAATAACTTAATTCTTTTTTGAATTAATCTATATTAATGAAAAATGGAGAATAAAAGAAATGTGAAAATATGTAAAAATACTTCATATATGACGAAGTCCATTGTCTAACAAGTTGAGGGTGGTTGATGATAATTTGTTTCCCATCTTGAAAATATAAAAAATTGACTTATCGGAAAGTTTAGAACTCATACCACAATAATGTTATCCATATAAGTTGGTAGGATTATTAAAAATATCTTATTACTTCTCTTTCTTTGTAATTCATTTTGATTCAATTAACTTAAAAACATTTTCATTCAAAAAAAAATGGGAAGAAAAAAGTAAAATTATGAATTTATATAGAATTTGCAACACCTTGTTGGACAACAGTGGCTCATATCCACATTGAATCGCTGATTGCAAAAACAACCCAAGTCCAAAAAGATCAATTGTTCAGGAATCAAGAAAAACATTTTTATTAATGAATGAGTAGTGATCCACTTTCTGTAAAATCCCTATATACCTATAATAACATTTGGAATGAGCTAGTAGTATCAGAACTAAGTTTTTATTTTTAGATATTATTTAAAGAAAAAATTAATGTGATGGACTTAGGTTGTTTTTACAACCACTGATGGTATTACAAAATTTAAATAAGTTACTCACCTCAATTTATGTTATTATGTTTATTCCTAGATGATTATTTTGATGAAAATTCAACAGTAAATTGTTTTGTAAATTCAACTAAACCTAACCTAACCTACTCTAACCTAACCTAACCTACTCTAACCTAACACTAATCATCACATTCTTCGGTACTTTTGGTAGGCCACTGTAAGATCTCATTCCAAAAATTGCCCTTCTCTTCATCTGGAACATAGTTAACACACTTTTTGATGTCACTCATCTTCTTGTCATTTATTGGAAGTTCTTCCATGTAGGCTCTACCAGATGGCAAAACAACGTTGATGTTTGCTTTAATTTTCATTGGAAATGTATGTTTTGCTAGGCCGCCGATATATTCTTGAGCAGTAACTACGCCTGGCCTTTGTCCATCATATTTGAAATAATGGAATTTTGATATACTGAAACTTACACGCATATTTCGTGGGATGTCATGTTTATTAGTTTCCAATGACAAACAACTTTTCAAGTAGAACTGAGACCACCAAGTTTTAAAGTCAATAATGTATTTTGCTTCAATTAAATGCACAATGAAATTCATCTTCTCACTGGATTGGACTATACATTCTACCAGTTGTTTTATTGTGTAAATCCTATCTATTTTTCTAAGATGCCTTTTTATGACCCCAAAAACCCTATCACATGGTAAAAACGAATGTCCTCTAATGGGGAAATAATGTTCAATGGACGAAAATCTCCCAGTTTCAACTAGGGCCATGCAGAATCGAACCATAATTTGATTTTTATTTTGCCCTGGGCAATTGTCGCTAAAAATAATCAGGTTTTTGCAATTATCATCTATGTATTCTCCAATATACTCCATTAAATAAGAGCATACATCATTCGGCCCCTTCTTTGCATTACCTTCATGATAAATAAACAAAACAGGCTGCTCTGATTTCATGTTATAGACACAAAAAACTGATACTGTTAATTTTCTTAAATAAAATAAGTCCTGAACTGGTATTTTTGGCAGATTGACATTCTGCATGAAATCAAAACACAGAGCCACAGTGTCACTTTTTTCTTTGCAAATTTTCCTAGCATCCTCAAGAGAAGCATAACATTTTTTGGATCTCCTCTTGTGTACCATTAGTTCCGCTGAAGCTACCCGCTTAGCCACATCATTGAGAGTTTTTGATTTTAGTTTCACTGATAGCTGCTCGCACTCACAACACGTATCTACTTGTGGGCGGCCAAAAGTCAAATTGAAGTTTTCTTTAAAAATTTTATTATAATACTCGTATTTAATGATGGATTTGGGATGAGATATTTTGAATAGATCATACATTCTCTTTACTGTCAGTTCACTATCTAGATAATGGATGTTTCTTCCAGAATAATGGCTCTGCTTCACTGGGAATGAAGATATGTGGTTGTGAACAAGAAGAATTTGTTCACCAGAAACTGCATTAATACTCGACTGTTTGCCTCTTTTGTCATCTGGAATTCTACCTTCACATAGAAGACGTCTTATTCTTTTAACCCTTTCATTAGTTACTGAATATAAACTGAAAAATGCTTGCCGACAAATCTTTTTCCTCACATCCCCAACCATAACATGGTAGATGAAACTTTTATTACGTTCACTATTACTGCTCTTCCTCTTTCGATGACGTTCTACATCACAACACTCAATCAATCCCTGCAAGTATAAGTCTTGTTGATTTTTTGTTGGTATATTTAGAAAATTTGTAAGAATGTCCAACTGATTGTCTTCTGATATAGAGTTGAAACATTTCAATTTACAGGAGCAAGATTCACCGGTTTTCTTGGCTGGCACTGACTTACCTACATGATTAATATGTTCAATACCTTGCAATTTTGCTTTTTTTATAACATTCCTCTTGTAGTTAGTAGAATTATTTCTTCTTTTTTTCAGTTCACGAGCAATGTTATCAGTTTCCAAATTCATTTTTTCACAAAAACAAGTCACAATCACAAACTAACCTCAAAATACCGATAGCACAATACTGAACTTGTGATCAGCTGAATAGTGACTGGTCAGGTTAGCCAACACTGAGTGTAAAAACAACCGTAGTCCAGGACTTAGGTTGTTTTTACACTCAACTGTTTATAAGTGCATTGAGTTGGCAATGTTCCAACAGTGCTAGAAGGTTGTTTTTGCACTCAATCGATGAGTCTACCTCTATTACATAGGAAAATAACATAAAATGAAAATGGCCAAAAATTGGACTTAGGTTGTTTTTGCAATCAGCGATACTCTTTAAATAGTAATTAGTAATTTAGTTGCAATAACTTAATTCTTTTTTGAATTAATCTATATTAATGAAAAAATGGAGAATAAAAGAAATAGAATAATAAAAGAAATGTGAAAATATGTAAAAATACTTCATATATGACGAAGTCCATTGTCTAACAAGTTGAGGGTGGTTGATGATAATTTGTTTCCCATCTTGAAAATATAAAAAATTGACTTATCGGAAAGTTTAGAACTCATACCACAATAATGTTATCCATATAAGTTGGTAGGATTATTAAAAATATCTTATTACTTCTCTTTCATTGTAATTCATTTTGATTCAATTAACTTAAAAACATTTTCATTCAAAAAAAAAATGGGAAGAAAAAAGTAAAATTATGAATTTATATAGAATTTGCAACACCTTGTTGGACAACAGTGGCTCATATCCACATATATATATGGAACACTGGATTCACAAACTACTTTTATTAACATTAACATTCAACGACTTGCAGTCAAATTTACCATAAAAAGTTAATATTAACAACGCAGATCGTTATGGACCAAGAAATCCAGGAATTTTATTAACACTTGTATTTGTGTTGACATAGAAGTTTTTACCTGTAGATTGCAATTGAAAATTATAAATTGTTATTTGCAGGCCCAATGAATAAAATGATACATAACGATGAAATGCTTGATTGAATCTCTGTTTTATTTAGTCTATATAACTGAAATATAATTTCATTATCTTATCCAAAGCGTGAAGTAATCATTAGCCACTAATTTAAAGTTTTCTCCAGCTGTGTTGGAAGCATATTGATCAAAGTGGAAAAATCAAATTGAAATTCAATTGATGCAACCTCTGCAGAGTTTGAGACATTGACTAGTGGGTAGTGAGACAAGTTCGGCTACTAATGGTGGTCGAAGTATTTATTGAAATTATTAGTGAGAACGCAACTTACCCATACAAAATAACCTGAGACTCGTATTTGTTCAGAATAGATGATGATCAACGGGTAAAACGTAGATAAATGTCTTAACATGTTGAAAAAAGTTGAGAATATTACACTATAAAAAACTAACATAGTCGCATTATCACTTTTTAATCTATAATATGATGTCTCATCCCTTTCCTGTATAGTTGTGAATTTATTATTTTTTACTTTTTTCCGTTGATAGTAATACAGCCGGTTAATAATTATTTGAATTTTATTACTATGGTTCCAGCAACAGAAATTTCATATAATGTAGTTCTGGTGGCGGTAGTGTAAACAAACTTTTCTAGGGAATCAAACGTTTCAGAAACTTTAGTAGCATGTGTTAAGTTGAACTAAGATTCTTAGAAAGTAAGGCTAGTGTAGGCCTACTATTTATAAGGACATAAGTATTGAACTTGTGACTTTTACAGTAATGTCTTGGTCAACTTGTGTATGTTGCAACTAAACATTCCTTCTTTCATAGTAGCTACCGGTAGTTCGTAGAGGATGCCTAACTATAGCTAACATTTCCGCATGAGCCTGTCAATAATTTATTGATTATTCACTGTGATTACTACAATTGAAACTGAATTTTCCCGCTGAAAACTCAAAATTTCTGTAATAAAACTATACAACACTGGATTTAAATTTAGCACTACATATAGTTATTATCTAGATACATACTATATTGATTTGCCACTGGAAGCTTTTGAAACACTGCTTTAATAAAATCAACTCAAATCTGAAGGATAGCAAACTTTTTAAGCTAAGGCCATTGATTTTTGGTTCATTATTTTAAAAAAATGTTTGAATCGCGCTTTGAGTATTATTAGTTGAACGGCAAAATTAATTTATTTATTTGCTAATTAGATGAGTAAAGATATAAATTTTTGGAAATCGCTATGCTACAAATGATAATTTTTGATAACTTTATCAGCTCTTCTGAGCAATATATCATTGGAAACAAAATTTACGAATAAATATAAAAATGACAATGTTGAGGGTCATCCAGTCCAGTCTACACATGCAATAATCCGGTGACATAAGGTTCCTGACTGCTGCGAAAAAAAACTCATTTTCATCAATGACAGAAAATAGAGACTACTAAAGAATAACGTCTGTCGGTGGTATTATGCTAGATTAAAAAACAACTTGGAAAATGTCTGAGAAGCAAAAAATACTCACTTGTCAAACCAGTTGAAAAAATCGTCTTGAAGTCAGTGGTCTTGTTTATTAGCACACACGCGCTTTGTCTAACCTAAAAACACGTTGAGGGTACAAATTATTATTGATATCCCATTTTACGGCCGAGTAGCCTTAGCTTCGTAGAGTCCTGAGATTTATTTGTGAGAAGTAAGATGCTATGAGGAAAATGTATCTTGAAATCTTATTGAATAGGAAACATTAATTGTATCGGTTTTATTCAAGGGCTGATACTGGCCTTTTTTTGTCATTCTGTAATAACTATAGTAAGCCAAATCACTAGCAATTCTTTAATGACTGTAGGTCTTGTGATATTGGAAAGAATAAAATAGCACAAGATTGAATTATTGGATAATGTTTTTCCAAGACAAAGAGAGTGAAAAGGTAAAAATAAGTGCCTTTATTATTTTTAAATAATGAAAGTAAATTTATGTTAGACTTTAAACAGGCATTCAACTTTACTTTATTAAACAGGTTTTAAATGTTCAGGACCTTCGTTTGTGGACAAAACAGTGTTACTGAAGTGAATAAAAAGAGTGGAAAGATTTAAGTGTTTCTGGACGAGTGACAATGTGACGAACAAATGAGTGAAATCTAAATAGTTTCAATAATCAAATATTATTCATTATGCAAGTTACTATGATCATCAAAAGTTACATTTGAGCTTCATGTTTCTTATTGGTCAGTTATCACTGGGCAAGTATGTTTTTGTTTTCACCACATGAATTTGAGACTGGAAAAATATTATCAATATTAATCTATTTGATTAAAGGTTGAATGATTTATTTGAAGAGCTGCTATTGAATGTAAATACCAAAAATAATACATGAATAATGAATGGTATTTTTAAAATTGATATGATAAGCCTATTATTTTAACTTTTCATGTGAAATTTAACGACTTGCAGTCAAATATTTGTTGAGAATAAGTATAATAACTCACTTAATCTGGCCGAGTACTTTCGAATCCATGAGATCCATCTTTGGCCTCTGAAGATGGATCTCATGGATTCGAAAGTACTCGGCCAGATTAAGTGAGTTATTATACTTATTCTCAACAAATATTTGACTGCAAGTCGTTAAATTTCACATGAAAAGTTAATATTAATAACGCAGTTCGTCATGGAACAAGAAATCCACCTATTATTTTCATTTGATTTTCATTTTTTCTATAAATTTGTGGTATAATAATTAACATTATTAAAAATTTGATGTCTTTTTTTTAATCCAATCAATAAAAATAATACAGCACTTTATTATTTCATTCTTATTATAAAATGAAGATTAATAGCCATAGATTCAGAACCAGTGTGAGCTTCTGAACTAAAAACTCATGAGTTTTACTAATCACTCTTCTTATTATAGTCTAGTGCTGAAATTAAGTGACAGAATCTTAATCTGCGGAAATACGGATTCAGTAGGGCGTAATAAATTCCTTGTTGGCATCGTAGAGTGAAGGTTTCCAGTGGGAACGATACTACTTGTTTTGCGTATGGAATGAGATACGGCTCGAAGGTGTCAGATTCACTGAGAATCCAGTCGGTCAAGGTCGTTGCGGAAGAATTGAGAGATTATGAGAGAAAGACAAGAATAAAAAAGGAGGGAAAGGGAGTGCGAGAGATAGAGAGAAAGAAAGAGAGAATGTGAGTTAGAGTGTAAGAGTATTAAAATTATTGGAAAAATAGATAAGGCAAAATAAAATCAATGAAGAAGCATGTGCTATTGATCTGTGGTGAAAGGTGGGTGAAGGTAGGACCTTAAGAGAGTACAGTAGCTTATAGCTACTCACTCACTCTCTCTCGCTGGATGGCGAACGTGTCCATTAACGTGTCCGATAGTTTTTATAGCCGTCTTAGCCTCAGCTTAGATTATCAGTCCTTGCATAAATTTATTCACTAATTACTGTTTCAATATACAATTGTGATTTATGTTAGTGAATGGATGTTATAGTTTACTACTTCATTGGTATTCATTACTATTTTTTCAGTATAACATTCTGTCCTAGAAAAAAATCATTTTATAGGAATGAAAATGACTAAAATTACAAATGAATATTATTGTATGTGTAACAACAAACTTAATGTCAACCCTGAAAAAGCGTAAGCGAAGTTGATCCTTCTATAATGAGCATAAATATATAGTTTATTGTAATGAATTAGTATGAAAACAGTGGAATAAATACTAATTAGTATTCACATTCAGGTATGAGTATATTGGATTTCTTTCTTTGAAAAAGACTGTGCTAAAAGCTCCTTAATGATATGAAAAAATAGTTAACCGTCAATCAAAAATATTTAAAATTGACCTAGTCATTTCTCCCCTTATGACACAATTACATTTTTCTAATAATTATATTATATAAGTCACATGGCCGCCCATTCTAAGATAATACCGTAGTTGATGGTGTTCCATTGCTATTAAAGACGTGAGAGCTGTAGTTATATTTATTATGTAGGTCTACACTTCTACAAATATGTTGTGCAGCTCTATTACTGGAGTTGGCTAAAGGGGCCCCCTAATGAAAACATTATAAATTCTTCCCTTAAATTCAGTTTATCTTCTAATAAAAAAATGCCTGGGTACCTGCTTAATGGTATCCCCTGAACCACAGAAGCTGTTACCATAATATGAATAGGAACTTTTTATGATGTTGAAGATCCATCTTGTTTCCACTAATATGCAATAAAAACTTGAAAGTGTTTTTTAAGCTTTTATTAGGAACTTTTTATTACTTTTTCTCTCATTAATATTGAACTCTTGAACATTTTCTTTGCATTCAAGTTACAATATTATAATTATTCAACTGTTTTTACTGTAATATAAAGTTGAAGTTAAAAATGAATTTTTTTGTTTAGGATGAAGCCCACATAGGTCTGAGACCTGTGCGTGGGTAATGAGTTGGATGATGGTGATTGATGAGTTGGACCTACAGTTTTAGGTGGGTTCCGAACCTGAGGTGCTTCATTTGCTGAGGTGCTTCACAATACACTCTAATGGTTCCCATTTTATATGAATAATGAATAAGGGTGTATTGTCTGTGCTATGTAGCTCCTCATCAAATTCATTTTTGAACTAGGTTTCATCTCTATTCTACCCATAGAACACAGCCGTAAACAAAAACGTTACATTATGGTCACAAGGAAACAGAAAGAAAAATGGTTACCAATATGGTATAACTAAAACGTTACATAAACGTTACAACAAGCCTTGCTTATCTCTCAACGATTGTTACAACTTACAAGATTTGGTCACAATAACGTTTCAGGTCCCGTTCGGGACAAAAAAAAAGAGAGAAATGGGAAATAATAATTTATAAATAAAAGCACGACTATGCATACAAATATTTGAGTAGAGAATTTTTTAAATATTTTACTCACTGCGCAAATGGCCATTTTGGACCCACGCGGTCCGAAATGGCCATCTGCTCAGTGAGTAAAATATTTTAATTATCTACTCAAATATTTGACTGCATAGTTGTGCCATTACTCATAATTTGTATTAGTGATATGCGCAGTTCGTCATGGATACCAAATTTCAAGGAAATAATAGTTACAATCTATGGTTACAAAAACGTTACTCTAACGTTTTCAATGTTAAAAACGTATTTTTTTGTGGAATTTTCACCTCTCCCTGTGGTTAGCAATGAGGTAACTCAAACGATGCATAAACGTTACAGCAAACCATATACGGTACTAAACTCTCAAGATTAAAAAAAAAATGTTACCAAAATATGGTCACAATAATGTTATAAGAACGTATCAAGCAACAGTTTGGGACAACATTTCATTTGATCAAAAAGGTTTTAGACTTCATTTTTACCAAAATGATTATTTATTTTTGAACATTCGTTCATAAACAATCAATATATAATAAAAAAACTTATTTCCTTGTCAGTTTCACTTTTTTATTCTCAAAATCATTGAAAGTCTCAAAAATCTATTGACAGTTTCTCGTCAATCATATATTCTAAGTCTATCTATAGGTTAGTCTAATCATGTTGAAAAAATGTCCGTAGAACAAATATTAATTTCTTCATTTTTGTTTTTTTTTATCTGACATCTTTTATTCTGCAAAAAAGTCATTTTGCACAGATATTTCAGTGTATGTTGTTTACAAAAAAAAAAAATATATTTTGATTTGTGAAAATTCATTTTTTTAAATGGCGGCCAATTTAAATTTTGAAACTTAATTTACATGGAAAGAGTTTATTATTATAAAAAAATGTTTCAAATAGAAGATTTTAGGCCTTCTATAATGAACAAACGAGTTCAAAGGCTATTTTACAAAGACTACATCAAATAATGTGTTACTTTCCAAACGTCTCTGTCAAGTAATTGCTTGGACGCAGGAAGTAGTTCAGAGGTGTGCTAGATATTATGCACACTCACCTGTGCAGCCAGACCCTGTGAAAAGGTAGGACTGTCAAGCATAGAACTTCAGAATTTGTTTCGGTGTGCTTGGCATACTGATATACAGTTCTGTTGGCTCAGTGAGGAAAGCAATCAGAAACATTTTCACTCCTCGTTTGTGTAGTATATGCTCTTTGGACTAAAACATAATTTTGAGGTTTAACGAGTCACCTACAGTCGAAATCGGCTATGATACTATATTTATACATACATACATAATGAACAAAAAGGTGCATTATTTTTCAGAGTTCATTCATAATTAATCGAAAAAGGCGAAAAAATTATTTCCTAGCCGGTTTCTCTTAATCATCAAAGATCTCAAAAACCTATCAAAAGTTCCCCAATCATATTTCTGCTAAACGCTAATTAGTGGAAAAAAATAAATTTTTAAATAATAAAACTTTTGTCATGGAAAACATTATGGAATAAAACTAACCTGAAATTTGAAAATTGAACTAGTCTAATCCACGTTCTAGCCCTATACAAAATTTACCTTATAAGTTTCTGAAAAATTGTTGAGATAATATTCATAAATAGCTTAGATATTACAAAATAAAGTTTAGAATCTGATTTCATGTTTAAAGTTTATTATGAAAATGCCTGTATGCACTGGAAAGCTGAACTGTTCTAAAAACTTGTGATTCATATAATCATGATATTTTTAATAATAGCCTTGAATGAAGCCTTGGATTCTATCCAGATCAAGTATTTATCATTTGATAGAATGGTCAGAATTCCAATATACTACTTTTAAACTGGTAAAAAATGTTTGATATCAAGCTGAAATAATATTTGAAAACGGCCCCGCACCTCGTGAATTTTCGTGATTCTCTGACAGATTTCTAGCATTCTTCCAATCAACGGCGTGGTTACTATTAACGGCAAAAAATAAATATAATCAAAATATTGATATATCGGTTTCTCGATATATCAAAAGAGAGATATCGATACCACCGACATCGGACAAAATATCGAAATTAAATTTTTACTTTTGAAAATGAATCTCCATGATTCGAAAACGTTTGGCCTACATGAGTAGGAATATTAGTTTGTTAACTATTAAAATTGACTGCAAGTCATCCTTTCACATCAAAATTAAGCCTCACCTCAACTAATTGAAGTAATTATGGTATCTAGTGTATAATATTGTTGATCTGACTTGTCTTATACTCCTTAACTGGAGTCTCCAAGACGTAATCTAAAAAAAAAAAAAAAAAAATTTACAATTGAAAGTTAATATTAACAACTCAGATCGTTATGAAACAAGAAATCCAAGAATTTAACTTCCTGAAACAATGAAATTTTTCATAGTTTTAGTATCCATGCAGGCCTATGATAATGAATCTCCACGACTCGAAAGGTTTGGCCTACGTGAGTAGTAATATTATTTATTCACAACTAAAATTGACTGAATGTCGTTGAATTTAGAATAAAAAGTTGATATTAACAACGTAGATCGTTATGGAAAAATAAATCCAAAAATTAAAATATTATCACTTCCCGGTGGTTCGGAACCCACCAAAAAACTGTAGATCCACCATTATCCGATTCATTACCCACGCACAGGTCTCAGACATGTGTGGGCTTCATCTTCCGGAAAAATTGATGTTAATATAGTTCTTATATTAATACATTGTTTATTCCTCTTATTACCATTTTCAGGTGAAAAATTATACATATTTTGAGGGGCTTTGTGTTTTAGACATATTCTTATGTTATTTTTCACTTATGATTTTAAATAGTACTGACAAAAATTCGGAAGAATGTCAAACTTTCTGAAACAATGACATTTTTCATATTTTTTTGTAACATTTAATATTGTCATCAGCAATGGAATATCGAATATAGTGTTTTAAAGCTAGCACAAATGCATAGGTGATAATCTACGGTATATATTTTTTTTTAAATTGCTTAGCGGTAGTGCAGGTTATAACCTTATCATATTTTTATTAGATAAACATGGGGTTGGCTCTAAATCTAGCGGGAACCCCATGGCAGTATAAGCAATTTCTTATACTTCCATGTCAATTTAAAATCCCTTGTATTACATCTAGATTGTGAACCCAATTCTTTAAACAATGACATACATTACATTTTATTGATTAATAATAAGACAAAATTGTCACATCCACATTATTTATTGAAAAAATATTGAGAAACTAGTTTCGGTACCATTATCAAACTGTTTGATTGATAATGGTATAACAGCCGAAACTAGTTTCTCAATATTTTTTAATAAATGTGGTTGTGACAATTTCGTCTTATTATTCATTTTATAGATACCTTCCACAATATCACCTTAGCCACTACAAAGAAAGGAAAAATATATTATTGATGTTGAAATTCTACTTTCATTTCATTGTATTTCAGAAGAAATACATTCATAATATTTTTCTAGTTCCAAATAAGTTAATAATAAGAAACATTTTAACATGGTCGAAGACTGGAAGCACATCACCTTTTAGGTATTATGGTAGATTCCACAGAAGAGTAGAATTATTTACATAGAATAGAAATCTCAACTTGTGATACAATTGAATCACCGTATGAAACACCATGAACTGACACCGTATTTCTATTCAAATTATGATTTTTACTCACGTATACTGGAGGGATGCATTTCGCTTCTAAAGAGAAGCTTCAGGTGGTGGCAGGCTGATGAAGCTTCTCCGAAGAAGCGAAATGCACCCCTCTCATAAGCGAGTAAAAATTAGCCTAAATAGAGATTCGGCGTCAGTTTTGATAATTGTTAATAAACTATTAAAAAAAAAAATATTTCGATATATCGGTTCCAAAGTATCGATATCACTGATATATCGGAAGCAAAGTATCGATATTCCGATAGATCGATATGTCGTTGCCATTGCCCATTTGTACTTCTGTAGAGATCAGATCAGTGATCACTGACGCTTGATAATGGGATAGACTGTAACGACTGAAACTGAAAATGCATAAACTGCAATCATTGTATTTTAGTTTACGTGGTTAATATGCTTCGGTATTGTTCTAAAAATTA
The DNA here is from genome assembly GCA_948455865.1 of Conomelus anceps. Lineage (NCBI taxonomy): Eukaryota > Metazoa > Arthropoda > Insecta > Hemiptera > Delphacidae > Conomelus > Conomelus anceps. The sequence continues at coordinate 20,710,130 of OX418220.1, forward strand.
TCATAACTACACATTTCTCCCTACACATTAATCCAACAAGGTAAGTTGAGTTAAATCTACATAAATATATTAGTTATTTTGTAAACACACCCAAGTTACAATGCAGTCTTTCTTTGATATGTAGTAGTAATGCTGAACAAATTCAAGGCTTGTGTATCGTATAAGATGAGCCCTGAGCGTTCCGGCTGATCTTATCTATTATTTATTGAAATAGCATTCATGTTATGCAACATTGGTTGAGTTCCTGGGGGCTTCGCCGGTAACTGATAAATGTTACCGGTGGCGTCTGATTGGTCTACTCAAATTCATTGACGTTGAAAAAAATTTTCATAGAAGTAAATCATTGGTTGAGTTCCTATAAGATTTACCGGTAACTGGTAAATGTTGCCAGTGACGTCTGATTGGTTTAATCATATTTTTTAACGAATGAATGTTATAAGACCAATCAAACGCCACCGCTAACATTCACCAGATACCGGTAAGGATCCCAGGAACTCGACCAGATGTCATTTTCACTGAACACATGATTTCAAATTTCAGACATTCAATTAGTAAAAATATACAAAAAATGTCTCGAAATCGAAATTTTATCCAATTTGGCAATGACGCTTTTTTGCTAAGAGCTCAACTTATTCTGACCCTATATTAAGTTATATTTATTATGAAAACACAATTAAACTGAGATAAAATTAGTTATTGTGCACGACTGCATTCACAAATTTTCAACTGAAAAATCCAAATTTAGGTTATGTCAAAGTTTAACTTGTAATTATTGCCAATTCTTATCAATGCAAGAATCCAGTTAAAAGTGCCGAATAGAGGCCTGCGAATTTCTCAACTATTTATGGTCGTATTTAAAAGTATTTTTTTAAGCTCAGCTTTCACGAATATCACATTAAAATCGAGATTGAAGTGATTTTTGGGGTTATGTGGAATCATAAATGAGTGAATGAATAAATTACATTGTATAAACATAGAATAAGGTTCAAAAATACAAAAAGGTTTAAGGTTCAACATCGAGGATCGTTTTAATTTTTAACCTTTTCTGGCTAAAGACAAGAAAATCTAACCTACCCGGTTGCATAAATAAAGATTCATAGCTTCATGCAGTACGGTACCGACAGGCTATATTGAAATGATAGTAGACAAATGCTCAAAAAATGTCGGCTTTTTTCGTTGTATGCACATCACGATTTTTACACATTTCTAGGCGTTGTCGTGTAAAATGATTGAGATCTTTGTGATCAGCATCAAAAATACTTTGAAATAAAACCTTAAAATTTGAAAAATGTGTAAGTTAGGCCCCCATAACTTTGAAACAACACTAATTATTAGTCCAATAGTCCAAAGACAGTGGGAATACTTTTGAATTTTGGTTTGAGATTTTAGTGTCAAAAATATAGAAGTCAAACCATTTAAATCACTTTGTTCAATATGCTCGAGTTCATACACTGTTGAAAAAAATGGTATGAAACTCGGCTATCGCCACCCAGGACATTTTTACAGAAAAGTTGAAAACTGTTTTATATGGTTTTATAGCCACATCAAGATTGTAAGAATAGTTTTAAAAAAAGTTTAAAAACATTACTCAGCTTTGTTTCTCTTTTGATTCTTAAAAAGGAATAATTTAAAATTTGGATATAAATAGTCATGGGTGAAACCCATGTATATTTTCAAGTTATCGCAGCTTACTGAATACATAGTTTTTTAATGACATAAAACCACATTATTTGTCGTTGAAAAAAAAATCAACGAATTCGCTCCTGTATAACAGCTGTTAATAACTTGAAGCAGATGCTTATATTTTATTTTATGAGGTAACTTGTTAATCGAAATTAATAAACAGAAGATTTTGCTGCTTAGTAACTGGATGAATTTCGTTTTTGAAGGACGAAGCCCACAGGTCTGAGACCTGTGCATGGTTAATGAGTTGGATGATAGTGATTAATGAGTTGGACCTACAGTTTTAAAAGTGATTTGTCTAGCATTCCTGTTTTTTAGTATTTTGTCCAGTTCAATAAACTCCTTTTTGAAAATAAAGATTTGAACGTTGAATAAATCACATAATATTGAAGAGATCTTTATTTGACTATGACAATTCAATTACAATGACATTTAAAGACTGCTGTAAACCCTGTGTTGATCATAGAACAGTTACCATTTCATGTTTCCCGTTTAGTGCTGAATTCTTATAGGCTACAACATTTATTAATATTAAAGTTTTGGCTCTGAGATCTTTTCTTTTCTGTGTTTAAAAAGCACTCCTGTTAAATTTAATGCTTATTTACTGACCTATCTAACCTCCCCTCATAAATAATGAATTTATACAACCTGATACATGAACTTAATATTCATTTGCAGTGTCTGTGCCATATAGTCAACATCATTTATACTTTTACATATATATATAATATTGTGTAGTGATATAAAATTATTATTATCATTTTTATTTTCATGTTGGAATGCAGATGAGTGATGTTACAGAAGTGGAGGTAATCCAGCACATGAAAAACTGGCTGAAATTTTCAAAACAGCGGCTGAAAGGCAAAATAAGTTGACTCAAAAAAAAAAAAAAAAAAAAAAAATACCGTACTTTAATGAACTGTAATAAATAAAATACTGTAACGTAATGTGTATGTAAAATACTTTAATAGTACGATAATAAATGTTGAATAAATATACTAATAATATAATTTTTCAGTATTTTGATTTATTAATTTAATTAATAATTGCAGCTTTTTTCAGAAAAAAAATGCCCCTCAAAGAAACATTGTACATGAAAATTATAATGTAACTCAGTGATAAATAATATTTCCTAATAATATTCAGTTCTTTTGGAACAAGAAATCCAGGAATATTCAGCTCTTTTACAAATTTTACAATGAAGATTCAACCTTGGAATACAATGTAATTTTAGTGTCAAATTTTGTCCCAGTCCTTATCTATTATAAAATCTGCAATAGAACTATAATTACTCTAAAACTCTATTATTTGTGCGTTGTACTTGCATTTCTTTATCAATTATACAATCTAATAAATAAAAAGGCTGCAAAAGCCTAATTTATTTTTATGCAGGTACGTACGTACTGTTTCTGTAATAATTTTTTTTTCTAAACATGGAAGGCTTGCTTGAAGACTTAGCCTATACTTGAACAGTATAAAATATATAGTATAATTAGTAAATTGAGTAAAAATTTTACAATTTATGAAATGGACTGAAAATTATTGTAATGCACATTACACGGGCTGTGATAACACCATACTGTATATAAAAGGGAATGGTATATAAAATTCATTTTTGAACTAGGTTCCATCACTATTCTGTAATGACTTCCTAACCAAATTGTTTTTCTCTTGTTTTGCAGAACTAGAGCAAGATGCCAGCTAGATCTCCAGATGTTGGCATTCAGCACGCGAACATGAGAAACGGAATGACCAATGGCAGCGCTGATACCCACGATGACATTGTCATCACTGGTCTGTCCGGCCGATTGCCCGAAAGCAACAATATTGAAGAGTTCAAGGACCAGCTTTTCGCTGGTGTCGATCTTATTACTGACGATGAAAGGCGTTGGCCATCAGGTAATTAATCAAATACACATGTAGTATCACTGTAATAAGTGAATAATAATGCCGTACCAATTTATCATTTCCATTGATAAAATAAAAACTACCTAATCGTTGCTGTTGCTAGAAGTAGAATATAAGGCTACTTATTGTGACAGTATTTTTTATTCCAAAGTATTTTTAAGAGTATTTCTACCATGATAGAACACTAGCTCTACCTATTATATATAACTCTGTAACTTATTTCTTGAAAGTAACAAGAATGTTTGAGTGAAACGAACTAATTTAAAGACAACTTTCAGTTTTCAACGAAAATTGTCAAAAAATGACTTCCACTGAGAACAGCTTTCAATGTTTTTGGTGACTAACGTGCTAGCAGTTGAATGAGTCATGATAAAGAATCAAGTTATTTATACTCATGCTTATGTAGTATGGTACTGTCACAATTTAAAAAATTCTTTCCCCTGAATTCAAAGGATTTAAATAATTGATACTGCTATTTTTATCATTATTGTGATGGTACTTTTGTTTAGTCATAATACGCCTAAGTTACTGCTCTTTAAAAATTATTGCAATCCAGCAAAATCTGAATCTGTACCTGCTGTTACTTGGAAATGTTCACCTAATAATGAAAATGAAATAAGTTTCACATCACCCTATTTAAATATAGTACTAGGTGGAAGCTGCAATTTCGAATTCTAGCTTTTAAATTAATGACAAGACAATATAAAAATGCATTATATATTCTGTTCAATATATTCTATTATTTGAACAAAAATAAATTCAATACAGCTATTAAGTATATATTGTTAGACTATAATTCCAATGACAAACAAATCAAATATATTATTTTGATGTGTTATTCAATTTATTCAGAGGATATATGGAAAGTTGTTTGAGTTGCTATAAAATTAATAAATTTTGTGTGAGAATTTTTGGTAGTGAGCTGTGATTTCAAGTTTATTAATTCAAGTTATTAATTTCCCTAGCTTTGAGCTTATGAATTTTTAATGTATTCTCATGGATTATGTCATCATTTACAGTATTAAAAATATGGGACTGATAGTTGTTATTAAGGGGTAATTTGAAGGGCTAAAGTTATCTCCGATAGTTGTTATTATTTTTGTATTAGAAATGCTGGAGAGAGTATGATTGAATAATTTTTCCAATTCTTATCGATGGGTTTGCAGGTCTGCACGGTCTTCCCACAAGAACTGGTAAACTCAAGGACCTCCAACATTTCGACGCCACCTTTTTTGGTGTACATGCCAAACAAGCCCATGTCATGGACCCGCAACTGCGTATGTTGCTTGAATTGACACATGAAGCCATTGTCGATGCTGGTAAATATTTTTTCAAGATATTGTATTTCATAAATAATTAATTTCTACAATGATATTGTAGCCTATTATTGTGCTTTTGATTTGAAGTTCTATTTTTTTCTTTGACTCAAATAAAAATGCTCCTGTTGTGATAGTATTTTCTGTAGTACTATTACAAGAATAATTCATTAAAAATAAATTCTTATTTCATTGCCACAATACATTGCAGTTAAAAAGTAAAATTGTTTCTAGAGACCCATCCAAGTTTCATGAGTTTGAAATAGTTATCCTCATCATCGTAGATTTATAAGAGCAATGAAGAAGCAATGAACTTGACAAAATGTCAAGAATGTCAAAATTTACCCTAATGTAACGGTACGTGAATTTAAAATAATTGAACCATTAGCCTACACACATCCAGTATTTTCGGCATAATCGATGTCACTGGTTTAACTATCGACTTCAGATTCAGCAGTTTCGACTTTTCGTCTACTGTTTCTTGAATTTCATGGCTGTGATCTATGATTTATTTACTTTCTACAACTTTTGTATAAGTGCAATGTTGATATTACTTTTCTGCTGAATGAAATGTTCTTTTAGCTCCCACATGCACTGAATTTATACCTGAATCGTTGAATTGATCGTTCATTTACCGGTTATCTTCAGACTAAGTATGATGAATAGGTTAAGATTAGGTTATGGTGTACCAAAAAATATGCTAATCTACACCCACAAAAGAAATTTTGTTTGTGGGCTACAAATATTTGTAGTAAATTACTACAAAGCTTGGTTACATCAAATCCTATTCATCATATAAAATTGCGTGATGAAAACTTTTTCGATAATCTCTTGAAAAAGGTTAGTAACTTACCGGTCATCATTTAACCCATCTATATTTTCAGATATATACTTGGAAGTTTGAGAGTTAATTCATGATAATTTGAAATTTTTATTAAATTAGCTGAATTTGATGGTATTCTGTGAGAATGTTAGTTTGGATCTGTTTTTTCAAGAATACAACGAACAATCTATGTTTGTTATATAAAAATGTTGTTTAGTAGCCTGATATGGTGCGAAAAATCTCTTCTTGCTTGCATTACTCTATAAAACGTGTTATCTTCCTCATACAATTCATTTTAATCTTTGTAACTCAGCAAGTAATAACGAATCTACATTTTTCTTGTCAGGTATTAACCCAGCTGATATTCGTGGATCTCGCACTGGTGTGTTCATCGGTGTGTCAGCTAGTGAGTCCGATGAATTCTGGACCATGGACCCCGAAAAAGTAAATGGATATGGTCTCACTGGTTGTTGTAGGGCTATGTTCCCCAACAGAATCTCTTACACGTTTGACTTTAGTGGTGAGTAAAATCAAACTTCTGTTTTATAGTAGAGTTTTTTCTGTTAGTCATGAAAACCAAGTCTTGTTTGTCTAAATGAACTAATTAGTTAATTTCAAGGCATAATAAGGAATAAATTTTAAACCATTGACTGTTTATCCGATAAAAAACGAGCTCTTGGCAAACTTAAATCATTCAACCAGCTATCAGTGCTTCTCGGCCCTGTTGAGCAGTTTCTTGGATATTGAAATAATTTAACTCTTTGTTGTAAATTTAACGACTTGCAGTCAGTTTTTTATTGTGGATATATAATAAACTAGCTATTGTGCCCGTCCTTCGTACGGATTATGTTTAGAAATAAGACTAAATATGTTTCGGCTTTTTTGATAGCAACGATCATGAAGTTGTTAGCAGCTTAGGCCTCGTTCAGACGATACAGTTTTTTTGCGGTACGGTTTTTTTACTGTACGGCGTCAACTGTACTGTGATGTTCACACGGTCCGGCTTTGCTGCTCATTGCTGTGCTCTCCTCCTTCTTCCATTGCGCTTCTAGTTCAGTTTCATTTATTCCAGTCCAGGATTTTTTTTATTTGTGTAAGATTTTTTTAAATAAGTTACTTACTGAAGGTTTTTCTTAAATTTTGATCAAAGTACGCAAATTCTGGTTTCAATATTCCACACATTTCTCGCCGCGCTGATAATTTTCTCTCTTTATTTTTATATTAATCTTGAGTCTTGTCCCACAAGGCGGGTCTCTCATAGGCCTATATTAGAGAAATTATATTTTCACAATTAATATAAAAAAAAAAAAAAAATCTTCCATTTCTGGACACTGGAATTCACTAATAAGATCGAAGATCAATGCTGACGATCTGAAGACTGCTTCCAGCGTAATAAGCGTATCGTCTAAACATATCCATTACCGGTACAGTACATGTGCCACCGGATATGGATACAGTTATTTTGCGGTACAGCTGATTTTAGCGATACAGTTTTTCGAAGACAAAACCGAATGTAGAAATCGGCTAGAACAGCTTTTTTACTGGATCCAGTCGAAACAGTATTGTGTGAACATACAATATGAAATGTACATGCAAACGAAAGCACTGCAAAATAACTGATACAGCAAATTTACTGTACCGCACAAAAACTGTAACGTGTGAACGGGCCCTTAGTAAACAACTTGGAACGTAAGCAATTCAGTGAACGGTATCGGAGAGAATATTCTTTGAGAACAGCTGATTGATATATCATGATAAATTACGTGATTTGGTCTTAAGTGGTAATAAAACTTAGAAGAAATGTAACCAAAATCGCACAATACTTGGTTTTTAAACGTTTATTATTCTGTTAAAAAAAAGTTAATTTAGTTTTTTATAGCTAAAGACATTGTCAAAAAGGTTTTCAATACTGATAAATAACTTTAATCCCGATCGATGCTCTCGTTTTTCAGGAGAAGGCCGCGTAAAATGTATACAAAATCGAAAAATACTTGGTTTTTAAACGGTTATTACTCTGTTAAAAAAAAGTTAATTTAGTTTTTTATAGCTAAAGACATTGTCAATAAAGTTTTCAGTACTATTCAATAACTAAAATCCCGATCGATGCTCTCGTTTTTGAGAAGGCCGCGTAAAATGCCTTTGGGGCCGTGACAGACAGACAGGCAGAACGTGAGATAAGACTATTTTCGGCTTATTTGATGTATAAAACGTAAAAATAACCAAAAAATATATAATTTTGATAAATGTACAGACAAAACTAATTTTATTTATATAGATGTACTCACAATCGGCCAAACGTTTACGAGGTATTGAATCTCATCTTCAAGGCCTTGAAGATGAGTTTTAACAACTCGAAAACATTCGGCCAAATGTGAGTACATTTATTATATATTCACAATATAAAACTGACTGCAAGTCTTTAAATTTACAACAAAAAGTTAATATTAACAACCCAGATCGTTACGGAACAAGAAATCCAAGAATGTTATAATTTTTTGTAGCCAACTATAATTCATGCTATTAGAGGATTTCTTAGCACTATTTCACATTTCACTTGAATTCATTGAATTTATTCAATTTGATAATGTCATACATAAACAGAATTACAGAGCTATGAGAGTATATTTCTTGTGGTAATGCTGAAATATTATTTTCTGTTGAGAGAAAAAATTATAAGAAATGCATGTATCAAGCCTGACTTCATCTTCACTTACAATATTCGTTTGTTGCAGGACCCAGTTATGCCATTGACACAGCCTGTTCCAGTAGTATGTTCGCCCTCCAGCAGGCTTTTGCCGCCATGAAATCTGGCCAGTGCGATGCCGCCATTGTTGGAGGTGTCAATCTTCTCCTCAAGCCCACATGCTCCCTCCAGTTCCATCGTCTTAGTATGCTTTCACCCCAGGGAATGTGCAAGGCTTTCGACAGCTCAGGCAAGTAAAAATATCGAAACAAAAATTAATGTTATCAAATTATTGTCATATTTCTATATGGTAAATGATGAAAAACAACTATCGAAGTACGATACTTTACATCACAGTTTAGAATATAAAACTTACAATTTTAGTAACGATTGTATTATGACTGCCTTTAAGCCACAAGTGGGATGTAAGTTAGGACACGAGTGGAACGAGTATCTTAAACATCTCAGGAGTGCCTTTAAGGCAACATACAATCGTTGTTTACAACATTCTCTCTACGATTACTAATATATTACGATATATTACGTTTAACTTACCAATCACAATACTTACCATGCGTGTCTGTTGTTGATCGAAATTCAAATTGATTAAATCAGCTGATATGACTATTGCATATTAAGTAGCCTAATTCATTCCGACACTAAATTGGAGAATTCCTGAATTCTCATTAGTCTAGAGCACGTTGTATAAACTTACGGTAGTGTTGAAATAGCTTCATTTTGAACTGGTTTGATAAGACGTGAATAAAGTGAGCTGTTTTAACATAAATTTCTACTTTATAACGTAGCCGTAGATAAAATACAAAACATATAGATATTAACGAAACATGTTTGTTTGCTAAGCTTAGGCCTATATGTTTTATTGTTTCTTCAGTCAACCTTCTGATTCCCACTCGTTATTAATCTCCTATGTACATATAGTAGTGCCTGCAGGACACCAGGCGACCTCCTGCAGTAAGTAGCCTTGCCCGGGCATGCGGGGCAATGTCCGGGTTGACTCCACTTCCCTAGCTGCTCGTGGGAATCACATGAATTTCCAAATACGAACCAGAACCAAACCTCAAGGTAACTCCAGAAGTTGCCTTGCCCTCAAACCTATCAGGTTCCACCCCATCAGGGCAGGTTCCTCGATTTGAATCAACAGTCAAGGACAATGCCCAGGGTCCTTCAGATCAATTTACATCACAGTAAAGCAGCCTCGGCTGCTTTCTGCCAGTTCCCCTCAGAGAGGGATTTGACCTAGCAAAAGGCTGCTAGCAGACACAAGCTCCTACTTCATCAACTGGCTGGTGAGGCTGGGTAGAGGTCAGGTCAAGCAGTTGATTGCTCTGATAACTGGACATGGCCACTTCAGGAAACATCTCCACACAATTGGACTCAGAAATGAAAGTCAGATGTGTAGGCTTTGCAATCAGTCTGAAGAGACTGCCAAGCATATCATACTGGATTGCGAGAGACTCGGGGCAAGGAGAAGGGCTCTGTTTGGCTCCAAACAACCAGGTGATGAATGGGACGTTAGCATAGGGAAAAAACTCCTGGATCTTGTAAAGGGCACAGGTATTGGTTTGCCCAACTAACGTACTAGGGACACACAATAAGCTTCGGTTGACGTGTGAGGATCTTTGAATCTTTGGATCTTTGAATCCGTCCCTTATAACATAACATAACATAACATACATATAGTAAAATAAAAAGGCATTAGTAGTAGAGTATAAAGTGTAGAAATATTGAATTATATTTGAAAAAATCATGGACTATTAAATCGTGGATAAATTTCTTACAACATTCAATGGAAGTAATAATTGGGGTTTGGGGATTTTTTCTTGATTCTAGCAAATGAAAGCTTGTCCTTTCTCCAATGCAATTCAAAATTTGTTATTAATTCAATCTCATCCTTCTCCAGTGCCATTCTTTAGAAGTTCAGGTAATGTCACTCTTTATCAAAATATACAGTATGATGGATAATTTGCACACTTTTTGAAATATTTCCTCGATTTTCTCATTGAAATTTTCATGTGAGTAGACCTAACTAATTTATTGATTTTACTTTCATAGTTTTACTCCAAAGACTTTCTGTGCTTAGCAATTCTATCACTGGTATCAGGACCGGAGAATTTTTCAATGAACTCCTAATGGCTTTTGCCGCTGTCTTATTTCAGTTATCCCATTTTAAATTTTAATTTAATCCATTCTTGAGCATTCAAGTGTTGATTTTCATATTCTCTTGGCTTTTCGTGGTTGTTCAACCTTGTCAACCAATAGCAAACAAATTATCCCCTTAATCCATATTCAATACTAATGAAAAAGTTAAATTCTCAACAACTTGATGCTGTCAGTTAATTGGAGTATTGGAAATCACCAATTTTGCTCGTTTCCTATTCTATTTTTCTTACAGGAAAAACTTATTTCTAAATATCTGTTGAACAGGTAACGGTTATGTAAGAAGTGAAGCGGCAGTTGTTATCTTCCTGCAAAAGGCACAGGACGCCAAGCGTGTCTACGCCACCGTTTTGAATGCCAAGACGAACACTGACGGTAACAAGGAGCAGGGTATCACCTTCCCCGCTGGACGCATCCAGAACAGACTCATCAGAGAGACATATGTCGAGGCCGGAATCAGCCCAGCTGAAGTTGCCTATGTAGAGGCCCACGGTACTGGAACCAAGGTATGAAAACAGCTTCTCGAATAAAATATTTTGTTGTATGAAAATATTTACAAGAATGTTCAGTTATTGAGTAGAGAAATTGAATAGGAGCACAGAATCCAGAACATGTATTTGTAATAATGTATGTAGTGAAAGATAATCATGAAGTTGTAATGGAAAACGTATTAATAATGAAATTATCTAAATAACCTGAATAGAGGACAGTCTAATTAAAAATGTAGAACAAGACATCTACTCTGAAAATGCTATCAAAATAGATGGAGGCTGTTGAGTATTGAATAGGTCTAATAAAATATCATCGGTAAATCCCAATTTTAAAAATGATTAAATTTTAAATCAAGGAAACTTCCGGTCCTTCTAATCGCTCCATTATCCTAATGATTACTTGAGCTTAGGAATCCTGCTATTCCCATTTTTGATGTGTATCCCTGTAATACATTGTGATAACTGTACCCTGGGGTTCATTTCATTTCCTTTTACTTAAATGCCTTTTTTTAGTTAATTCCTATCTCTTTTTGGATGAAAAATAACTAATGGGCTATATTCTACGTTTAACATAATTTAAATAATGTTAATGATTATTATCTTGTATTTAGTTTATCAATGATTTATGAACGATTCAGATAATTTAATTTTATGCGCCTATTATGAAAGTTTAAGAGCCATATTACTGTAGGCTACTCTTTTTCATTACTTCTACTAGTGTAGATCATTCTATTCTGCTGTAACTTTTATAGAACTCTGATGAAGAGAGATGTATTCCTTCGTTGATTGTTCTAATCTATACAAAAATGCACTTATAACACTAAAAACCAATTCTCGTGTACTAACAGGTTGGTGACCCACAAGAAGTGAACTCGATCGCAGACTTTTTCTGCAGTAAAGACCGTAATGCTCCTCTCCTTATCGGATCAGTGAAGTCCAACATGGGCCACTCCGAACCCGCTTCTGGTCTCTGTTCAATTGCCAAGATTCTCATCGCTATGGAACATGGCAAGATTCCAGCCAATCTCCACTTCAAGAGTCCCAACACTGATATTCCAGCACTCAGCGATGGACGTTTACAGGTAGGCTTTTTTCAAATCCTAAGCCAAATGCATCATAAGCTAAATCTATTTAAAAAGATTTTTGCGGCAATCGTTTTACTGAGTGATTTGTAGATGATCTATGACGATTATCGTGAAAGTGGATTATTAGAAAATATTGTTAATTGTGACAAAAACAATAAATACTTTAGGGGGAAACAACAGTTCTTGCACAGCTTAAACCAAAATTCAGTTCTCGCTCGTTTCCTTGCTGTTTCAGTTGTACTGTGCAGAATAAGCTCTGAAGATTTTACCATTTTTTCACTCTACGCTTGTTTAATACAAACTTGATACAAATTTGAAATATTGCAATCTTGATATTTTCATGTTACCACAAAGACCATTGGTATTCGATAGATTTCTTGGTCCATTACGTACTGCTATGTTGACATTTAAGCTTTTCACATTAATATTGAAGACTTGCAGACATATATATAATATATAAGAGAAAATTATACATTTACTCACAGAAATCAGAAAGCTTGCTTTAATTTACTTCAGTGAGTAAATTTATGGCTTTCTCATATTAATTGGTCAAGGTTTTTTTAAATATTATGCAACTCATCTATAAATAATTGTATGAAAAGTTTAATTTCATTATAAATCCGAAGTTTAACTTCATATTTTTCAATTCTGGGTGGCGAATATGCGATTAAGGAATTAGTTTGACGCTACTGAATACAAAATTATTTAAAATGTATGCTCTCATTATGATATCAAATATCGTGAAAATTCAATAATATTACAAATTTAAATTGAATTCCAATGATAAGTAGATTTTCACTGAAGAAATCAGATAGGCATCCATATCCAGGCAATGAAATAATATACGCAAAAACATCTATGTTTAACTGAACTACTCTAAATTATAATTACAGTTGAAAAAAACTAAATTAATTGTTCTATTGCAGGTTGTCCATAAGAATTGGGAATGGAATGGTGGCATTGTCGGTGTCAACTCTTTCGGATTCGGTGGTGCTAACGCTCACATCATTTTGCGTTCAAACCCAAAGCCAAAGGTGCCATCCACTCCAGACCCACTTCCCCGTCTAGTTCCAGTATCCGGTCGTTCTGAGGAAGCTGTCAATGCCATCTTTGACAAGGTAATTGTTATTATTTTCATTTTATTTTTTCGAATCACCCACTTTGGAGTACGTTGAATTGATTATTCATTCATGGATGCTTCTTTACGTCATTTCCAGTACCCCTTCATTTTCTGATGTTGTATTTCTTAGATAGGGTCGAATTGCGCATGTGGTCAAGAAATTACGAAGCGGATTATTTTTTTTTGTAGATTACGTCTTGGAGACTCCAGTTCAGGAGTGTAAGACAAGTCAGGTCAACAATTCTACTCTTATACACTAATTACCATAAATACTATATCAATTTGTTGGGGTGAGGCTTAATTTTTATGTGATTATTCCTAACCTAACCTAGCCTCTGGAGTAACACCATATGAATCCTGAGAACGACCGTGCGCAGTTCGACCGCACCTTTTTTCTCCTCTTACATTACCTCTTCTACTTTTAGAATGTTCCTGGAATCTTCTATTTTCATCTTTCAACAAACTTCTTAAATGCACGCTGTTCTTGATTGTATTTCTGTAATATTCAATTCATTAAAATCAAGTTGAACATGTTTGAACCAGTTACATTTTGTCTTTCTGTTTTGAAAAAGACGAATTTTTGTTTAGTGAGTCTATTTTCATTCATTCTGAATATGTGGCCGTAAAAACTCATTCTTCTTGTTTTTAAACTATCTTGTTCTACTTGTTTTACTATACTTCTTGTTTTTATACTGAGATCTGTTCAATCTTCTTATAAAGACTTTTATTTGAAGTCAAATGCTCTTCATTGTTGTTAAGTTTCGGTCCTAATATTTTCCTCAGAATTTTTCTTTCTTTCTTTTTTAAATCATCTAGTAATCCTGAATTTTTTAAAGCTAATGTTTCTGCTGGATAAAGTGCTTCCGGCCTAATAACGGTTTTAAATGCCTAAATATTGAGTTCCAAGACAGTGATTTTCTATTATATGTATTCTTGGTCAACTGAAAGGCAATTTCCATTTTTGTGTCCTGGATTGCATGGCTTTTTTTCTCCTGAATTCCAACTCATCCATTCACCTAGATATTTAAAGTGGTCTATTCTGAGATTAATAATTTTCATAAAGGTTGGTGAGTTTTTAATATTTGTTAGAATTTTAGTTTTTTCAAAGGAGATGTTCAGCCCAACTTTTGCTGCTTGTTTTGCAAATTCTTTAATATGTATTTCTGCTTCTACCCAATCTTTTGCAATATGAGTCACATCGTCAGAAAATGCTAGGCAATTGCACTTGAGTCCTTTAGTTCCAATCTAAATGCCACTGTTTACCCTCAGATTTTTATTCCACTCTGACTACTTTCTCTAATGTGCAGTTGAATAATAAAGATGATAAGCCATTAGGGTAGTTAACAAGATACATTCATTTCATGATAATATTCTTGTCTGACATCTGTTTTGGTTGTTTTGATAAGAAATGCCTCAGACAATTCTCCCATAAATTTTACTTTAGAATAGGTATCTGTTGATGTCAGGTTAGGTGCATCCAGGCCAAACTCTTTCAATATTGATATCAATGAGGATCTATTTTATTATTTATTTTTAAATTGTAATAAAATGAATTCAATTTAAGATTATTTTTGTGAACATAAGTTAACGATGATTAACTTATTTATTGTTTATTTATGTTTTTAAGCTTTCAATTTGAGCTTTTTCTTATAAACATAATGATTATATTATTTTCGCACTAAATAATACTTGTACTTGTATACTAAATAATATTTTTTATGTTTGTTTACTACACTGAAAAAGTTTTTTTCATTTTGAAAATTTACTGTAACGTGTACGTTTGTTATTATAATACTTAGATATATATCCTTTACAGCTGGAAACCCTACCAAAGGACGACGAGCTGTTCGCTCTGTTCAACAACATCCACAGCACCAACATCCCTGGACACGGTTACCGTGGATACGCCATTATTAGTGACAAGTCACAGCGCGAGATTGAGGTAATTAGCATTAATCAATAAATCAATCATTCCTATTTAACTTGATATTTCAAAGTATTCAAACGTGTGATTATCATTGACTTGAATTTTCCAAAAGGTTATTATTGTTCTTCTCATTGAGCTGAATGATTGCAAGTTAATTAAGTTGATGATTTTTAGTTGTTTGAATGTCATTTCATAACCATTGTCTTCCTCATCAAAGCTTCATTCTTGTTGGGTGGGAGAAAAATTATAAAAAATATTATATTCCTTTTTATCTACTTTAGTTTGAAGCTCAAATTTAGTCTCCACAAATCTCTTCTCCGAATAATTTTTTTCAATTTCAAGTTAATCTTTCTGTGTGTATTTAAATAATGGGATGCACCTCTTCAATTCCTTATTTTTTATATGGTGAACATGTTTATAAAAAACATGTATTGATACTTGAATTGTAGAGCTTTGTAATCGTTTATGTTTTGATCATTTAAAAACTGATTTCTATCGACATTGATGGAATTAATGATTACTGAACAGCCCACAATGCATTTTCCTATTTCTACACTTCAGTAAAAATATTCTTCAACTTGATATTTCTAATATTACTCAAAATGTTTCTCTTGAACTGTGTCTCAAATTTGTTTCTTCTTGTCTATGTCTCAATAGTAGTTTATGCAACGATTTTATTTTGACCCTTATTAAGGCACGAGTTAGATGTAAGTTATAACACGAGCGAATGCGAGTGTTATAAATATCTCCTGAGTGCTTTAATGGCCAAATAAAATCGTTGCATACACTATTTTATCTACGACCACTAGTATACATCTAATTAAAACAATTTCATTTTACCTGTGACTGTCAGAGATACCTAACCTCTCATCTCAAATACAAGAAGTTATAGTAGATTGTTAGGTTAAAGCAGCTGGTGTAGCAGTTTGATCAAATCAGCGGATAGTTTCACAATATTGAATTACGATATTGATTCCATCAAAAATGCTTCTGATTGGTCCAGAACCCGTGTTATAATGTAGAACCTGTACTATAATGAGCTCATTATGCAACGGGTTTCAAAAAGCATTTCGAAAAGACAGCTGTTTTGGCATCAATTGTGAAACTGTAATGTATACATTATGACATGGTCGTAGATAAACTTCTTTTTATTCTTATACTGCTCATTATAATATTATATCTCCACTGTAGAACTCTTCTCACCTTTTCTACTCACTTGAACTAAACTTCTAAAATTGTAATTAATAATGATTCTTCTCATTTTTTCAAGGTCTTCAACGGAGACAAGAAGCCCATCTGGTTTGTCTTCTCAGGAATGGGAAGCCAATGGGCTGGTATGGGCCGTGACCTCATGGTGTTGGAACCATTCGAGAAGGCAATCAAGAAGTGCGCTGACGCTCTCAGACCTGAAGGCCTCGATCTTCTGAACATCATCTTGAAGGGAGACGACTCCACCTTCACCAACGTGTTGAACTCATTTGTGTCAATTGCTGCTATTCAGGTACAATATACTTTATGCATTATATTTACAATATCTTGAATAAGAAAAATTGTGTATAATAAACTCAATGTGGTTGGTTTAAGAATTTTCTCAGTACCTATATTCCTCGCTATAATATTCCAAGTGGAAAAATTATCTTTCCCAATGAACTTTCATTTTTCTCTATTTTTTTTCGAGGATGAAGCCCACATAGGTCTGAGACCTGTGCGTGGGTGATGAGTTGGATGATGGTGATTGATGAGTTGGACCTACAGTTTTAGGTGGGTTCCGAACCACCGGGAAGTGATTTAACAGCAGAGAACAGTGTCTTTATTTTATCTATATTGTGTCTATATTATTATCATCGATAGAATGATAATTCCCCCTCTTTTCCATAATCCTGTTTGCCATCATATTATTTTCAGTTAAGCTGGACATTCACGTTCCGATTTGTAGTATGACTTAGTAGGACTGCTAGTTGGATAGTCGACTCCAGAAACTCGCTCCGACTTGCTATCCAACTAGCGATCCAACTTCAGTCTAGTCTGTTTTCACAACTGTGAACATCGCTCTCGAGCCGAAAAATGAAACCGAAGTTACCCGAAGCTGCCCAAATGTCAAGTACTGACTGTTGTAAGTTAGACGATTTTTATCCGACTCCCCCACTCACGCTTCAACTCCGTCGACAGTCGGAAGTCGGACCTTTCTGTCTTCCCTCTAGATGTTCTGACTTTTCCATCTACACTTCCAACTATCCAACAAGCCCATTCACGTTCCGATATCGGATCCAACTTTGGAGGTTGAACCAAAAGACGTACTGCAAATCGGAACGTGAATGCCCAGCTTTAGTAAGCTTGAGTCTAAGACAGTGTAATAGTGTCTCCTAACTCTTCCTTTTCATTAAAAAAAAAAACATTATTTGGAATCAGGATTTTGTGCTTTAACTTCTACCCTTATTTTCAAAGGTTTTCAACAAAAATTATTGATAAAGAATAAGGATGCTTGCACAGTGGAGGATAAGACACAGAGGATAATCACCATCGCAGAATTAAACACACGCTTTGGTATGGTGGATGACAGATTTGAGCAGCATGTTATGACGTTGAAGATCCATCTTGTTTCCACTAGTATATAATAAACACTTGAAAAACACTTTTAAATGGAAATTGTGACTCACGTTATGGCGTGACGGCCGTTTCACTCTGTTGTTAAGAGCATCGTGTACTGTGGGTCTGACGATGCTCTTAACAACAGAGTGAAACGGCTGTCACGTCACCAATTAAAAGTGTTTTTTAAGTTTTTATTATCACAGAATGTGTTTGATTTAGCAATGGTGATTATCCTCGAGTATAAGCACTAAAGATTTTTCAAAAATAATATCTTGCAATTTGTCATTGAAGTATCCAATAAATCTGTTACTTGATATTATGATGAAACCTATGATGCAATCTTTTCAATCAACAACCTGAAAAATCCTGCTAATTCTAGGTACAAAATGTTATATTTTTCCCACTACCTAAACTAGACCCATATTGAGAGAAAACTACAACAGTATTTAGAAAGCTATAATAAAGTACTGATCATGAAAAAAATATTCAATTCAATTTATTCTCATTTCTCATTACATAGTTTTACATAACAGAATAAAATGTGTAAACAATGTTACTACATGAGTAGAATAACATAAAAATACATTGAGAAAACCCCTTACATAGTCTAAAGCCTATGTGTAAGAGTGAACCTGGTTGATAATGATAAGATGAATGATGAGTGTAGCATGAAAAATATTATATATAAAACAAAATGAAGCTGAAGCTTGAAAAAACATGAATGCATTTAATAATAATAATAATAATAATTTCTCTGGTTGTGAGTACAACACTACCAGAGGAGTTTATTCACAATAAATTTAAAAAATTAACATTTCAGAAAATAAATTAAAGTCTTAAATCTAAAGTATTGCAGTTCTGAATTTTGTGGTTCCCACTATATAAATATGTGTCGGGATTCCAAAATTTATATATATTATTTATTTATAAAAATTTATAAATTTATTTATATTATATTTGTGTGGATTATGATCAATAGAAGAAAAAATAAAAACCGTAGGCCTTCAAGTGTGTCCCCGACGAAAACTTAGCACTTTTGGGTAACATAATTTGGTCTTTATAATATTTAGTTGAGTGAATAATTACTATTGATGGCTTCTACAGGTGGCTTTGGTTGATGTGTTGAACTATGTTGGAATCCATCCTGATGGAATTGTCGGTCACTCAGTCGGTGAACTGGGTTGCGCTTATGCCGATGGAACATTCACAGCCGAACAGACAGTTCTTGCCGCTTTCTGGAGAGGACGCAGTATTCTCGAGTCCAAACTTCCAGCTGGTTCCATGGCTGCAGTTGGTCAGTGGATTTTGTCATTTCCATCATGAATTAGTTGAACAATGCATTATTCTCTTTAGCAACCATTCAGCTTTTAGTTCCTAGATATAGAAAGAAAAACATATTTTGATTTTTTTAAATGAATCATTTCTGTGTTATCTAAATTTTCTAGAACTCTGGTGGAACTGATAGGTTGAAGTAGTTCAAAGCCAGATTCATGAGATATTTTGGAATTAATCAATAAATGCTGTTGTATATCTTGTTTAGTAGGTGATGATTTATAATAATGATCAATCTCATGACAAAAAATTGTTCATGTGTTTTTCCCTATAAGTATTAGACAACAGACTATATCAACTTTTCAAGTGAATTGAATGACTTGCAGTCAAATTTTTATTAAGAATAAGTAGTATTTTTCTGTAGGCTGAACGTTTTCGAGTATTTAAAACCCATCTTCAAGGTTTAACAACTCGAAAACGTTCAGCCTACAGAGTAAGTAAAATACTACTGTAGTTTCCATATAACGTGGCAGCAGTATGTTGGGTTAAGATATAGCATGTCCAATCTGCTACACGCTGCCAAGTTATATGAATACTACAGTACTTATTCTTAATAAAAATTTGACTGCAAGTCGTTGAATTCACTTGAAAAGTTAATATTAACAACGCAGTTCGTCATGAAACAAGAAATCCAGGAATACAATGAACTATATTAAATGGAAGATATATAAGCTCACTCGATAAACTGTTATTCACTAAGCTTAGAATTAGTATCGGAGGCGATTGAATAGAATTTTTGTAGATTTCAGAGTATCAACTTGCTCAATCAAATTTGTAAATCAATAAAAGCTTAACTTTGTTGGAAATTTCGTAGAATGATCCCAATACTCGGTAATTTCAAAATTTAAAATTATATTAATCTTTTTTGGACTGTGATGGTGTTTTGTTGAAAGTAAAATAAAAATTAATATTGTTTTTCTGAAAAAAGACTCGTGAATTATTGCGCTTCAAGGTGAAATTTTTAGTGAAACAAACCTTACCTAAGATTTCGATTCTAATTTGAAATTTTGTGAAAAGCAGTTTTGGGGAATAGCTTGTTGTATTCTCATTGATTGTATGCTAGTTAAATGAATAAATAAATAAATAATCAGCATCGCAAAATGTAACACGCGCTGTGGAATGTATAAAAGATTGTAGCAGTCTACCTTCATTCCACAGCATGTGCTTAATTCTGTGGTGGTGATTATCCTCGAGTATTTAATGCTCCACTGTGCAAGCAACCAAGCACTCTTTTTATCGTTTCTCAAGGAATATTTTAATTTTTGAATGAAATTCTATTTTAAATAACATCGTTATAACCAGTTCAGCTCCTTTCTGATTATACGTTTTTTGAGTTCTGTATTTTATGATTGGTATGCAAGATGTACCTTTTTGACAGACCAGGCAACCTATTATAAACAAAAAAAAATCGTATTAACCTTTGCATATTTTGTGCAGGTCTTACATGGGAAGAGACAAAGGCTCGCGTACCACCTGAGGTGATCGCAGCTTGCCACAACAGCAATGACAGTGTGACCATTTCGGGTCCACCCAAACAGCTGGGAGAGTTCGTCAAGCAGCTCCAGTCTGAGGGCATTTTCGCCAAAGAGGTCGCCAGTAATGGCGTCGCTTTCCACTCCAAATACATTGCTGATGCCGCTCCCAAACTGAGAGCCAGCCTAGAGAAAGTGAGTATTATGCAATTAAATTCAATTTTCAATTTTTTCCCCCAGCCTAGAGCCAGCCTAGAGAAAGTGGGTATTATGCAATTCAATTCAATTTTCAATTCTCTCCCCCCCCCCCCCCATTTTTTTATTATTGTAACTCATGAACATTATCGGGTCCTGCTAAACCCCTAGGTTACTTACTCAAATCTTCCATTCAGATGCGTCCTACTCATTAAATATGAATAATCTATTATTGAATCTGACACTGTATTTCACTTTTATATAATGTTTTACTCACATATATTGGAGATACTTGAGGAATGCATTTCACTTCTGAAAAGAAGCTTCGTCAGCCTTTTCAGAAGTGAAATTCATTCCTCAAGTATCTCCAATATATGTGAGTAAAACATTATATAAAAGTGAAATACAGTGTCAGTTTTAATATTAGATTGTTCATTAAGTATTTCGTCATGGAAAACATCACAGAAATATGAATACCTTCAACCATTATTATAAATTTTGTCTACGAAATGTTTCCTATTTGTTCTGCAATGTATTATTTTATCATACAATTTTTAAAAGGAAATTTTCACTAAAATTTCTTGTATATTGTGCACTACAGATTTGATTGAAGTGGTGAGAGTTGTGAATTATTCAAAACGTTGAATATATCAGCAATATGTAGTATTTAGAGCCAGGAATTGTAGTAGAAATGGAAAGAATCACATTGAGCTACTTGAACATTTTGGTACGATTCTTCGTGCCCAAGCGGTAAGGAGCAATTGCTATTGACTCCACTATTATTTTCGCTTGTAAATGCAGTTAGGTTTACAGGAATCATTAGGATTTCATTAGAACATGTTATTTGTTGTCTTATCACTAACACTATATAAATGTTTTGAAATTGACATATTGTTTTGTTAATTTGTAACCTTTACACTTGATTCAATAAATCAATTATATTTGCAAAATAGTAATACATTGAGGGTCCTTCTTAACTCACAGGTTTTTTGGTAGGTGCTTTTACAAAATTATTACTGGTACAGCAAATCTAGATTCTACCAAAAATACATTTGAATAAATAATCAAATAGAATCTTTGATGTATTCCATGATGAAATATTTAATGCACGATTTCACATTGAAACTGACACTACAATGATTTCCAGTAAATTATTATTTTTACTCACTAAAACTGGATGCATTTCTCTTTTTAGAAGAATCTTTATCAGCGTGAAATCGTTGCAAAGCGTTGCCATTAAATGTGCAAAATACAATCTGTTAAGGTCAGTAATGAGAAGCGGCGGGCCGCTTAACGTAGTTGGTTGGGGCGTCACAACTTCAACTTGCTGTCGTTTCAGCGGTCGTAGGTTCGAATCCCGCTACTCCGTTTGACATCTATACGTGATCAATCACCTCATTACCCACGCACAAGTCTTGGAATCATGTGGGCATCATCAGAAATAAAATTAAAAAAAGAGAAAAAGATAGGACAGGAAAATTACGTTTAACAGAAGAATAGAGCATAATAAAAAATAAATCAGAGGCTTCGCAAAGAGGTTAGAAATCATAGAATCATAGGAGTAATGTGGAGCTTAATCTATTTTATTTTTTTATATTTTGGGAATAAAATGTGCATGAAAATTGAGTCTCGAAATCTGTTTTGAATAGTATTGGATTCAAATTAGTTAGAAATAATCATTTACATTACCTCCAGATTTATATTATCTGTCATTGCTTTATTTTTGTTTACAGTTGCTACCAAACCCCAAGCCACGTTCTCCAAGGTGGATCAGTTCATCGATCCCAGAAGAAGCCTGGGGAACCGCCTTGGCTCAGAGCTCATCGCCAGCCTACCACGTCAACAACCTTCTGTCTCCCGTCCTCTTCCACGAGGCCATCCAGCACATTCCAGAGAACGCCATCGTGTTCGAGGTCGCACCTCACTGTCTGCTGCAGGCCATTCTCAAGCGTTCCTTGGGACCAAACTGTGTTAACATCGGTATATCGAAGAGAGGCCACGCTGACAACTTGAGCTTCTTGCTCAGCAGCATTGGAAAGTAAGATCTTTAATTTCTAAAACTAATTTATTAAAGTAACAGTAGAAGATCTAGAAGTTATATATATTTTAGTATATTTTACATCAGCAGCTGCACGTGTGTTATCAATCAGGGTGCTTATCTCTGACTGACGGCGGTCACGTGTTTGATTTCCGTTCAGCCTGCCATATTTAGTGTAATAACTCACCTCATTACCCATGCAAAAGTCTCAAACGCAGTCTCATGTAAGCATCATTAGCAAAAAATAAAATAATGATAAGATTTGTAACACTCAGGACTAGAATAAATTTCTTGCATTCATCTATTCGTTGATAATTTAGAACCTTCATTTCGATTTCCAGATTAGTAAACATAGTAAACAGATGAATAGGCTTTAATTATATTAATACAGTAGTTATGATTAAATCGATTTTTTTAATTCGTTCATGTTAGTGGATATGACCATAAAGCCTAGAACTAGACACTGTTTCCTAAATTCACCCATTTGTTAAAAAAACAACAATTTATCTTTTCCATTCCTCGGTTGAGATATGCTTATTTTCATATTACGTTGTAGGCCATGAGCTTGATACCAGCCTAACTGACGATTTTTTCTTCATTAACTAACTTCATTGCCTACATTTTTTGAGCTATTAGCTTATGTCACGGATAAGGTATACTGTTAATTATGCTCGTGAGGTATCTCTTCATCAATCACCATTATCCAATTCATTAACCACGCACAGGTCTCAGACCTATGTGGGCTTTAACCTCCAAAAAAAACCTTTAGTATTGGACTATTAAACTATTAGTCTACTAGGTATTGGACTATTAATGTTAGATTATTAGTATATTTTAGTCGGTGCTTAGGCTCATCCAGGAACATGAAGTCAGATTGTAGATCCACGTATGTTTATCTGCTGTTATATTGATTGTATGAAGCTTCTGAATTTCAAATATTGGAAGTCAAACACAAGTTTTCACCTTATTTCAATTAACACTTTTCAATGTATTATTTTTTGTTTCATTTCAAGTGCAAGAAGTGGAATGTTTGTCGGTTATCAATTTGGAAACTGCAGTAGACCTTTGTTCATTTTACTCTTGTTTATTTGGTGTGTGCTCAAACTAAACCCTGATAAAAACTATTTAGGCTCATATTCTACTTTCAAGTTATTCAAGGTAATTATTCACCTGTGAATGCCTTTTCAGAGCTTATAATGCCGGTGCTCAGCCCAATGTAGGAAAACTGTACAAGCCAGTCAAGTTCCCAGTATCTCGTGGAACACCAATGATCCAGTCCATGATCAAATGGGACCACTCCACCGAGTGGAGTGTTGCTGATTTCTCTGGAAAGGTAGGTTCAAATCAGTACTGGAATTAATTGTCACACATGATTCTAATAATCAGTAACAATAATTTTCAAAGGCTCTTTTGAAGTTAGAATATCTGGTGTTAATGAGTATAACTCCTTCCAATTACTTTTTACCATTAAAACCCATTATTGGTAGTAGTCCATACCACGCTAGACAGATTTCTAATCGCCTTGGGTTTTACGTGTCATTCAAATGATTGAACTTGAAAATGAGAAATTTTTTAAATCAGAATTGAGTTTCAAAGCTACTACAAACTTTATATTTTATACTTTATATTTTTAATTCTTTAAACTGCACAGGTCTATTCTGTGTCATGTAGTTCGTGGAGCAATATTAAAAAATAATAGTATGAAAGGTTAATTATCATGAAATAATTTGAAAAATAATATACTGTACTCATTTTAAAGATAAGAGAAAAAGTTTATATATTAATAAGAAAAAAGGCTGCTTAGTGAGTAACATAACTGCTTACGAAGTGTTGAAACTTGTCTAAAATTTGTCAGTAATCATAAAAGTACTTTCATGTAGTGTTTTTAACTTGAAAAATCGGATTCATAATAAAGCTTATCCAAAAATATGTTGTTTATTTAGTGAACATTGTGTTAATTATATTATTTCTAGCATAAAATGTTTATATTTCTATTCTCTGTGAGATTATACTTGATGATTTTACTAAAGATTTTAATTAATGATTTTGAGAGGATTATTCGCATTTTCTTTCTAATCTTCATTCATTATTTATACTCAAACTATCAAAATTATTTCTCTTTTTATTTGAAAATCTTCCTCATTTGAGATTAGAAATCAATTTATTTTTTATTTTCGTGTTACAGGGTGGATCTCGCTCTGGAGAATGCATTATTGAGATCGATCTTAGCAAGGAAGCTGATGCTTACCTGGGTGGTCACGCTATTGATGGACGTGTCCTTTTCCCAGCTACTGGATACCTGGTAATATTCTTCCTCATTCCTTTGCATCTTTATCTATTGTCATAAAATCTTATTATATTACTTTAATATATAATTTCGGCATCTTTTTAGTTTTATTATTTTTACATTTTAACAACTTACTGTTAATTTTCTAAATAAAGGTTTAAATACCTGTATTTTGGTATTCAATTATTATAGTCACTATCGGTTTCAACCCTCATCATCAGGTGGTTGTAGATGTTATTGTATCAACGCCGGTTCGGCGACTCGTCGTAATATAAAACGTTGAAGAATAAAAAACACACAACACTTATCACGAAACGAATATACGAATGTTAATTTTAGCCCTATACAATGTGTATCCAATGTATATAGATTGGATTTATGTCTGTAGCATTTCAATTGGTACTATTTTTAAAGATATTAATGTAGGCATCACATTTTATGATGACAGTATGAAAAGTAATAACTAAGACATTTGCTTATTTCAGTAATGAATTAAGATGTCAACTATGATTATTTTCTATATTATTATCGTTCATCAAAACTCAATATCCATTTGAAAAGTTTCATAAATTGTCAGCAACTTTCAATACATTCTTATTTTCCTTTTTTTCTGTAGACCCTTGTTTGGAGAACATTCGCCAAATTGCAAGGTTTGTCCTATGAAGAGACCCCTGTCGTCCTTGAGAATGTTCAGTTCCACCGTGCAACAATCATGCCCAAGGAAGGTGGGTGACAATTACTTTTAAATAATTCTCAAATCAATTCGCATTAATAATGCCACACAGCATGTAATTATCACATTAGTAACTTGAGAGTAAGCATAACTCTTGTTTCATCGTGGAATAAATCAATTATTTTGTTTCAGATCAGCTATTAGTAAACGAGCCAATTTTGATTCCCTCTCTACTGTTTGTCAATGTGAAATTGATTCTGTTATAGATCACCCTTTAGTAAACAAGTCAATTTCGATCCGGAGGATTGAAGATACTGATTTTGGGTAAAATATTGTATTGCGAAGTTATAATACTTTATGGTCTTACTCTGAGAAATTATTTATTTTCCGCTGTAGAACAAGGAACTGTAGTAAAACGTACAACTGGATTCTATTTATTTTTTCTCAATCGAATAAACTGGGAAGTCCAGCTCTTTTTGCAAAATAGCTTCATCCAATCCAATTAAGGGAGTTCCAATTTAATCACAGTATCAATTTTGCTGTCATATTTATATTTTACCTAACAATAGCAGGGTGATTTAGCATAATTTATATTTGTTAAATATAATAGAATTTTGAAGAGTAATTATTGTACACCATGACAATATCATAACGGTAGCAATTAACTCTGCTTATGCATAGAAACACACTTCAGCTTAGTGAGCTCTGCGATCATAAACAGAATACTGATAGTGTTGTGCTGTCATACAGTTCACTGTTCGCAAAAACGTTGTTGTTGTTGTTATTATTATATACTATATCAGAGATAAGCTACGGAACTCCTGGGCGCTCTTTGTAAGGGTGACTGATTGGATTGGCCAGCAAAAAAATACTTTTTTCTCTGCTGTAAAATCACTTCCCCGTGGTTCGGAACCCACCTAAAACTGTAGGTCCAACTCATCAATCACAATCATCCAATTACCCACGCACAGGTCTCAGACGTATGTGGGCTTCATCCTCCAAAAAAGAAAAAAAATACTATAAAACATTACGCCGGTATCTATGAACCTACCTTGAAGCTCCCTTAAGTAAAAGGAGACGAAAAATAAACGAAAGTGAATACTTTTTAAGTTTTTCTTGAGATCAGGAAGCCTCAAGATAGCTTCATTAATACGAGCCTAATATCTCAATCAAGTCATCGATTGTGATCACTAATCAAGGTTTATTCCCAACAATATTCTTTAATTCTCATTCAATAAACTCGTTGATGCAGAGCTGTGATTAAATTTATATATCTTTCAAAAATTTCCCATCCATCTCGTTTATTTACGGCTATTTATTATACTTCATTGTTATGTGTATTTTCTTCAACATCCTCATACATTTTTTCCTATTGAATCTGTTTTTGAAATGGATTTGTTTCTTCTTTTGCAGGATCCGTCAAGTTTTTGATCAACGTGTTCGACGGAACCGGTGACTTTGAACTGTGCGAAGGAGGATCAGTGGCCGTCTCTGGCCGAGTCCGCCTTCCCGAGGATATCGCCAAGGAGCAGATCGACATCTCTCCTCCCACTGTAGGAAGCGCTAACATCTCGCTTGACAACGCCGATATCTACAAGGAGCTCCGTCTTCGTGGATACGACTACACCGGCATCTTCCGTGGTGTCAAAGAATCTGACAACAAAGGTCGGTGTGCAAGATGTTCTACATAACAAACTTTTAAAAAAATAATGTAAATAGTAAAAATAGTCTATTGCAATTATTTTTTGACTTGCCAAATACAGGGTGACGGTTACTGTTACTGGCGCTTTCTGAGATGAAAAATGATGAAAAAGTTCATGAACAGTCCAGGAATGCTTTGTTACAGAATTAAATACCGCGGAAGATTTTAGCCAGCCTCATTAATTTACTCATTTAGTAATTTAAAGTTCATTTATTTTACTTGTAATTTGGTCAGGTTCTGTGTAAAATAATTTGAAAAATCGAATAGAACATAAGTTAAAACACATTTTTTGTTGAGACACTCAACAAAATTAGCAAAAATGACCCGTAAATCACGATTAAAGTTTGAAATGAATTCAATTCATTAATTTTACAATAGATGTGTAGATTTTTATTTGGCAGAACATGTATTGATTTCAATTCGGAACAAAAAATATCAAATTACTCAAAAGCCGGAAGCACTTCTAAACTCTATAAAGTTGGATTTTAATGAATCAACTCACATAGAAATAGTCAGCTGAAGCGAACTGTGCAGAATTATTGTTTTTAATTCAATTAAAACCGATTTGAGTGTGATTTCGACTATTAAGTGACGTAGTGGTGTTATAATTTAATGGCGTTTTAATGTTATGATATGGAATGGTGTAATAGAATTCTCAATTAGTAATTGCTGACTTTCAATTGATTATTTTTCTTTACTGCTACTCAAAAGAACAATGAACCTGCCATAAAATTTAAACCAATAAGTATTTGATTTTGCTAAAGTCGGAGGTTAGACATATTAATTAATATCCAGTATTCTCTCATTTACTATTGAACTTAACCATTTACAAGCATGCAGTTTCAAAAACTTCTGGTCATCCCAGCTTTGGACACTGTAAAACGTTATATTGATGGATAAAATTATATCAAACCGTACCTAGAAATGTGATTAGTTGGCTTGTTCACAAAATGAGCAACTACTTGCAAATTACTTTTGCTAATTACTACTTGCTAATCTAATGAATTTGTTCCTGTCTTGTGTTATAGTTGTTATCATTTTAGTCAACTTGAACTTGAATAAATAATAGTGATAGAAACTATATATATTAAATCATCCAGTCTGTTACTCGCTTCTAACACATTAGCTTTAACACTTGTTCTAACTAGCTTTAACACTTGTTGCTGTTCAACATTTCTTAATAGTCTTGAAAATAACCTGTGGAAATTCCTTTTTTATCTTGAATTGTTACTTTCTTTGTTTGAACAGGAGTTTCTGGTAAACTGGAATGGATCGGCAACTGGATCAGTTTCATCGATACAATGCTGCAGTTCTCCATCCTGGGTCTGAGCACCCGCGAACTGTATCTGCCAACTCGTATGCAGCGTGTCATCATCGATCCCAAGAAGCACATGCAGTACGTCGAATCACTCCCAGAAGGCTCAGGTAAATTAAAAGTCATCGTAGTATTATGCTAAAATTTCATTCCCTGTGACAGAGTATGCTTGATGAATTTTATAAATTGGCCAGCTCATACTAAAAAGCCTCCTTATAGTAAAGCCTCCAATACCTTATTATAGATGAGACAACTGTTTTATGTTTGAATTCTAAAAATTTATTAAGTTCTAGGACTTCTGTAGCAGACTTCAATATGACTACTTATATTTGGTCTGAAAAAGTCTGTTTTACTCATCTTGAAATATTACTTTTTATGTCTTGAACCCTTTTAGCATGTGATGATTCAATCAGTATAAAGACATGAAGTCTTAATTGATATCAAAATCTATTAAAACTTATAGTTCATGATCAATTATCAAAGAATCAATCCTTGGATTTCTTGTTCCATAACGGTCTGTGGTGTTAATATTAACTTTTTGTTGTAGATTTAACGACTTGCAGTCAGTTTTAAGTTGTGTATATGTAATAAATATTTGAGTACAATTACAAATTTGAGTACATTTATTATATATTCATAATTTAAAACTGACTGTAAGTCATTAAATTTACAACAAAAAGTTGAAACACCATATTTTGATTTTCATCCGGCGCACAAGCTTGGCTTTGCTGATGGAAATCTTGAAGAATATATTTTTTCTTGTAATATATGTAACTTACTGTGCAAACACATAGTTCAATTTTGTGTATCTTATTGTGATGTACAATTAAATTTTTTTTGTGTTTTTAATAAAGAATCTTTTTTAATATTTGAGTACAACTACAAATTTGAGTACATTTATTATATATTCACAATTTAAAACTGACTGCAAGTCGTTAAATGTACAACAAAAAGTTGAAACAATCAATATTTTTTGACGCAATCAAGCTATTTTAGAAATATAAATTTTTGTGTGAGGATTCTCATTGCTATATATTTTTTTTGTTTGTTTAAAAATAAAATTGAAATATCTAGTGATTGGTTGTTGTATTTATTGTAAAGAGAAATGCTTGTGTTTTAGGTGTCCCAGTACACATGTACCGTGACATTGATATCATCAAGGCTGGTGGTGTTGAACTTCGTGGCATGAAGGCATCTCTTGCACCTCGCAGACAGCAGAGCCAGGCATCTCCCAAACTTGAACAATACGTCTTTGTGCCTTATGAATCTGACAAGGTAATTGATTAATCGTCTTTAATTTTATATTGATTATCATCAATAATTCATTGATTCTAATTTAAAAAAAAAATACTATTATGCTTGATTCATATCTATAATAGATAAGGTTTTAATTGGATTTCCAATTGTTGGGAGCTCGTTCTGTTTGACAATCATTGTGATTTTTTCATGTTAATTTTCCAAATAACTCGTATTTTACTATTATTCAGATAATGTTAGTTGAAAAATGTTATTTTCCTACAGTGACCCGAAAAAGTGCCTTTTTGTGCACTAACTGTAGCACGCAAAATATTCTATTCGTGCACCAAAGCGGAAAAGTAAATTCCAGTGCGCGAAAGTACTCTTCCGCACTCCAGATTTGCAAACTAGCAACACAAAATAGTGAGCATGCAATTCGCAGGTTCCCTATTCTGCATTCAAAAATGGGTTGGCTACCCGCTTCAGCCACGAAAAAGCATGCTCACAGTCAACTGTAGTGGTTGTCGAAATAGATTTGATTCGAATATAGGTTATGTGAGGTTATGTATGTCCTGGTCTGTTTAAATAACATTATACATTACTGTAGGAAAAACATAATGTGTAATTCGAGCGCAAAATATTGTTTCTGCACTCGAGAAACTTTTCTCTCGGTGCAGAAATGTCCCACTTATCGCTCAAGTTACACAAATAGCTATTGTTGTTACTATTATTGAGATAAGTTGATGTGACAGATTCGACTTTGTTTTGCAGCCAATCGACACGAACAAGGCACTCACCACTGTGCTCCAACTCGCACTCGAGAACTCATCCGGTGCATTGAAAATGAAGGTCGTTGAAGTTGGAAACGATCGTCCAGCCGAATCTCTCTATGCCACTGACATTGTCAACATCCTTGAATCAGAGCCCATGCTTAGTGTAAGTACATCTCAATAATGTCATCAGATTTTTCCAGTTGAATAGAATTATACCAGAATGTTTGTTTATGAATCAGTGTCGTACCTGATTTATGATAATTACTTATAATCAAGCATATTTTCTCCGTCTCACAGACTCTAGCTAGTTGGTCGATTAAATTGGCTCTGGATTTCTGAAATGTGTAATAAGCTATCTACAAATTTAATAGTAGCCTAGTCTCTTTTCTTACACCTTCTCTCTTTTTTATCGCCTTCTTCTTTATTTTTCTTCTCCTTCAATCCCTTGTTCCCCAGCGTTAGAGACTCGTCGACAGATAAGTAGCTGTTTATTACATAGGATAAACAATCATTCTGGATACCTTCTTATAAACGCCAGAAGTAGAATGTTTGAAAACCCCAGTTAGGTATTCACCAGATTTGTTATATAAGTTTAACTGACTCAGTGTTGAACGGTTGTGTGCTTTTAAAATAGTTAGACTACAATCTAATGAGTTTCCCATAGCCCCACATCCTGATTATGAGACCCGTAGCAATCTGGGAGATTATTTTCTATTGGAACCACTACACGTTGTAGAATGACTGCGGTCAGTGTGCATGCTGCACACCTTTGAATCGGATTTGAATAGTCTACTGTTCAATATTTCTGGTATGTCCACTTACAGATCTCTTTGAAGTCGTCATAGACTTTTTGTCAGAGTAGCTAGTTTGAGATAATGAACTGTCATCATGATAGGATGTTTGTGCAACTGGGGGAATATCTAATATTATTATTTATTAGATTTTTACGTAACTTCAAACTTATATAAAAAATTGTATTTATTTCTTCATAATAGAATTGTATAAGAGCTTCACATAGTCATAGATGTACCCGTAATTTAGAGATGCACTATACCCGATCATAATTCTATGATAATTTCTCAAAATATAATTATTTCCATTTCAGGTGGAAATGACTGTGTTATCCGAATCTGACGAAGTGGCCGCATCCCTGGAACCAATCGGAGTGAAAACAGTGAAGAAGAATCCAGCGGCCGGTCCAGTTGACCAGAACTGTCATCTTGTGGTCGCCTGTGACCAGCTGGCCAGTGCCGATGTTGTGGCCAATATGGCTGCCGCTCTCAAGCCTGGCGGCTTCCTTCTGTTCGCTGAGAACAGTGCCTCTGACGCCACCATCAAACAGACTGGCCTGGAAGTCATCGCCAAACTACCATCCGGCAGCAAAACTTTTGTGCTGCTCAAAAAGGTAACATTAATTACAATTTCTTCAAAATCAAATCCTAAATTTTCTCAAAAAACGTATACATTATACACTAAACAGTATCTTGGGAATTGCTGTACGTAAATTTATCAAAGGTAGTAATTGCTTTAAGCAAACTAGAAACTCCGATAGAAACTATTGTTTAAGAATACTAGGCATCAAATATAAATAATTGGAAAATAATTATCTACAATTTTATTGAGGGAGCGGCGTTGTGATGTTATAAAAAATTTTAAATGATTGTTATTCTGGGGGAAAAATAATATCAAGAAGGAATAAAATAGAATGATCATGTTCATTTAGAACTATTTAATTCCATAAAATATACTGGCGAGCATTGTTTAACGAATTTTAATATTGCTATCTATATAAATGAATAATTTCGATATAATTTACAATTTTTTAAATCTAAAGACTTCAGTTTATTTGATGGAATTCAAAATGAGAATTGGAAATTTATTACCATCTATATTGATTTATTAATTGTTGATAATTGCAGTATCTAAGTTATATTCCACTGTTATTATATTGGCTCTAATATTAAATGAATGCTGTCAGAAGATACACCGACGCTCAGTTGGTTAGAGCATTCTCCGTGATAAAGAAGATCTCGGGATCGGTGGTATCATGATTTTTTGGCTGTGGAATTTCATCGATTTTTTGCTCCACCATCTGTTACTGTTTGTAAATCGAAAATCTTTAGTATATTTGATGGAGCTAAAAATGAGAATTTTGGATAACTTTATGATAACTGAACTTGATATCATATGCCAAAAACAAAACAATATTGAGTTAATTTGTTTGGGTATGAAGTTTACATAGGTCTGAGACCTTTGCGTAGGTAATGAGTTAGATGATGCTGATTGATGAGTTGGACATACAGTTCCGAACCACCGAGAAGTGATTTTACAGCAGAGAACAGTCTTTGCTGGCCAATCCAATCGTTGACCCTTACAAAGAGGGCCAGGAGTTCGTAGCTTATCTTATCTGACTGAACAGATACCTGCTTCGGCTTACGGCTATCACTTCCCATCTATTGCCGAATTCAAATTGGCATTCACATTAATTAAATTTAATAGCAATTCAGGAAAAATTGTTGATAAATTTCTACGTCAAAATATTTTTTTTTTTTTTTGAGGATGAAGCCCACATAGGTCTGAGACCTGTGCGTGGGTAATGAGTTGGATGATGGTGATTGATGAGTTGGACCTACAGTTTTAGGTGGGTTCCGAACCACCGGGAAGTGATTTTACAGCAGAGAACAGTGTCTTTTTTGCTGGCTAATCTAATCGGTCACCGTTACAAACAGGACCTACGAGAACGCAGCTTATCTCTCTGATTGAACAGATACCTGCTACGGCTCGCGGCTATCACTTCCCTGCACAAATAGTTTGGAAAAAAAGCTCTATGGGCATTCATAACATTTTGAAATTGAAATTTTTTAGTAATGCAACCTTTCTGGTGATTTACAGATAGTCGAGAAACCAGCTCCAACAGTGATCAACGTTACTGAGAAGAACTTCGACTGGGTTGAGGACCTGAAGGCCGCATTGAAGGCCAGTGAAAGCGAAGGCAAGCATTACTTGCTCGTCTGCCAGGGTGAGGAGACAACTGGTATGGTCGGAATGATGACCTGCATCAAGCAAGAACCAGGTGGCAACAATGTTAGGTGAGTGAAAAATATATTTCTTAAATATTTTGCTCATTTTTATCACATATTTAATCAACTTTCCATTATTAATAACTGGTAATCAATAAATTAATTCATTAATTATTAATAACTGTTATTCAATACTGAAACTTGTTACTTAAAACGAATTGTGAGCATTACTATTGCGATATAGCAAACCAATTATTATAGAATAATAAATTGTGGATATTTCACTTATGAACATAATAATATACGATAGTCGTTGCAATGCTCGTACGTCCATACAATTGATGATTCTTCTGTTTGCGTTGAGTTAACTCATCTTGGAACAACAGTACAGTATTGCTTATCAAGCATATCGAATAATTTGATCCCAACAGGTGCAAATAATGTGTCAAAATTAATATAATATGACATCTCAATATTGAATAGTTTCATAGCGTTTGACTCACTTACAAGAATTATCGACAACTTATCGCAACCTTTTTTCATGGTTAACCTCTGATCGGATTAAGATTGAATTAATTTTATGAGTTGATTGTGGATCAACCGACTGGATGTCTATTTCAATAGTAAGCATTAGAAGCTCATTAAATGTTTATTGATTAACAGATTAAGTAGCAATGTCATTTTCAAACCGAAATTTAACAAAAATATTACTTTTCAAATATAATATAGGCTTGCCATAAAGTTTTTAACATCTTAGACTGCTTTGCAAATTGAAAACAGAAGTTGTCAAATTTCAATAACTAACAATTTGAGTCACAGGACCATGATTTCGTGTTTTACTAACACATCTTCGCATGTACTGCCAAAGATGTGTTAGTATCACGGAACCAAGGCCCTGTGACTCAAATTGTTAGTTTAGTGAAATTTGACTACTTCTGTTTTGTTTCAATTATGGAGAGATTTCACAATATCAACACCAGTTCTACTGCCTTGCAAATGTTTGCAAGTTTGATGTTCTCGGGTTTATCACACAATTGTGACCGTAAATTGGGTCATTCAGATCATTCAAGGCCTTTATATTGTTACATACTTCTGTACCTCATACTGGGTTACATACTTCTGTAACTGATTAAAGTCAGTCAATTCAGATTCTAAAATCAGTTGGGCTTGTTTTTACAGGAATATAATTTACTAAATAGCCGACTCATGTTGAGTTGGATTCTGTAGCCAATACATTTTGTTCATATTTGTAAGCTTTAATTAATTCTTTAATAAATTTCTTTCTTTCTATTACTTCATTGAAGTCAAGATTGACAGTTTGTGGATGGATATCAAAATCTCCACTTTTGTCCTTATACTAGTTTTTCTATTTCATTCATTTGAATCAAGACAATAATTCTAACGATGATTTGTTTTTGATTTCAGACTCGTTTTTATTCAAGACCCCAAGGCACCAGCGTTCTCTCAGAGCGCTCCCCTGTACGCAGCTCAGCTGAAAAAGGATCTGGTATTTAATGTTATGAAGAACGGCATCTGGGGAAGCTACCGTCACATCCGTCTCAGCAATCCAACTGACGAAGCTTCTCTTCAGGTCGAGCACGCTTACATCAATGCTCTCACCAGAGGAGATTTGGCCAGTCTCAAGTGGATCGAGGGACCTCTCACTTTCTACAAGTAAGCTGCCAATATTCCAATCCATTATTAATATAATGGATAAATCGTACGAGAACAATCTGTGTGTTAATAATGAGAATTACTGTTGACAGAAAAATACCAATCTTTGTTCATTAATCTTTCTATAACTATCTGTACAATGAACGCAATCCATATGATTGGGTAGAGTACTGGATCTAGCAAGGAAGAAACACTAAAAGTAATGGTAAATTCAAATGCATAATATGAAAGAAGTAGGCTAGAAAAGCTTATTCAAGAAATACAAAGTGCAGTAGCATAGCTTCCTTTTTACAAGACTCAATAAAACCCATTGTTAGAATTAGAAAATTTTTATTTGTTTTTTATAAGGAAGACTCATAACTAAAGTTTTTATCCTTGTTTTGAAGATTAAGTCAGGTAGTTGACGTCCCATTCTCTGTAGACTAGGTAACCTGTTTAAAAGAACACTTCCCGGAGCAACTTATCTCAATTATGAGCGATTTGAAGGGGCTGGTCCGCTCTCCCGATTTGACTTATTGGAATTTTTCTATGACGATTTTATGATATTCCATGCTAATGTGAACCATTCTGATATTCCATGCTAATGTGAACCATTCAAGAAACCTACTGTAGTTTTCATATCACTTGGCAGCAGTATATTGAGTTCAGATGTAGCATGTCCCATCTGCTACACGCTGCCAAGTTATATGAATACTAAAGTACAAGCTTTGAAGACCAACATCCAGTAAAATAATAATAAGTGTATGGCTTTGATTGGTGGAGAGACCCTAACCTAGTAGTTGCTAAATATAACGCCTGCTATGCTGACAGAGCATGACAAGAACCAGAAATTGGTTTACTAAGTACATGAAGAATGAGAGACACCACCTCTACCTGATTTAATATCCAAAACTGAGTAGAACAAAACTTCTAGTATCTTACATTATCAAAAACAAATAAACATTTTCTGACTCACATTAGGTTTTATAAAGTTTTGAAAAAAGGAAGTCTGCTGCATCCTATATGATGTATTTAAAAGAACGAGAGAAGAGACCTTGTAATTAAAAGGACTTTTAAAGTTTGTAGTTTAAGGTTAATGCGATGAAAAGACATTATTCAGGAATAATGAATTGAGAAAAAAAGAACTACTATGGAAGAGAGGCGATGAGAAAATATTGAGCAACCAACAAAAATAAGTTAATTAGTTTCAGAACACTTGAAACATATTTCCATTTGTGAGAAAAAAAATAATTTCAAACTCATTTTTGCCCAATAAATATAGAAAGAAGTATTCATGAATTGGTTAGTATATGAATGAATGAATAATTTTTATTCGTCAAAAAGTACAAAACATTTCTTACATAATAAAAATCTCTTACAACTAATAAAAAAGTTTGCATCACGAGGCTACATAGAGCCTGTGTGGGATGGTACACATGAAGATATAATAAAAGAGTATAAGCACTAGAAGGTCTGAAGGCCTTCAACAGGAAGTAATAACTTTAAGAAAGAAATAGACAATATAAACAAACATAAAAACACTATTACGATAACAACACAGGATATTTATAACAGATCCACTGCTAAATGACTCAAGGTTACACATTATAGTATTGTAAATGTAATTAAACAAGGAAATCATTAAATACATTGACAGTATCAAGAGAAAGTAGGTATAATTTTATCGTTATCAAAAGAATGGTTTCCCTCTGTATGACTCTTATGTTATTAGGAAGCCTATTATAAAATTTGGGTGCAATATATGTGAAGAATTTTTGGAAAGAGTTAGCTTGGGTATTGGAACATAAGCGTTCAATCCACTTCTCAGATTTTAGAACAGAACCTTTTAGAACAGATACCGTAACGCTTGAAGACATGAATATTAAAGTGGATTGAATAAGATTGTGCTTTCTATTCCATTCAGATCATTGTTATAATTTTTTTTTTGCAGGCCTGAAAACCACCCAGACAAAGAAATGTGCAATGTATACTACGCTCCTCTGAACTTCCGTGACATTATGTTGGCTTCTGGAAAACTGCCCCCTGATGCATTGCCAGGAGATTTGGCTGGACAGGTGGGTTCAACAACTGATATAAATAGAAATAAATCGAACATCCGGTTTTCATTCTCCAATGATTTGCCCTCAACAGTTTTAGGCCCGCATTAATGAATCCGCATAAGGCTTCTTTAAATCAAGGCAGACTTGAAAAGCCTTTTTAGTGAATGCTTGACAAGTCTCCCTTGATTTGAAGTAGTCTCAAGGTGGATTATAAATACGGGCCTTACAGCCGGTTGCACGAACGCCAATTAAATTTAATCGCCATAAAATGACGTCAGTCTACGGAAATTAAACTTAATGGAAAGAATTTATTTTTACAAAGTAAAATTTACAAGCGTTAAAGCCGATTAAGTTAACCGGCGTAAAATATATTTAACCAACTGATCACCGAAAATTAAATATCACTAATGCCCATTAAGTTACATACAAGCATTAGGCTACAGCCGGTTGCACGAAAACCAATTGAATTTAATCGCCATTGGCAATGACGTCAGTCTGCGGAAATTAAAGCATTTAGTTTCACAAAGTACAATTTACAAGCGTTAACGCCGATTAGGCTAACCGGCGTAAAAGATATTTAACCGCCTGATCACTGAGGATTAAATCTCGCTAATGCCCATTAAGCTACATTTTATAGGTTATGTTTATTGTACCAGAACACGGAACTGCAAATTAGGTCGTAGAGGTGTTGAAAAGCCTATCAAAATGAATAGAATTTATTATGAATGTAATAATTTGAGTTAGTTGAATAATGATTCAAACAATTCACAATGAAATCATTCTAATTCATATTTTTTCTGAACTTCAGAATCAGCTTTTGATCAAATTACAGTGTTGCCAGATTGTGCCCATTCGGTTAACAAAAAATAACTAATGGATCTTTATGCAACAGAAATAAAGCCGTTACACTTACAACAGTTAGTTAGCTGACATTAAACTCCTTATTTTTTTTTTTTTTTCGAGGATGAAGCCCACATAGGTCTGAGACCTGTGCGTGGGTAATGAGTTGGATGATGGTGATTTATGAGTTGGACCTACAGTTTTAGGTGGGTTCCGAACCACCGGGAAGTGATTTTCAGCAGAGAACAGTTTCTTTTTTTTTTTTGCTGGCCAATCCAATCGGTCACCGTTACAACAGGACCTACGAGAACGCAGCTTATCTATCTGATTGAAAAGATACCTGCTACGGCTCGCGGCTATCACTTCCCTTAATTTAATTGGCTTTTGTGCAACCGGCCATATGTCTCACAAATGAGTTGATCATCTTTATAATTTTTCCCAATGATTTGTAAATCTATTTCTCATTTGGAATTTAATTAAATTGTTACTTTTCATTTTTTCAATAATAAAAACTAATATATGTTGATTATTTGGATTCTTTAAATCAAACGTTAATTAATTATTTATCAAATTTGAAATTTATCTATTCACTAAATTGAATATTTTTTATTCATTGTAATAAGAATAACATCGAAGTCTAATAGTTTATATAATATATTTCTGTGAATAGGATTGTATCCTTGGTCTGGAATTCTCTGGAAGAGACACCAAGGGCCGCAGAGTTATGGGCATGATTGCTGCTAAGGGTTTGGCCACCACTGTTCTCGCTGACCCCGGATTTTTGTGGGAGGTTCCAGAAAAATGGACTCTTGAGCAAGCCTCAACAGTCCCAGTTGTCTACGCTACCGTAAGTATTAATCGTAATTGTAGATAAATATTAATATACAAAATTGCATGAGTAATGCTTTTAGAAAGATTATGTTTTAGTCATTATCAGTCTGCCTGTATGAAGCATTGAAATAAATCTTTGATATGTATTAGTGATACAGACTTATGTGAAACACAACCTCCAAAGATTTTGATAAGCTATCCAGTTAAAGTTGAAAGCCTGTTGTTCCTTTCTGATTTGTACGAGATGAATATTAATAAATGAATCACTTTTCAAGTTTCATTGAGAAATTTTAAATTTATATCACATTATTCTGTGAAACTCAACTAATACTGTAGGGTTTTCCAGTGAAATTTGATTTGAATTATTTAAAATTTGATATCACTCTATACACTTTAGTCAATCTTTACATTGTTGTACTTTACTGTGGAGCGGTTAGATAATTCAATAATCGGATAAATTAGCCATTTCTCCATTATAATCTTTCTCTATTCTAATCTTATACGCTTGATTCTCTATTACAATATTACCTCATTTTAATAATAATAATATTAATAATAATAATAATAAGCGTTATGTTATAAGCGTTGTTATTACTTACCCGGTGGTTCGGAGTCCACCTAAAATAGTAGGTCCAACATAGCATGGCTCAAACGGCGAGGTGGATCTACCCGCAAGGGCCTCCCTATCAATAAAACCCATACGCTTATCAACTTATGTCACACTTGAAAAGCTTGAGTAAACATAGCATCCAGTCGTAGTAAAATTTTCTATGTAAATCACAATAAATCGGCAATTGCTAACTACTGTATTTTAAAAACTTGAAAAATGATTTAAACCATCATTATTCTCTATTTTATATTTTTGATATGCAATATCGTTCATTATTATGGATCTTATTAAGCCAATAGGATGGGTTTCAGGTTTTTTACCTCGAGATGCATGTTTCCTAACAAATACAAATATTATTGTAATTCTGTACTTTATTATTATTTTTTATTTTAATGTTATAATTGTTCATTTAACCAGGGCATTCCAATCTTGAATTAATGCTCTGATTTCTTCTAATTTGTACTCGTAATATAATTTTTAATTTCAAATATTCACTATTGTACTGCTTGGATGTTTTGTATTTGCCGTATTTGTAAAGAAACAATAAATATTTCAATTTAAAAAAAAAAATAGGAAGACCTATTTCTGGTACTGTAATACTAAATTTGTAGTATATGAAAAATGTTAAAAGTCAATTCGATTTTTGATTTCAGAGCTACTATGCGCTTGTTGTGCGTGGTCGCATGAAGCCCGGTGAGTCACTGTTGGTGCACGCCGGTACTGGAGGTGTCGGTCAGGCCGCCATCGCTATTGCTCTGCACATGGGCTGCACTGTTTACACCACTGTTGGTAGCCAGGAGAAGAGAGACTTCCTCAAGAAAACATTCCCACAGGTTAGCCTACACAACCTCAATCGAATTGATTCCAGCAGAAAGTCATATTCATCAGTGAATTAATGTATCCATCATTGAACTATTGCTTAGTTGAATTTTATACGAATATTAATTTAGCAGTAATGCCCCTTTTCATGTTTTGTATCATTATATTGAGTGCGAATCAGTATCTTTCCACGTTGACTACTATCGCCGCTTTTTTGTATCGGAAGGATTCAAAATATTTGAAATTCTTGAATGGGGGTTACTCCTTCATGTACTGCAAGGAGCCCAAGAAAAATTAGTTGAGCGTACAATGAGCAACCAAAAAAAATAGTTCAACTTGAATGTGTGGGGGGGCGGTACTCCATGTTCTTTGAAGAAAAAATAGTTGAGCGTACAATGGCAACCCAAAAGTCCTTCAAACTGAATCTTCTCTCTTTAATTTGCTGTACATTCTCTAAACACAGCTAAAAGATTTTTAGGCCTTCTATCAAACCATACGAATGAACTACAAGAAAACCCGAATAATAATAATTGTATCCCACCTGAAAAGTAAAAAGTATTTGACCAACAGTTTTGAGATTCAAATTGCAAAGAACCATATGTTATGGTTGCATTCAAAAATCAGAAAAACTAATTATTTTTGGTGAATTGTTTGTTTTTCTGGAATCAAATTGAAAGAATAAGGGTTGCAATTACAGTGAGAATTAATTACGAGCATTTATTTAATCATATTGTTTGCTCTACATCTTTTTTGTGACTATTCTAGTCTAATTATTATTGTTCATTCGGATCAAAGTATATCATTATGCTCTGCGAATGATCAGTAATAGGTTTATATGCCTCCTCCTACACCACTACCACTACCTCCTCCTCCTCCTCCTCAAGCAAAAACCACCACCACTACCACCACCTCCTTCTCAAGCAAAAACCACCATCACCACCTCCTCCTCAAGCAAAAACCACCACCTCCTCCTCCTCATCAAGCAAAAACCACCACCACCTCCTCCTCATCAAGCAAAAACCACCACCACCCCCTCCTCATCAAGCAAAAACTACCACCACCTCCTCATCCGCCTCCTCCTCCTCAAGCAAAAGCCACCTTCTCCTCCTCCTCCACCCCCTTCTCCTTTATCTCTTCTTCCTCCTCCTACTACCCCTCTTCCCCTTCATCTACTTCTCATATTATTATATTTGTATTATTCTATTCTTCTCATATCATCATCTTTTAAGTCTTCCTGAATAATTATTATCGTATATTCCTATCATGTCAGTTGAAATCAAATTCTTTATCTTTCTTGTAGGTTGTTACTCCTCTTCTGTTTGCTCTCACCATATCTATCTTAATTAAAGTACTCGAATTCACCAAGGCATTCTATATGAAGTTGTAATAAAATCTTTTTTATGCGCAGTTGACAGACAAGAACATTGCCAACTCGCGTGACACCAGCTTTGAACAGCACATAATGAAGGAGACAAATGGTCGCGGTGTTGATGTGGTGCTCAACTCACTCGCCCACGAAATGCTGCAGGCCTCTGTGCGCTGTCTGGCCAAGGACGGACGCTTCCTCGAAATCGGAAAGCTCGATCTTTCAAATAACACCGCTCTTGGTCAGTAGCCCCACTTTTTCAAATTACTTTCATTGTACACGATAATTTAAATGTTTTATGTAACTTACAGTTTGAATATCAACGATTTTAGAACTTCATTCTAAAAAATTAAAATAGTTAGGGAAACTATAAGGTATTTTGTCTAGTTTGAGTCACGCACTCCATGGTTGTAATACGATGATTTGACTTTATTGCTGTATGCTTTACTCTTTGTTTTTACTCTTTTAAATTTATGAGAATTCTGGTGTACTCTGATATTTAAATACTTTATGAGTTTGTACTTTATACATAACCTACAAAGATTTTGATTATGCAGTCAAAGTTTTGTTCCAGGCTTAAAGCCTGTTATGCATTCACATTGCATTGAAACTGAGACTTTATGAATAAATAAAAAAACAATTATGTGTGTTGGCCATTTTGTACTGCTTTGGTGCTTTGCCAGACACGGTCGGTAATTTATATTTGTACACTTTTTCGTTTTTCCATTAGAACAAAAGTCAATTATTGTCTCTTAAATATGGGGATGCTCAAGAGTAAGAACCCCTTGAATAAGATATTTAAAATTATTTCCCACCTCTAATTTTTTGGCCAGTATATCCATGTAAGGACTGAATTTTCGAAAATTGAGCTGAAATTCTGTTTCTAAGTTTATCCTATGTCATGCCTCTAAATATTGCGCTTGTGTCTTGAATATGATATAATTCAACTAACATGTTAGTGCTTTTGGGCTTTGCCAGTTGCGCTCACAGATGTGTATTGAAATAGATAAAATGTCTCACACAGTAACTATCAATCTAAAAAACTAAAATTAAATTTAAACTCCGTTCAAAAATGAAATAATTTGAATCATTATTGGAAAACCCAGCCCTAAGATTTTTATTCCAATTTTCAGTATTGTATTGAATATATCCATAGAATATACTGTCTGTTTGGTAACTCAGTAAAAGAATCAATCAGCATAGGCGATGATAATTATTTATATCATTAATTGTGTTTGTGCAGGAATGGCTTTCTTCCTGAAGAACACCACCTTCCACGGAATTTTGCTGGATGCTTTGTTTGATGCTGGCAGCGACAACGAGGACAAGAAAGCCGTCGTCAAACTTGTCACCGATGGAATCAACAACGGCGCCATTCGCCCACTTCCATCAACCGTATTCTCTGAATCACAGGTTGAACAGGCCTTCAGGTGAGTACTCTCCATTATAGTAGTACAATGCCTCATAATTCATTTGAAAGATATTGTCAAGACTTTATTAAGGGGAGCAGTCCTCCCTATCTTCCCTCATGTTAACATATGTTCCTTTTTCTCATGAACCGTTCTATCTACAGACATGCTGTTTGACACACTAATTATTTGTTATTTGATTTGACTTTAACCAGTTGATTTTCATTTATATAACTTCATAATCCGGATATGATTTTTTTTCATCAGACCTTTTGAAGTGTATTTTGTTTATACAAAATGGCCATAAAAAGTAAACCAAACAACATATTTGAAAAATCTCTGGTAAAAACGTTTATCTCAACCATATCGATGCTTCTATGAAATTTCACCATTGTACCATGAAGGGCTCTTGAGAAAAAGGCACTTAAAGTTGAAAAATACGATTTTGAGAAAAATGACACTGAGTATACAAATATTAAAACTAACACTGTATTTCACTTTTATGTACTGTTTTACTCACTTATATAGGAGATGCTTGAGGGATGCATTTCACTTCTGAAAAGAAGCTTAAAATGAAATAAAATATATGATGTTATATATCGTTACAAAGAGGAAATAACAAGCTGTCAACTTAACCTAGAATCGAAAAATTGATATTTTTCTATATTTTTGGTGGACTGCTCCCCTTAAGATATTATCAAGATGTTGTCACTACTTCACTTCTCTTGTCCAAATTATGAACATAAATAATTGATCAGAGCCCTATATAAGCTTTTAATATTTTTTTCTTCCCTTATG
Organism: Conomelus anceps; assembly: GCA_948455865.1. Taxonomy (NCBI): domain Eukaryota; kingdom Metazoa; phylum Arthropoda; class Insecta; order Hemiptera; family Delphacidae; genus Conomelus; species Conomelus anceps. The sequence goes on from OX418220.1 coordinate 20,754,362, forward strand.
CTACACTATTGTGATTCATTTTCCTTATGCTAGATAAGTAAATAATCTTTAAGTTTAAACAAATAAAAATTTCAGATTTTTGGAGAAGTAGTAGTAGCAGTAGCAGCATAAAGGCTGCTAGAAACGACACCATACAGGGCTCGGGACAAATTTACCGCAATGCAAAAACATTCTAGTAAGGGTTATCCCGGGTCCTTAGCCCAGTATAAACGTTTACTCATCGTCAATAAGAAACCTTGAGGGAAGCATTTTAAAAATCGCTATTGAAGCTCTATCATCATTGTGGACACAACTGATTGAGTTTTTTTTTGTATTGTGGTTACTACAACTTGAATTACAAGAAAATAACAATTAAAATCTGCATTCAGGTTCATTGGATCTGGAAAGCACATCGGTAAAGTTGTTCTCAAGGTAAGAGATGAAGAAGCCCAAAAGAAGATTATTCCAAAGCCAAAACCAGTCAACGCCATTCCAAGGACATACATGAACCCAGACAAATCTTACATTCTTGTTGGTAAGTTGAAAAGAACTTAGAATTAAAAGAACTTGAAAAAATCTTAAAACTAAAGAATTAAAAAGAACTTAAGGTTATTAGAATTCTTCATTCTATTACTTTTAAAGTTGATTTGATATTGTATCGTACCAACAGCTGCTATCCTCTATACTATTCTTATTAGTATCAAAATGTACTCAAGAGGCATTAAAAGAAAACAATCTGATATTATGGGAGGTTGTAGTAGTGCTCACATAAATTTCAAATCAACGTAATTTATTAATTTCCGAATTCCAAGTTTAAATTTTGAACCAATTTTTGTTAATTGGTTGAAATTTAAGAGGAAATCTTATATGCCACTAGAGAGATCAGGCTCTTATTTATGTTATCTCCCCTCTAACACTATCTTTATTTTATGAGCAAATTTTTCAATTGTCTCATTAAATGGCAAAATCTCTTCAAGCTAGTCCATTGAATAGATGAAGCTCATTCAATCGAGAACTGACAGTTATCCGTTTGAAGGACTCCTTCCCTTCTTCTGTAAGAAACTCCTTTCCTTCTTTCCTGCAAGTAGCCTACTATTTACTATTTGTTGAATGATTTGAAATTTACCACTAAAAAGACTGCCACATGAAAAAATGAAAACGTCTAAATTCAAAACATTTTAATCGATCCTCCAGTTGTGTATTTTCAACCTTATTCTTTTCACCATCTACTGGTTACATGCTTCTTCCTTGTATTGGTCATGATGGTATTGTAATAGTTATTCAAAATGAATAAGACTGATGTTGTCACAACCACTTTTATTGTAAAAACACGAAGTAGTATAGTTTCGACTCATTTTCAATCACAATCAAACCAAAATCAAAACACAGAGTAGCTTGACCTATAGAGTTCGTAGACGAGCACTACTAGTTTAGCCTGGAAGCCTCTCATTGGCCAAAGACTACGTTGGTGGCCTGTCATTGGTTGATACTCCCATTATCATATTGGTCGGTTAGTACTTGCTCTGCCTGTTACTAATGGGTGTGTCTGGTATCAACCAATGACAGGCCTCCAACGTAGGCTTGGAGATCTACGTTGAAGAGGCTTCCAGTCTATAAATCAATAGTATTGGTCTATGTATGAACTGTATGTGTGAAGCTACTCTGTATTTTAGTTTGTTTGAGATGGAAAATGACTATGTAACCTATTGTATCTCAGTTACAATAAAAGTGATTGTGAAAGCATCAGTTTTATCAATTTTGGATGTCTACCTCAATATCTATACTAAATATAAGACGATGATGGAATCATGACATTTGAATATAATACACAATTGGAGGATCGATTGAAATGTTTTGAATTCAGAAGTTTTTAACATCTCATGTTTTTATAATAAAAGTGGATGTGATAACATGAGTCTTCTTCGTTATGGTAATATTTTTGTTTCCATGTCCGAATTTGTCTGTATTTCTAAAATCATATCTGATTATAACGTTGTGGCTTGTTTTCAGGTGGTCTGGGAGGTTTCGGTCTGGAGCTTGCCGACTGGATGGTGAAGCGTGGAGCAACCAAGATCGTTCTAACGTCGCGTAGTGGAATTAAGACTGGCTACCAGGCGCTGTGCGTGCGCAGGTGGCAGGACAGCAAGGTGCAGGTGGTCGTCTCAACTGCTGACGTCACCACACTGAAGGGCGCCGAACAGCTGATCAACGAAGCTAAGAAACTGGGCCCAGTTGGCGGTATATTCAACTTGGCTGTTGTGTTGAGAGATGCTTTTATGGAGAATCTGACGGCTGCTGATTTCGCCACTGTGTGCAAGCCGAAGGTACTTGAAAAATTGACTGATTTTAGAAGTACGTATCAATCAGTAGAGATATTGAGAATAAGACAAGTAGCGTACAAGATAGGAGCTTCAACTGAATTTTTTTTTAGAACTTCAAGTAAACGCATTTGTGGGCACCACATCAATCATATTCGTTATCGATTGTTCAATATTTTGTCAAAAGAACTATTAAGAAATAAATTACTACACACATTTATAATAGTAGATTGGTTTAAGAAAATCTAGAAAAAAAATAATCATCATTTAATCTCATGTCTTGTAATTTACGATATTATTATCATTTTCTATATTATTTCAATACTTTATGACTTTCATAGTTGATTTTTTTGGCTAAATTGAAAAAAAAATTATGGACAGTATTCATGAGCCGACCTGAATGCTTCCTTATCTCACCTTGAGGCTTGATCAAACCTCAAGGTAGGTTCTTAATCAGCGGTTTTCTATTTCATAGGATATGAGTCTGATGTTAGTAAATTAATAGGAAAATACGAAAACGAGGAAAATGCAAAGAAAAATACCAATTAAAGTGAAGGTGAAAAGAGAAAATAAATAAAATATATAGAGAAGAATATAAGTAACAGAAATTCAAGATAATATGATACCAATATAGTAACTACTATTGGAGGAATAACTAACCATATAAGCATTTCATTTCTATAATTACTACTTCTATAATTTTTATTCTAATTTTTAAATAGCTAACTTATTATAATCATATTATCTCGTGTTCCACCGTATGCTATTTTCGAAATTATTTTACTTAGGTACCTTATGATTTTCTCTATTATTCCATATTCTCTCTCCTCTTTTTTTAAAGTATCGTTATTTTATTTTTGTAATTGTATTAAATTTTTCTGTCTGAATCGCCCAATAATTGGCACAGTGCTAAAGCTCAGCTTTTCTGGTTTGTATACATTAATATACTTTTAAATAGATTAAATAAATCAATAAATCGGTTCCATTAATGAAATAACTAGTATCAATTGAATAATAAATTTATATCGTGTGGCAACGAGTCAAAAGTTAAATCTAATAGTGTCTTGAGGTCAAGGGAACCATTGGCTTCTCTGAGCGCCGTATTTAGCAAGCTCAGGTGCACCCAGGGGCCGAGCTAGTGCTACACCTAAATGTTTAATGATCAATAAATCAATGAAATAAAATTCAATATCATCAATCTTCGCTATCAATGGTTTCAATAGTTTTTATTTATATCATTGTATTATTGTGTGCCTAAAATCATATTTTTTATATTATTCAGGTTGATGGTACAAAGAATTTGGATGTGGTTTCTCGTAAATTGTGCCCCGAATTGGACTACTTTGTAGCTTTCTCATCAGTATCGTGCGGTCGTGGTAATGCCGGACAAGTGAATTACGGTTTGGCCAACTCAGCTATGGAACGAATCTGTGAAGCTCGTCAGGCGACCGGATTACCGGGAGTGGCTATCCAGTGGGGAGCCATCGGTGATGTCGGTCTTATCTTGGAGACGATGGGTGACAACGAGACTGTTGTTGGTGGCACTCTGCCCCAGCGAATGGCCTCCTGTCTGGCCACCATTGACACCTTCCTCCAGCAACCTCATCCCGTCCTCGCTTCCATGGTGCTCGCCGAAAAGAGGCGTGGTGGTGGCGACGCCAACCAAGTCAGTCTAACCGACGCTGTCGCCAACATTCTAGGTTGGTATCATTCATGTTGATATTATTCATTTATATTTCTTACTAAGACACAATACGTAATTAATTTTAAATGGGACAGTACACCCCAACATGAGGGTGCAGGTCCGTATCAGTGCACGAAAGCAATCGACTGAAATTTCGATATCAGAACAATCGATTTCTAATCTAATATCAAAACTTACACTGTATTTATATTTAAGTTATGATTTTTACTCACTTATACTAGATGGATGCATTTCACTTCTAAAGAAAAGCTTCATCAGCCTGTAAATTTTGATATTAGATTATTAACTAAGTATTCCGTCATGGAAAACATCACAGAATCGATTTCTGAACCAAACTCAAACCTAAATATTTTAGGTTTTATTTAATAATCTTCATATCGGCTATTGCTATCAATTCGATTGTTTCGGTGGGCGCTGATAGAGCTGCAGCCCAACACAGTTTTATAACTTGTCCATTGAGAAAAAAACTAAACCATTCTGCTGTAGTCATTGGTTTAGACTGAATTTCTAATTATGTTGAAGACTTCCGCCTGCTCAGATGTTGAAAACAGTATTAAACAGCTATAGAAATCGTGCTACTGTTCATGATTAGTTTCGGTTTGACGTAATTGTATTTGAGTTTATTTTATACTTCTATTTTTGACTTGGTTGTCTGATTATCTTACTTGCCCTTTTCTTTTTTATTTATTCCCTTCTCTTTCTTTCTAGATTTTCATTTCCTCTAATGTACCATGCTTTCTCACCATCCAATTATTAATATTTATTAATCACTGACAATGCAATGAATTTTTCTTTAGTGGAAAATTGCTTCCCCCGGAAGTGACCTTTCCCAAATTCTCAAGTTCATGCTTCTTAGTCCTTGATCAGTAAAAATATCATAGAATATTGTATCATCAGATTCTATTTAAGTAATTCATCCCTATAACTGAACAAGTTCTGGTGATCACTTATTCAATTGATCTCAGGTCGAACTGAATAAGTTCAGATAAAATATTATGAGATTTCATTAAAAAATTTCACAATCTTACAAAGCGTGTTTCTCTAATTCTGCCTTCTTTAATTGGAATTAACATTAATTATTTTTGAATCTTCTAATAATGCTATTAGTTGAACTGATTCTTTGAATTAGCTATTGAACCCAATTTTGATATAAATATATAACACCCTGCTCCCCCTGGATTCCAACTATATCATCTACTTATTCTTTTTCTTCCCTCATGTCATCACTGCATTGTTAGAATCGGTTGAAAAGACGATTTTCTAATTATTGTAATTTTATATTTATTAAAGGTATTAAGGACACAAAAACAGTGAGCGGCTCTTCAACTCTGGCCGATCTCGGTATGGACTCGTTGATGGGCGCCGAAATTAAACAGACACTGGAGCGCAGCTACGATTTGGTGCTGAGTGCTCAGGAGATCAGAGGGCTGACCTTTGGACGGCTGCAAGAGCTCGCTTCGGGCGGAACCAGTGACGCTCCGGCCGCCCCTGCACCAACCACCAACGGTGTTGCCAAAGAAAATGTTGAGGTAAGTCAACATCGTCCAAACAAATGATCATTTCAATTTATTCCATATTATAGAAATTTACAATAACATTTCAAAATATATAAGTGCTGGACTCAAATTTAATTTGTACTTTTATTTTGTAATTATTTTTTTAAGTTTCAAGTTGACCACGAATACTGGATAATGTGGTCAACTCTAGTTCCTGTATATTATTTGAAAAATATCTTGTTCTGTTTTGAAGGAATAAATTTCATTATTTCATTTCATATTGCATCTTCCATATAACGGAATCGATTATCCAGGCAAAAATTTCAGAAGTATTTGTCATCTGTTTTCTCATTTTTAAGAAATCAAAGCAAGTGAAGTATATGACTGTTGACTATTCTTATATGTCGGTTCGTCATAAACAAAAAAAGGCATAAAATTCAGTCGATATTTAAGCTAGTTTTATTTACCTTTTTTGTATTTGTCTTGCCAGGATTACTATGTCAAGGGGCACTTTAGAAGATCGTTATTTAGAGGATTTCGTTATTTGGAAGCTCTTTATATGGGCGTTTGACTATATATCATAAAGTAGAAAGACAAAATACAAGTCTATAATATTATTGTTTCACTACAAAATATGGAATATAATGCATAATACTGTAAGGTATTTTCAGCATAAATTATTGCTTGTCCGCTGTTAACCATCACGTAATTACGGCAATTTAATTAAGCATTAAATTATAAATAGTCACTATTTAAGCTAGTTATATTCACCTTATAAACTAAGGAAAACACGTAAAGTCAATAAATGTCGAAAGTTGCAGACGAAAAACGCTCAGAATTATAATAATAATCACAAATTTGATGCAATAAGTTCAGTTTGAAAAATAAACTGCAGTTATCCAGTTTCTTACACATTATTTTATGAGGTCTCTTTGTGTTGAATATGTTAAAATCGTGCAATAAACTATTGGGGATGAAGTCTTCCCAAAAATAGATTGGAGTACTTGAGTAATGCTTCCCCATATTGAGACAAATTGAAAATTTTTCGAATATTATTGTCGGTTGTTGCTTCTAAATAGATTACACACGACTTTTCCGAGGGTCCTGGTACTTTGGTAACATGGTAGGATGAATTATTGTCAAAAAATATATATATTTATTTCTGAAAAATTTTATTCATTAGCATTTCTAGTTACGAAAATTGACAAGACTTCTGTAATATTTCATTTTGTTGATGCGTTATTTACAGTCACACTATATCATTGAAATTTGTAGTTACCAAAAGTTATATAAGACTCATCAGTAATTAGCAAACTGTTCTTCAGATTGCTGTTTTTCTATTCATCATAATAAGCGGTTTTGGACCTGAGTCTGTTGCACCTTCACATTTCTTGTAAATTTGTCAATAAATAAATACATAAAAATAATTTTTATTGTTAACTTTGCAGGTTCAGTTTGAGAGTGCTGGAGACAAGGAATTGGTACCAAAACAAGTGATTGTACAGATGCCATCAAAATCCAGCTCTGGAGAGCCAGTGTTCATTATTCATCCGATCGAAGGTTTCGTAGGAGCATTAAAGAACGTAGCCGAACAGATTCCAAGGCCAGTTTGGGGACTGCAGTGCACCAAAGACGCTCCACTCAAATCAATCCAAGACCTATCAGCATTCTACATCCAGGTTAGTTACGATTTCTTTTCTAAATGAAAAGTCGTTATTTTCCATCATTCTAATTTCAAAAAATTCAATAAAAAAATTTAAGTTTCACATATATATTATAGTTTCATAGTAAAAAATTATCACATTTCTTATTTAGGGATATCTGTAATAGAATGATTTTAGAACAAATTTCACTAGAGGTTTCTCAATATAAAAAATAGTTTTTCTTACAGGAATGTAATTTTTAATCATCAGGGAAAATCGTAACGTATTATAATCAGAAACAACGGGTAAGAAGACAGATAATTATAATGAAGTACAATTGTTGAATTGTAGTCTTTATGGTCTAGTTTTATTTTTTAAAAAATCACTTATGCTATCAGCTATACTATTTATAACGTCTTATGGAAGACAGCTGCCTTATTCAATTTTTGAAATGCGTCAGTATTCCATATAAAAAGCATTATTATTAGTTTGTAGATAGTAACATGCTCAACTTCGAACCTGATGAATGCAATGATTCCGGGCTAGACCTGTATATTTTCATCTGCATTATCCATAATCTAAACAAATAGAAGATTTTAATCAAGCAAATAATTTGGTAGCAAAAACAAATAATTCGTAATTGCTTCGCTCCGTATTAGGAGCTCCAATTCAACTCAACTTGTGGGGAGGGGGCAACGTAAATCAACGGACAGATTTCTTGAAAAAAAACTAATTCCTTGAGTTTTGACTAAATTAGATCCCTGACTATCTGGCTAATATGTTATTCCAATAAAGAAGTTTATTTTCCAATATAATAGCCTAATATTAATATGTCATTTTTCACAAATAAAATAGATACAGGTAAATTTTTACCTGTCCTCCCCTGGCGCCCCTGCCTCGTGACACTTTTTGAGGATTTTTAATAAATATAATGTGTTGATTATGATGTATTTAATGTAGCTTATCTGGAAATAAGGTTATAGAATGAGTTGAACCAGTGGCATCATGGAATGTACTAGATATGAGATGAAAAAAAAGGATGTTGATATGGAAGAGGAAACCTATCATTCTCACGTGACGATGTTAAATCATTGCTCTATGAAGTTTCTGACAACAAATATGTTACTTTGTTATAGAAAATTGGATAATAATGCAACCAAATGTTGTAAAATAGTTGAACGGTATAAAATAATACTTTAAAAGGCTAAAATTAAAAACTATATCTGTTATCTTCACTTGGCGATGTTGCGTCATTTAATTGAACAATTCTAACAAATCAAATGTTATAAAATAGATGAACGATATATTTTCTGGCATCAAACATGTTGCTTTGTTACAGCAAATTGAATAAAAATGTGATTAAATGTTGTAAAATAGATGAATTAATGTAATACTAACTTCAAAAAACAAAGCTGTTGTACCCACTCGACGATGTAACCAACTTTTCTTGCAAGTTTCTGACAACAAGCTTGCTACTTTGTTCCATCACAACAAGTAATAATGTAATCAAATGCTATCAAATAGTTGAACGGTATAATGCTCACATAAAAACAAACTGTCGTTCTCACTTGACGATGTTATCCCTTTCTCTTGCAAGTTTTCTTGTTGTCAGCATCGACTGAATATTTTTGTGCTGTGGCATTAATCGATTTTCATTATCTATTCAAAGCGGTTGTCAATTTAAGCAGTAGCGGAGGACTTCATGAAAATTTATAGCATTAAATAGGATCTCCAGAATTAATTCATTTGTTAATATTAAGCATTCTGTTATACTCACACAGGGCGATTTAACTATAATTTTATGTCCACAGATTTTTTACATTACCTCCTTTCAATATTTCCTCATAAAACATTTTTCTCTTTTCTTATTAATCTACATTCTTTGTGTGGCTTTTCGGTATTTTCCATTTTCTATTTAAAAAATGTGTCTGAATTTTAATGATTATGCAATGAATAATACAATTTTATGTAAACTGTGTTAAGAAAGCTACTTTGGGCGTATACCTGTAAGCCCTCATTTTTATATGTTGTACTAAATTGATAAATTTCATCAAATCGAGTGATATATTATAGAATAATATAATGCTCAAATAGAAACCAGACCTTTCATTCTTTCTTGACGATGTTACATCGTTCAACTACCAAGAACTGTTCAACTGACAATAACTGTTTGATGCAATGTTGCAGCAAATCAAATCGAAACAGAAGTCAGGTCCATACACACTGTGCGGTTACTCGTTCGGCGCGTGTGTGGCGTTTGAGATTGGACTTCAGCTGGAGAAGGCAGGTGAAAAAGTCACCCTAGTACTGCTTGATGGATCACACTCCTACGTCGCCAGCCACACCGGCAACTACAAGAAGTCAAGACTTGTTGATCCATCACAGGCAGAGGGCGATGCACTCACCTACTTCATCATGCTGTTCAAGGACGTCGACTACCAAAAGGTAGGACAACATATCTCATTTAGTCCCGATCATAACTTTGTTATTACTAACTTGATAATTATATTCATAACTTGCCCAACTCAGTAGTCAACCTGCTAAATAGGAACATGCACTTCCAAAAAGGCGCAGCAGCAGGCATATTTATTTATTTATTTATGTAACTAACAATAAATGTGAATACAACAGGCTATTGCCCAAAACTGTTCTTCACAAAATTTCAGAGTAGAATCAAAATTTTAGGTTACGTCTCTTTCACTAGATATTTCACCTCGGAGCACAAAAGTTCACAAGTTTCTTACAGAAAAACAATATTAATTTCTTATTTCATTAAAAAAAAAAAACACTATCACAGTCCGAAAAAAGTGATTTGCATGTAGTGGAATTCCATTTTTATTTATTTATCTATTATTACACTCCTAATTTTTAAAATACAAATTCCATACATTAGAAAAATATTGGTTAGGAAATCTTATTAACAATCGTGTTTAGGCAACATCGCTCTAAGATGGAAGAAAGAAAAACTTGGAGCCTAGCTAGAAGTATGAAACATTTTCTCTATAGCAGAAAAAGCTGCTTGTGTTTGTATATAACTGATTTATAGCAGAAAAAAGAGGATATAATGCAAGTACGCGAAGAATCTTCAATAAATAAGATCAAAAACTAAAAAATAAAAGCATTTTCTACTTTTCCCCTGGTTGCACAAACGACCTACCTTAATGAAGGTTCATTATCTAGTGGTTCAAAATATAGGAGAAACTAGAAATTTGGGGTGAACCATTTTGGTGAAACAACAATCATTAGTGAATAGCCAATTATTTTATGTAACAATACAGTGGAAATTGCTTATAGCATCAACGGTTGTTACGACAAACTGTATAGCGACCATACATTTTTCCCTGTTCGGTTTATAGTATAGTACTTCATTTCTGAACAAGATATATCTAATAAACGACATCGGTTGTTACGACGTAACCGGCTATAAAGACTAGAATTTCATGGAAAAATGATGTTTTGTCTATCTATAACAACAGCACGCCTACATAAGCCTACCACATAAATATAGGTCTATTGTTTACTAAATTAGTCTATTCGGAGAATTCATTCCCTGGATTACCAATGCAGGATCTTATTATAGAACTTCTGAGTACTGCAACGTTATACCGATTAGTTAGTGAATGAGTCAGCAGAATGAAGTTCGAAAAATAGATCTGAATGTGTTGTACGACAAACATAAACGACAGTATTGAAAAAATCATGCTAACACAAACAATAAAGGCGTCACGGCCTTGTTAGGCAATGTATCGCTTGTTGCGTCCACCGTCTATAACGATCCCTTCGAGGTCGCTATAAACGATTTCCACTGTATATTTTTTTTTTTTTTTTTTTATTTGAGGATGAAGCCCACATAGGTCTGAGACCTGTGCGTGGGTAATGAGTTGGATGATTGTGATTTATGAGTTGGACCTACAGTTTTAGGTGGGTTCCGAACCACCAGGAAGTGATTTTCAGCAGAGAACAGTGTCTTTTTTGCTGGCCAATCTAATCGGTCACCGTTACAAACAGGACCTACGAGGACGCAGCTTATCTATCTGATTGAACAGATACCTGCTACGGCTCGCGGCTATCACTTCCCTAAGAGATATGAATATCTCTTTTAAATGATGGTTCTCTTATTCCCCATTATTATGAGTCACGCAGCTTATCAAATAAGTATTGTTTCGGATGCACGATATGAATAAAATCAAGACAAAAAATTCAAAAATAAAATATTCAGTAATCAAGAATAAAATAAATACAATTACATCAAGATGTAGTAATGCACTAGAAATTTGGACTGATTTATTGAATTTTCATTTCAGACACAAAAGGAAATTCAAAGTGCAAAGAGCTGGGACGGCAAAGTTAAAAAGGCAACTGAAGTACTGAAGGGAGCCACTCCCTACTCTGACACCGAACTGGCCGGCGCTGCCAAGTCCTTCTTCCAGAAATTGGTGGCAGCTGACAGCTATCAGCCCAGCGGAAAGTACAGTGGAGACATCACACTAATCAAGGCGCAGGATAACTTCGTCAACCTTGGAGAGGACTATGGTCTATCACCTGTAAGTACAACTCACTCTCCTATTCACATATTGTTATTCTAACTCTTTTATCAAACTATACAAAATAATGTTGAAATATTTATTCTATATAGAATAAAACTAAATTCAAAATAACAAAATCCCTTAAGTGAAGAATTTTTGTAGTGTCTCTTGACATTGCAATCTTGGCAAGGCTACCTCTCATAAATACACGAATACCTCTAAGTATAGTTAAGTCATAAATTAAATCAAATCAAATCGTTTATTGCACAAAATCCGAATACAAATAATATACAATGATATTATATCCAATTTCACACACAAAAAGAAATACAGTATTATTATAAATTTGTGCTACACGCTGACAAAAGTAAAAATTTGCTCGCCGACGTGGAGTCTTATCAACCGAACTTCTTTACTTCCATATTAGTACTTGAGTAAAAAAAATTATTGTCTCTTGTAGATGAATTGAATTGAAAGAATCTCATAGATAAAATTGTACGCATATATCACAGAAAATATTATTTAAAAAAAAGCTATTCATTATTATTATCATAGAATATAGGACTACAAACATAACAAAATTAAACCAGGACATTAATTGAATGGAAGCTTTTTGCTTTTCTGGTGAGGGCCTAGGAAAATAATGTAACAATTTAAAATAGGCATTCATTTTTTATGGTGTAATTTTACTATTATATACTGTAAGAATTGTATTCTGTTTAAAGGAGAATGTTCGTTTTTGTTTATTTTATGAAAATGGCAATAAATTCTATTTTATTCTATTCAAGAATTGACAAACTTTGTGCAGACTGCAATTTTATGTAAACACGTCCCTTAGATTCTCTTCAATTAATAAATGGTGGTTTGGAACCCACCTAAAATTGTAGGTCCACCATGTTTTCAATAACATGACTTATGCGGTGAAGTGGATCTACCCGTAAGGGTCTCCCCACCAATAAAAGCCTCTAGTTTAGTAATTAATAAAAATAATTTGCTGTACAGATTAGCTTTGTAACTATCTATGCGACGTTAATAATATTGTTTTCAATCATGATTAAGAAAACGTCGTAAATTTAAATTAATAGAGTATATTAATCTAATCTAGAACGAATTCTTTGTCCAGATAATCCTTATGGAGAAGTTCAGCTGTAGCTCCTTACTTTCAGGGAAAATATGTAGAACGACAATCACAAAAGCATAATTCATTAATATAGTCCTACTTTATAATTATAGCGAAAATAAGTATTTAAGCGGGTAGCGTGGTCCCCATGTGAATTTGAGGTGGACGTTAATTCAGATTTATTTCAGAAGAACGTTATTTAAAGTTCATTAAATGTATTTTCCCTTAGTTTTCTGGGAGCAGAACTGACAATAACTCACAATTTATTGTTTCTTGTCACTCCCAATTTAGGATCTAGTTTTAGAAGGGGACCAAAACTTTTCATTTTCTAGTTTTTATGACGGAGTAAATTTTAATCGAACTTTTGAATGAGCTGTGTATTCAATTACGAATACATTTTTATTATCAATCGTTCATAATAAAGGATTCAATAAATTAATGTGACGCGAAAAGGGACCAGTTGTCTCAAATATTCAAATTTGAGTTATTTTTCTTAATAAAGGATTAAATTATGAATATTTTCATATCAAAACAAAGTTTATATCTTGAAAGATCTCTCAGTTATGACTATTTTAGTGTACCTGGTCAAAAAAAAGGTTGTTTTGAGAAAAACGCTTTTAAAGTTTTCGTTCAAACACACTGACTTTATTTTTCATGGGTGCCAGTTGTAGGATCATGTTATAACTCCATAACGACAACTGGTCCCTTTTCTCAAACCAAACTTGGGTTGACATAATTAATATTATCGAGTATTTACTGAGGTCGACTTTACAATCGATTTGGGCTTGTAAAAGAAGAGTTTTATTATAATAATCGACTAAAAACTCAAAGTCGATATTTTCGACCCCAGCCTCTTCTTTTGGTTGTACTGAAAAATTTACTCTGCCGACAACTGGTCCCTTTTCGCTTTCCGCATCAATTTAATGAAATCATTTTAAAATATGTAATTAACAGATAATTTTCTCTTTTTTCAGATCTGCAAGCGACCAGTTCAAATACACTCACTGAAAGGCAACCACAGACAAATTGTACAGGGAGAAAGTGCAGCGAAAATCGCTGAAATTCTCTCAGAAAAAATTTCAAAGTAGATAACTAGTCAGTTGTAGGAAATCATTAACAAATCATCGAATACCCTCATCTATTTTTTATATTCATCACAAACTAAATAGCCATTGGTGTTTTTTAAATATCATCTAGTTTGCAAAAACTATGATCTAATAAACCTTTTTTTTTATTTGTATATTCGTATACAATCTGACGCTTGAAAAGCTATTTTAAATAGGCAAAAACATAGTTTATACAATTTGTTGGTATTTTTGTATAAATTATGATTTGGGTATTGACGACTCACTACCGATTGGTACAGTTTTCAAAAAACAGAGTCGCTGTATTGTGATATGAACTGATTCAGAACCGTTTTAACCTACTATCAAAAGAGTTTGAGGAGCTTTGAATCTCAAGTATCTGTTTTTGACAAGAATGAATATAGTCATGCATCACAGTTCCTATAAGCACAAAGATTCTTATTTATTTGAGGGAATTTTACTGATAACTCGTTACGTTGGTGGGTGTATTGCAAGAGTAGAGTGGTCTCTTGTTGTGTAAATGCACTTTGTAAATTTTATATTTTGTAACTAATTTTTACATTCGTTATTATTTTTGTAGCTATTTATAAATACCTGTGTTATTATTATTTTTAAACTTATTGGCCGAACAGTGCATTTATAATGTGTTAGAATGTATATTTTTTAGATTGTTATACCTTCTGTGGGAGCTATATCAAATTTAGTGTGGCATAGTGTTCCAGATTTTCGGGGTAATCTATTTATTAGACGCACACAAAATGATAAATAGGATCACAGATTTCGCAAGGAAATGCCATTTTCAGTGTGTTAGCCAAAACATAAAAAATTTAAATTGATTTCTAAAAACAATTTTCTGTACAATTCCATTTTTAATTGAAAAAATCAACTTGAAACAATTCAATCTTTTCGAAAGATTTTCCACAAATACGCATTTAAAGAAATTAGAATTATTGTATTTAGGTGATAGAAAATTAATTACATTGAATGTGATGGTGTAAATAGTTTTATATTGACTCAGTGATCGATTATTTTTGTGAATATTGCTCAATTCTTTTTTTAATATCTGTTCTATCTCCTACTTAATTGGTTGGTTTTTAATAGATTTGATTCGTAGAACATTTATTATTTTTCTCGATTATACAAGATCTTCTCTATCAAACAATATGTAAATTTATGTAGAAACCTCTTGGTTAATAATTTATAATGTAATCATTCTTTCGTACCGGATAAAATGATTAAATCGCCAATAAAATTGTGACTTATTTTTTATAACACCTGTTCCTTACAACTCAAAATTGAGTGGAGTACTCTTTCTATTTCTTAAGCTCTCAATCTCCAATTTATGAGTTATTTATTTATTTATTTGGTGAAATTATTACAATCAAGTAAAAAACTACAGGCATTTGCCCAAAACAGTTCAAATTACAAATTTGTCACATAAATAGTCCAAATTAGTCCAAAAACCGGGAAAAGGTCGGGAATTTTCAATAGTTACTTTCTGCACTTGAATAGCTATTGTAATAAAAATATAATTTGCTATGAACCGTATTATTATGAGACCGATGCTAATAATGGATTGGAAAAAAATGCCAGTGCTGTGTAGCTACGACAACAGCTGGCAAGCCATGCATGTAACGGTAAAATTTACAGTTTGATCAGGTTGAATTATATATTTTTTATTCTTCCTGATCGCCTTCTCGCGTTGATCTGCTGCAGCTGAGGCACACGTTAGGACATAGCTAGACCATTTATGTATATTATGATCTGCTTAAGGAACAAGCTGTTGGGAATTTTAAAAACTTGAGAGTTCAGAGAGATAAATAATAGCTGACTAAAGGAAGTCAAATGTACTTTTTAATTTGTACTGTTAAGTACAAGTTGAAACAATTATTGTACATTACTACAATCTAAAAATTCTGTTTTCAGTTCAAAAAAGTTAATCTACATTTGCTCTGTCTTGCTTTGTTAAAAGTTTACAAATAAAACTTGAGTTGTCAAGGGACACGAGCTTCTCGGAGAACAATGCCATGTCTATTCACAGAATAAATTCAGCTGGCAAATAAATTCTCATTGTTTAGCTGTGTATTCGTTGTAGCTGTGGCCTCACTGAATATACAGATTCATTCATTTCTCTCGCATCTACTGTCTTCCTCCATCTTTCTCACTCACTCAGTTTACTTCCTGTTCTCTTTCACTGTGTTTCTCTCTCTTTTATACACATTTTTCCTTCATCAAACATCTCTCATCCCCTCAAGCACACATCAATAGAAAGGAAGAACCGCTGTTCTAACGTTAGCATACCTTCTACTCTGTGATAAACTTCCTGGCTTCGTTCTGTTTGAATTCAAGGCGAGTCTGTTTAATTAACTTCAGGAAGATCAGTAATTTTGAGATCTCTTCACTCTCCAGACGAGGCAGACATTCGAATTCCTTGCCGTCGTCATAATAAGTTTTTGCATTACCCATTCCTAAAATTCTCTTTTTTATTACGGGTATTTTCAATTCATCAGCATTGTTGTTGGTAGGTAACTGCTAAAATAAATTCTTAAGCAATGAAACTTGATAATTGAAGTTTACTGTCCTATTCTATGTACTTTTTCCAAGTAATGAAAAATATTCAATAAACACGCTTGGCAAACAGACATTTCTCTATTGAAAATTATTTCACTCCAGAAAATGTACAATTTCAATGGAATGCTATTAAATAAAAATAATTTTTCTCATTTCATTTGGAAATATTTTATGAGATTCCCTTGAAGATTCGCATAATGCAATGTAAGAGAGCGGTGGTGATTAAAAGGACAACCTACAGAGAAATTTCAAGTATATACACAAGAATCACTTTCTTAAATTAAAAATAATGAATAGGTTTTAATAGACAAACATTTATTTATTTGGAAATGCTTCACAACCATAATATAATTATTAAGTCTAGTGCCGTAGCAGGTATCTGTTCAATCATAGATAAGCTACGAAACTCCTGGGCACTCATCTTTGTAAGGGTGACCGATTTGGATTGGCCAGCAAAAAAGACTGTTCTCTGCTGTAAAACCACTTCCTGGTGGTTCGGAACCCACCTAAAACTGTAGGTCCAACTCATCAATCACCATCATCCAATTAATTATCCATGCACAGGTCTCAGGCCTACGTGGGCTTCATCCTCCGAAAAAAAGGAATTATTAAGTTACATTCTCTATTCGTTTCACTGCTAATCCTTCACAGCGCAGACAAGATAAGTATGTAACATTTAAATTATTATATCAGAAGTAGAAAATAGTTAACAATTTAATAGGGTAACGTTTCACAAACTAATAATAGTCACAGGGTGTCTACTGGTCGGGAAAAGGTCGGGAATTTTGAATTTTTTGTGAATTTGGTCGGGAAAATGAGAAAATTGATTGTAACATGTATTTTGACATACTTTTGTTACGAGTGCATAATTAAATTGGCTAACAAGGAAACAAGAATAATTCGATGTGTAGCTGGGAACAATTAGTCAATAAATTTTTGCAATAAAATAATCAAACGCCATTTTGTACATAGTGTGCGTGTTTTGCTATTGTACTGTGATTCTCCATACAGTACCATTAGTTCAATTTATTTGACCTTATATATTTTTTGTCCAAGCTTGTAAAAACTTGAATTAGGTAATTTAAACAAGTATAACGTATTTTTGCAAGCAACTGTTCAGTCTCAAGCTATTTTTAATTTTTTCTAACCATGCGAATATGATTACAAAGCCAACTATGCCATTTTTAATAAAAATAATAATAATATCTTTATTTCTGCGTAATGAAAATACAAAAGCTTAACTACACATGTTTTACAAGTAACACTGTACAATAATAATAATAATAATCTTGGTAACCTACGTATAGTTTAAAAATAGCAGAAAAATATACTGCCATGCAAGTGATAAAGATCAAGTCTGCATGGAGGAGCATTCAGTACTCACATATTAAAGAATGCATTGAAAGAAGACAGAGCAATAAACAAAATACAATAGTATTAAAGATGAAAAGTGGAAAGAAAAACTGTTACAAAATAGCATAATGCTATGAGAAAAGCAATGGCAATACAATGCATTTTTTTCATAAAATTGAAAAATGAAAATAAAAAATTTTGAACTTTACACTCATTAGAGAGAACACAATAATATTAGAAAAATATAGGCCTACTTAGCAGATTTAGCAAAGAAAACTATTTCTGGATTAATAAATAAATGATCCTAGAGAAAAAATAAATTCTTAATATAGTGGACAATCATCCAGCTAGCGATGCAAAATGCATTTGAAATCACTAATACTCATTTGAAAGGAAAATTAAATTATGGTGTTATACATCTCTTTGGACTAAAACAGAGTCACCTACAGTCGAATCGGCTATGGTACTATATACATACATACATACATAGCCTCAAGTTCTTCCCGGTTATAAGTCAGTAACTATTTCTTAATAATTGATTTTAGGAGGGACTTTTTATTTGGAGATCGGAAAACTATTTTTATGTGACTAGGCAAGAGATTAAAACATTTTGGAGACAAAAATACAAAATACTTTTTAAATAGGGTACACTATGGTCTAACTCCTCGAATATTGCAATTAACCACCCCTCTTTTAAAACGAGGACCAGTCACAGTATCACAATAGTCTACTATAACACCGTCATTGCCGCTCATCAAGTAGAAAATGGAAAGTACTTTGAGAACATACATATGCCCATACAGCACACTAAGTCACAGATACCTATCAGATATGTAACTATGTAATCTAAAATGTATGTATCAAATGATAGCTTTCAGATAGGTCCCAGCTACATCTCATCATAACCGGTTTTCTTCAGATCCAGTTATACATGCCAAGACATATCTGATACATATCTGATAAGTATCCATGAAACCTACCCACAATGCTCTTAGTCTGCACATGCGCCTTGGCAAGTATTTGTGGGTAACGTCTAGAAGGACTCGTCTTCTCGACGGCCATTGTTGTAAACAAGAATCATCAATGTCGACCTGTTTTGGTGGCTTTTCTAATGTTTGTGTGACATTTTTACCATCGTTTTAAGTGTGGCCAATGCTTTTAAAGTTTTGTGATTTGAAAAGGATTTTTAGAAAGCGTCAAAATTTCAGTAAGTATCAAATAAGATTATCCTTTAATTGCTATTTTAGTATTGATTGTCTCATCTGTTGATTGTTTCTCTAGCATGAATAACATAAATTTTTACAAAAATGTACAGCACTAGTCTGAACAATATCTCATAAGATCAATGAGGATACCGTATTTACCAAATTTTAATGTTGTTTTAAAAAGCTTAACTGTCATTAATTTGCTATTAATAATCTAGAATAATGATGATTTTGGCAGCACCCACATCTGTTACAAAGTTACCAGTAACCATTGAGCCCAGATGAAGAAAAAATAAAAAGTTCTTTAAAACTTATTATATTTTCAGAACTTATTATAATTATTTTGAGGTTGAAAATTTGACAACGCCTCCAAAGTGCACTTTATTTAATGTTAAAGAGGCTCTGGTTTAGGGGTTGTGAATTACTACTTATTTAGTACTAATTGAATTCGCCAATGCTTGTTCACATCCCAAAGATGTGACTGATTACTCTTATTATTATCAATGCCTTACTGTTTTGTTTCAGACTTCAAAGCAGAGGTTTTGAGGAAACTAAGTACTCTTCTGTTTAAAGTTCAAATGATTGAAGCGAAACTTGATGATCGTTCACTTGCAATGAAGGAAAATACATCACTAACCGACCCAGAAGAGATTGCCAGATTTCCAATCACAACTGAAAGTCAATTGATTGACTTTAATCAAAATTTTGATCACGAGATTCTCAAAAAATGTGTGAGTTGAATAATCTTTTAAATTTCACTTTTCATTCAACATAGAATCAAGTTTTAATTTAACCAATTCAGGTTTTATGAATGTCAATTATTTTGATATTGAAGATCCATCTTGTTTCTACTAATATAATAAAAACTTAAAAAACACAAGTGGAAATTATGACTCACGTTATGGCGTGACGGCCGTTTCACTCTGTTGACTTTGAGCTCATCTCAAACTCATACCTTAAATCAGTGTACTGTGGGTCGTCTGACGATGCTCTTGACAACAGAGTGAAATGGCCGTCACGCCATAACGTGAGTCATAATTTCCACTTAAAAGTGCTTTTTAAGTTTCTATTGTCAATTATTTATTTGGATATTGTATGGTCAATCATCAATACAATACACTTATTGTAGGAACCTGATAGCTTTTCCAATACATAAACATGTATTTTGGCATGAAACTTTGTGTGTGAATGGCCTGGTTCTTCGTCTGTACTGAATAATTCATTTGTGAAAATACAAGGTTATCCCAAGTGAATGGTGCGGTTTCAAACACGGTTTAAACAAAAACCGAATCTCTTACAGTTAATGTTTTTCATTCAACTAATTCGCCATTTCAAACAGTTTTTTTACATAATTAATTAATTTCGATTCGCGCATGCGCAGTAGCGTCGTCCTGTTGTATTTGCTATATTCTACAACCTAATCTGAAAGAAGGAGGTTGATAACGCTTTTTATCCACTAAACTAAAGCTGTTCCTGATGCCTAAAGGCTGGCTATGCTGTTTTTAATCTAAAAATACAGAGTGATCATAAAAGAATGGTGTGGTCTCAAACATGGTTTAAGCAAAATCCAAGTGACTTACAGTTGATTTTAATTCTTCTAATTTGTCATAATTATTTTTTATTATTATTATTTTTACGTTATTTAGTCTATCACTAGGTGCTAAAGTCAATTTAATATACAAAAAAAAATAATATAAAAAGTAAAAATAAATAAAAGTTGATTATTGTTCGAACATTTGTCAAGCAACTATAAGAGCGCACATAGAATAATTCTTAAAATTTATATTACTTTATTGATTAGTAAGAAAACTGTTTGAAACGACAAATTAGTAGAATTTAATGACATTAAGGGCCGGTTGCAAAAAAGTGGATTAAAGTTAATCTTTGATTACTCATAAGAATAATTAACATTGTTAATTGGAGATTAAACTTAACAGGCCTTTGTACAACTGAGACTGACTGTAATTAATTCGGTTTTTGTGTTACCATGATCAAAACCGCCCCATTCTTTTATGATCACTCTGTATTTTTAGATTAAAAAACAGCATAGCCAATTTTTAGGCATTAGGTACAGCTTCAGCTTAGTGCACAAAAAGCGTTTTTAACTTCCTTCTTTCAGGTTAGGTTGTAGAATGTAGCATATACAGCAGAAATGACAAATAAATTCAGCATGTTGGGGAGGAAGAAAAATCCTTCAAAACCGACTGTCTGTCTAAAGTAGTGAGATCTGTCTGTATATCCGACTGATCCGACTGTCTGTATAAATAGTGAGATCTAATTCTATTTTTTCTTAATGATTGCTTATTTCTCAAGAAATAAGAGAGTTTTCCATTATTTTATTATATTATTCATTATTTCCATTATTTCTCAAGAAATAAAAGAGTTTTCTATCTCTTTGAACCTTCATTAACGTCAATACCTTTACTGTTTTCATTAGTTAAAAATAGATATTTGTAGGTATGACAATTTTTTAAAATTCCAATTCTAAATTTCTAATTTCATGTTTATTGGTTGAAAAGTAGCATCTGAAACACTAATTTGACTTCTGTCTCTTTACTCAAGCATCGCTAAATTGAAAAAAGAATTATTACTTGACCAATAATTCACGTTCACCTTACTAGAGCAAAACAATTCTCTTCATTTCTATGGAATGGCTTATTAATGTAACAAAATTTTTATTTTCCAAACATCTATGAAATCTGGTATTAAAACTGACACTGTATTTCACTTTTAAATAATGTTTTACTCACATATATTTGAGATGCTTGAGGAATGCATTTCACTTCTGAAAAGAACCTTCGTCAGCCTGCCGCCAGGGGTTATGCTTTGTTGAGGTTGGGATGAGCAGCCATTATTAATGAGTAAAACATTATTTAAAAGTGAAATACAGTGTCAGTTTTAATACCAGATTGTTCATTAAGTATTTCGTCATGGAAAGCATCACACATCTATGAAAGTTGAATTCTGCATTGCTCAGCTTTTATTATTGCTAAATAAAGCAATAATGTGTTCCAGCTTCAACATGTGTTGAAACTTCCCTTGAATAGAAGCTAAAAATTTTTAAACTATAAACTTTGAAGGGGTGGTTTTATCAGTTATCATCAAATGGTTACCTCAGTATAATTGTAATTCCTGAAATTGTTGCCATTATTAATCCTTTCCAATTATGTTTGTTGTACTGTATACATTTTTAAAATTCATACATTGATTTGAAACAATATTTTCTTTGATACTCATGTTTCAGCTGTAAGGGTGCACCAAAAAGAGGCAACCGAAAAAGACTTGGATGCTATCATAGCACGTTGGCTTGTACAAGCAAAAATGAGGATTGACAGGAGTAAAAAGTAAGCTGATTATTTGATTCCAACTGGTAGCCAGTGGCGTAGCCAGGGGGGGGGGCCCATGGGGCCCGGCCCCCCTCCCCCCGAAATTTCAGAAATAAAAAATTCTCAAATAACTAATAGATAAGGACTTATTAAAGCCGAAGGGTTCTATCTGTTTTGTTTTATTATAACGAACAGATTACAGAAACCCTGTTTGTGTAATGGAATATAGCTACAGTTATAGTCAGATTAATGCATTTTTCAAATTTTTCCTCAATATTTACTCATATAGAAACTTGTTAGGTGCTCAAATGGATAATTTTGATTTAAAATGAGCTACTAAGTCGAATAAAACATGTTACAAAACTGTGACTACCATAATTATTTATTTATTACATTAAATAAAATGCAATTTTCAAGTTTGAAGTGGATTAACTTTGTTAATTATTGATAAATCATCTTTTTGAATAAACTCATCTTGTAGAAAATTTAGTTTTGAAGTTAAAATTCAGTATAACCCACTAGCCTGAACGTACCCAAAGTTCATAAAATCGGGATTTTATAAATGAAAACACACAAATAAATGCAAGTTCTATGCAAGCGTGTAAAATCAGTGTGCTATGATTAAAAAAAATTCCGATTTCATGAACTTTGGGTTGGGTGCGTTTTAGGCTAATGACATAAATTTTTGAAACTTATAATAATAATTAGTATTAATTTTGAGATTCAGTACATAAGTTAAGTATGATTAGTTCCAATTCAAGGGTTTTGACTCAAAATAGTCACAGATATCGGTATATCAAACTTTATCATTTCAAACCTGGCCACCTAGGTTCTTGGGTAGTAATTTTTCAAAAATTTATTTTGAACTTTAGAGCCTAATAAGTTGTATAGATTTGCTTTTCACACCACTAAATTTAAAAAAAAATCCGGACCCTCCTATACCCCAGACCCCCCTTGGTGAGCCCCCCCCCCCCCGAAATTTGATCCTGGCTAAGCCACTGCCCACACCCCCCCTTGGTGAGCCCCCCCCCCCCCCAAATTTGATCCTGGCTAAACCACTGCCCACACCCCCCTTGGTGAGCCCCCCCCGAAATCTAATCCTGGCTACGCCACTGCTGGTAGCCTATGAGTCATTTTTCATTAGAATTTCTCAATTGTAGCAGCACAAATGTCTGTTGAGCTAAGCTTAATCTCTAATTAACAATGTTATTTTTCATGCTTAATGAAACCTTGATCTATTTTCGTGCAACCGACCCTTAGACATTATTTAGAGCGAGGACACACAAGCGGCCCGGTAGCAAGTCGCCTTCCATATATGTATTCAGTCTTGGACTTGCATTGCTTGAAAAAAAAATGGGTCATATATGCTCTGATGAATGCTGACTTATGGGCTATTGTATTGTATATTTATGCTATTCTTTCCAGCAAATCATTGTCTAGTTGTTTTTGAAAATGAAAGTTTTAAATCAAAACACTTCCATTTTCTCAACATCGTATTCTTTCCATCGCTCATCACTACAAGCATTTAAATTCAAATTTCATCTATTCATAATTAGTATGTACATTTATTGTAAAACAGTATTACAGGATATGAATATTGTATGATGATTTGTCTGTGTGCCGGGAGGAGTCATAATTTTCAGAGAAAAAAAATTGTAAAATAAAAATAAAATTATATTACTACTACTACTACTACTACTACTACCAGTTGCGGCTCAGCACTCGAGCCGAGTAGACGTGTTTGTCGAGCTCCGTTGATGTAATTGTTTATCGGCTGTTGCCGGTCGGTACTTGTGTCAGTGGAGTCATTGTTAAGTAGTGAAAAGTAGTTTTTTCTATCTTCTATGAACGCTCTCACTTTTTAAACTGTATTCAACCTGTAGAAAGATGAAGTGCAAACGATGTGATAAATCTCTTCCCAAGGATGGAAATTTTGTTTCTTGTTCGGTTTGTGCAGAAGGTTTGCATTATTCTTGTTCTGGCTTGTCAGAACAGTCTTATATTCGCATGTCTAAATCAAAGCGTGGTCAATGGAAGTGCTTAAGTTGTAGAGAATCTGCTTCAGCATCGGAGGCTGTACAATCGGAGGAAGAATCGGAGGACTCTGAGGTGAAACAATTGTTGCAAGTGATTAATGACAAACTAGATACAAACAAAACTTCTGTCGATGAGTTAAAAAGGGACGTTCAAGGACTGTCAAATTTTTATGAAGATCTGAAAAGTTTAATTTCAGAGCTTCAAAAAGAAAATCGTGAATTAAAAGACAAACTGAACACTGTAATCGATGAAAATAGAGCTAAAGATAAGAAAATAGAATTTCTTATCGGGAGAGTCAATACTATGGAACAACGTAGTAGGAATTGTAACTTGGAGATTCATGGGATGGACCTGGCGGCGTGTGAGAGAGAGGAGGGAGGCCTATCGACAGTCGTGCGGCGTCTTGTCGTTCAGCACTTGGAAGTTCCGGTAAACAATAGTGACATTGAAATCGTACACCGCCTACCTAGACGAAGGCCGGACGCTTTGACTGCTGTCATTGTGAAGTGTTCGTCTCAAAGCGTAAGAGATAGCATAATGAATAAAAAGAAAACAACTGTTACAAACGATATGCTTTTTAATAATAAGAATGAGCGTAGGTTATTCATTTGTGAGAACTTGACTCAATTAAATAAATCATTGCTTTGGAATGCTAAGCAAAAGGCAAAGGATCAGGGCTGGAAATATATATGGGTTAAATATGGGAAAGTTTTTGCAAAGAAATCAGACGATTCATTGGTATTAAAGTTAGACAATGAAAGGGATATCGAAAAAATCGGCAACTAAAAATATGCGTAATATACAAGGAAAGCTCTGGGATTTTCCCTATGAAATTAATCTGATTAGAATAATAGGAAGATTTTTTCTTTCTTGTTAAATCGACTTTGTTTTATTTGAGTTTTTTATTAATCTACCTTTTCACTTGAGATGATGGAAGATATCGATCATGATATTCAAAATTTAAGTTCTAATTCATTTAACGACTGGGAAAGAGCAAGAATTAATTTTTTAAAGAATGAAGAAAAATCTAGCGAGTTAATTTTGTTCTGTTTTAATATAGCTGGTATTAAAAGTCATTTTGATGAATTGCTTCTTCAATTATCAAATATAGTTTTTGACATTCTAGTTTTAATTGAGGTGGGAATAAATGAAGATGAAATATCACTGTTCAATTTAGAGGGATATAACATGTACTATAAATTAAGGGTTCAACAAAGAGGAGGAGGTATAGTGATTTATGTTAATAAAAATTTGGTTTTCACAAATTTGAATTACACAACATATTCGTATGAATGCATAGAAGGAGTGTTAAAATTGAATTGTGGTAAATGTTATAATCTTATATTTGTATATCGTCCACCAAGTAATAATATCCTTGAGTTTCTAGCAGAATTCGAAGTCCAATTAAATGTGAATAGGAATAACAATGCTGTTATATATGGTGGTGATATAAATATTGATACAGAAAGTTTAATTTTTGATAATAAGACTGAAGCATATGAAAATTTATTGTGTGAGAATGGGTTTTATAAATGTATTTACAATGTCACACGAGAAGCTTATTACAGGGATCATTTTGTCAGTGCATGTCTAGACCATTTTTATGTTTATGGTGTACATGAGAATATTTTGACAGGTATTATTCAAACACAGATATCTGATCACTATTCAATAACAATGCAAATTTTGAGTAGATATAGTTCTGAAAATAATGCCATATCTAATACTCTTAGGATTAATGAGGGTCAGGTGAAAATTAAACTAAGTAATATAGATTTTCAAGTTTTCTACTCAATGGATAATCCAACAGTTATATATAATGAAGTTACTAAGATATTTAATGGAATTTATCTGAACAGTACAACGAATGTTTATAATTTTTATCATGATGATTCAAGAAATGTCTTTAAATTTAGAAAACCATGGATGAATAGAGAATTGTTGACTCTTATAGATAAGCGAGATATACTTTTCAAAAGATGGAAGCTAACTAAGTTAAATGCTCACAGAGTTGAATATAAAAGGCATAGAAATTGGTTAAACTTAAGAATAAAGAAAGAAAAAGAAAACTATTACAAATGTAAGTTTGATGGCCAAAGGAGAAATATAAAAAAGGTATGGGGTTTTGTTAATAGTTTATTAGGTGCCAATAGGAATAAATCTATTGAAAGTATAGTTATGAAACATATGCCCCTTAAAAAAACACAGGAAATAGCTAATGAGTTTGCAGAATGTTTTTATTCTACTGTGCAAGATATTATTCATCCTTGTGGGTTTAAATTTACATTAGAAGATGTACCAAATTCTTCTTTAAATTGCAGTTTCTTTTTACCGCCAGTGTCGGCAGAGTTTGTGAGTAGAGAATTGTTGAGCATGGATAGGAAAAAATCACCTGGTTTTGATAATATACGATTGAAGGATTTATTGTTTTTGGGCAATGATATAGTTCAGCTTTTGCAATTGCTTATAAATAAAGTTATAAAGACTCAATGCTTGCCTGATGGTATGAAGGTTTCTATTGTCCGTCCTATTCATAAAGGTGGGGACTATACAATTTTAAAAAATTTTAGACCTATTGCCATCTTATCCATATTTGAAAAAGTTTTTGAAAAACATATGGCTAAAAGAATCAGTAGTTTCCTACAGCAACATAATGTGATTAATGAGTTTCAGTATGGGTTTATAAAAGGGCTAGGTACAAATAAATTGTTATCAAATTTCTCAGATTTCATAAATGGAAACTTGAAGAATAATGTACATAACCTGTGTCTCTTTATAGATTTTTCAAAGGCTTTCGATACTATAGATCATAACATTCTATTACAAAAGTTGTCTCATGTAGGTATACATGGGCCAGTACTAAAACTGTTTGAGAGTTATCTTGCAAATAGAAAATTTATTGTCAAAATTAGTAATGATTTCAGTCAAGAGAAGATTTCGAATGTGGGAGTGCCTCAAGGGTCAGTCCTGGGGCCTCTATTATTTTTACTTTACACAAATGATTTTCCTGAATATTTGAAGCATTGTAAAATATTCATGTTTGCAGATGATATCTTACTAATTTCTGCTCATAAGTCTTTTGAAGCAGCAGAAATACGGCTACAACATGATACAAATACTCTTGCGAAATGGTCTCACAATAATTTTTTGAATATCAATGTTGTTAAAACAAAGGTGTTACATATAACTACACCGTATATGAGTAGCATTAGAGAGCCAAAAATTAAGTACCATTGCTGTGAATGTTTCAAATTACAAGAGAGAAAAATATATGTTTGTACTAGGGATTGTCAATTTATCTTAAACTGTTCTTCATACAAGTATCTTGGTGTAACAGTAGACAATTATTTTCGATGGGATATACACATTAAAAATGTTTGTAACAGGTTGAAACAAGTTTTAGCCAAAATGCATTATGTGAAAGATTTGATTCCTAGTAAAGTAAAGAGGATGATGTATATAGCTTTGGGTGAGTCTATCATGAGATATGGTTTACAAGGGTGGGGTTATGCCAGTGATGTTTATTTGAGAAGAATAACTTGTGTTCAGAAAAAAATTTTACGTTTGATTAGTGATTCACCTAGAAGAATTCCATATGAAAACCTCTTGAATAGGTGTAATGTTTTAAGTATTAAAGGCTTATTTTTGTTTACAATAATAATGGAGAATTATTTTAGTAAAAAGTATTTAGTTCTTAAAGAAAGCCGTTATGGCTTGAGAAATG
This sequence comes from Conomelus anceps, assembly GCA_948455865.1. Lineage (NCBI taxonomy): Eukaryota > Metazoa > Arthropoda > Insecta > Hemiptera > Delphacidae > Conomelus > Conomelus anceps. The sequence continues at coordinate 20,782,450 of OX418220.1, forward strand.
AGAGATATATTGTTCCATTTGCACATACTAATATTGCAAAGAATAATTTATCATATATTGTTCCAAAAATATTTAATGATTTACCTGAGTGCTGCACTAAGTTTGTCAATATGAAATTGTTGAAACGAAATTTAAAGGTCTGGCTTAATCATTATACGTTAGATAATGTTTAGTTTAGTTGTTCCTAAGGAATTTCATTTAATAGAGAAATAATTAATTCAGGTTGATTGAAGTTATTATTTTATTTTGTAATTGAGAGCTGAGCCAACAATTGTAATTTTAAAACAGTATTAATTTGATTGTTAAATTCTAAATATTGTAAAAATAATTTTTCATAAATTTTTTTGTAAAAAGAAATTTGATTTGTTGTATTGAACCTTGTCAAGCAACCTTGCAGGTTTGCTTAAGGTTATATAATTTTGAATGAATAAAATATTTTTCTATTCTATTCTATTCTATTCTACTACTACTACTACTAATAATAATAATTTATCAGTCTTAAATAAATATGATAATAAAATTGTTGTAAACGTTGACATTTCGATTAATAACGGTTTCTGTTTGAATATTTAAGCCTAAAGCCAAATGCACACCTAATGCTGCATGGTGTGGTATTTGCCCACAGAAACGTGATTTCTATGTAATGGCTTGAATAGCAGTACCACATCATGTTCAATTCTTCTCACTTGAGCAGCCAATAAAGCTTGAGGCAACCATAATTCAAGAAAAATACAAATTTGATTCAGTAAGTGGCCTTATACACCTTATAAAATGCTTGCTACAAGTCAGTCAGGAATAGCAACTCCTCCAGCTATAGAGTTTTAGTTTTCTCCATTTCATCTACAAAATTTCTTATTTCAATCTCAATTTCTATGTAAAAATTTAGGCTGGTGAAAAATTAACCAGCTATTTCCAACTAACTCCAGTGTTTGCAGGCTCCTCTCTTCTAATTAGATTTAATAAAAACATATTCATATTACACATGCTTGATAATCAACTTTGTGACTTCTGTTATTTACTGTTAATGATCTAAATTGTTTTATTTCAGTAATGTACCAGAGAAAACAGCAAATGATGATATGAACCTGCTCGAATGGATAAGATACCATGGATAGATTTATGTAGTTGCCTGTTTTCTGTAAGTTACCAGGAAGTTTTGATGACAGAATAGAGAATGAGCTCATTACTTTTTCTATAAAACAGTGTCTCATTATAGAATATTTTGTTATTTTCCAAATTGTATTCTATATTTATGAAATATATTTTATATATTTATATTCCACTCTTGCGTTTTCTTTCACACTTCCATGTAATTGATCAATATTATCCTCTTTGATCCTAGCACCTCTACAAATTGTATTCTTGACAAGAATCAGGGATACATTTTGATAATTGTTATTTTCACCCTCATTAATATAAAATATTTTGCAGATACATCTCAGATATGTATCAGTTACATAACTGTGATAGTTACAGAGACCAATCTGATACCTATCAGATACATCTGTGGTATGTACCTGATACATCTAAATGTCCGCTTTGTTGATATGTTTCAAACAGATATCACTGATACATATTGGATACATAGTTTTGATACATATCTGATAGATTCCATTGATTCATTTCTGGTACATATCAATGATACATATCAAATATGTACCAATGATACTTGTTTGAAACATATCACCAAAGCGGACATTTAGATGTACCTGGTACATACCTGGTATGTTTAAGGTAGGTCTCTGGAAGTTTCTGATACATATCAGAAGTTTCAAAATTATGTATCTGATACATATCTGGGACATAACCGTGCTGTATGGGTGTCTTAGCGGAAGAATACCAAATTGGCGGAAAAGCGTAAAGGTGTGATCTCTGTACCCCGCAACAGCTACTAATCTAATAAATGATTTTTGAAGTTTAATCATTGGATTCAAGGTTGAGTAATAAATTGCTTCCCCAGCAACTTAAACCATAGCTGATTTTCGAATGAACAAAAGCATAGTAAATTTCTTTCATGGTATTTTGATTGCATATTACCTTTAGTTGGTACATGGTCCTGATGTAAAACTGGAGAGATTTTTTAAGAACTGAAATATGATATTTCCAAGAAAGGTTATGATCGAGTAAAACCCCAAGATACCTGAGAGTAGATTCCATTCCAACTATGGGGCATCCACAGCAGTTACGCCTACAGTCTAGGGAATGAATCATGTAGTTGATTTTTTTGAATATTCATAGATAATTTGTTACAGGCGAACCAGATAGCCAGCTTATCTATGTCATGCTGTATTTCATAAATAAGTTGATTTTGATCAATTGGATTATATGATAATGCGGTATCGTCAGCAAAGGCGGTTACTTGACCTCTGAATTTACCCTGGAATAAGTCATTCACATAGATCAAAAATAATAAAGGTCCCAGGACTGATCCTTGGGAACTCCGTGATGTATCTCAAAAAATTCGCTTGTCTCACTGTTAATCTTTACAGTTTGTTTTCTACCCTGTAGGAAAGTCTTGAGCCAATCTAAAGGTGTGCCTCTAACACCTGCTCTCCACAATTTATACAGTAATAGACCATGATTAACTGTATCAAACGCCTTACTAACATCTATAAATAATCCAGCAGCCCTATTAGCTCGTGATCTGTTTAAACCTGTGAAGATATCCTGCAGAAAGTGCTGGAGAGCAAGCTCTGTATTTAGATTCTCTCTGAAACCAAACTGGTTTTTTGAGAAAAAGCTGTCATGATCTAAGAAATTAATTATCCTTTTTTTAATAAGTTTTTCAAAAAGCTTGGATAAGGTAGGAAGCAATGAGATCAGGCGATAATTAGTTTTGGACATTCTGTCACCTTTTTTTAAAATAGGGATAATACTTGCTATTTTTAAAACATTTGGAAACTGTCCTGAAACTATTGAGAGATTAAATAGAAAGGTTACTTGACCTTTTATACCTTGGATAGATAAGGGAGATTTTCCTTCAAGATCCTCGCTGTGACCCTGTCATTTCCTGAACTCTTGTTCACCTTAAATTTTTTTACTAATTGAATGAGTTCATATTCACTGATTGGGTTGAGAGATATGGTCCTAGTATTCTGTTCGATTTTGAATTCATTACTACACTGGTGGATTAAGTTATCTGATACATCTGGACAAGACTGGGATAGCTTTTCAGGTAGTTCAGTAAAATATTTATTGAAAATATTCGCAACATTCTTGCTATCATTTATTATAGTACCATTCTCATTTAACTGTATGCCTCGGTTGGTTTTTCCTTCCCCTGGTGGTAAAGAATGCAAAGTTTCCCATTTCTTCTTAGAATCCTATCATGTAAGTCTAAATTGTCCGAGTAGTAGGCCTACTTACATTTAGCATCCTTCCACCCATTTTTTAACATTGTTTTTCATCTAAATATAAGTAAACCTCAAATTGTGTGAATTAGCCCTTCAACACCTGCGATTACTGCAATTATTCCAGATGATAACGATTATAGTTTACCAAAGAGACTTTTAGAAAGGGCTCAGAACTTCCCGGGTTTAAAAATAATGTTATTTATAAGATCAAAATTTTAAACGATTTTCTTAAGTACAAGGTATAGTAAATTAATTTAATGGCTTGAATTTCTAAACTGTCCTCCACTAATGTTAGAACAACTTGCAATATGTAGCTACTTTTTATTTTGATGGAGTCATCAGCCTACATTGCCCTGAAGCGAGTGATTCAAGTGAGTTAATTGGCACGTCAATTCCCCCGAAGGGTAGCTATTACATTTTTTTGTTGTGTTTTATAAGATTCTACTATTATGTTTTTGTGTGAAAAAAGAAAGCAGATGAAATGTTCCAATCATCTAATTATTAGTAACCTCTTGTATACGCAGTGGATCCACGGGGGGGAAGGGAAATTCCCCCCAACGCAGAAGAAAAAGAAGAAGAAGGAAAAGAGAGAAAAGTAGAAAAAAAAGGAAAAGGATAAAAGTAGAATTCTTAACGAATGGAAATAATAAAAAAAAGTGTAGAAGTGGAAAAGAGATGACAATATGTTAAAGGATAGAAATTAGTGGGACAGAGATGAAAATTAAAAAATACGAAAAAGGGAAAAAAGAGAAAAAAATAAGGATAAAAAAGTAGAAGAAAATAAAGAAGAGTTTTCAAAGTTGCTGACAAGGGAGGAAAATGAGACAGCAATGCCTAACCAAGAATTGATTTTCTATTGCAAATTCTTGTGTACTTCAGTACTTGGTCTAAAAATGATGCCAGTTCTAAAAGGTTTTTCTGAATTCTGCAGCTTATCAATACATGGCTGAGGACTACCATGGATGGTGATTGGTCTTGCGGTGAGCGTGGTGTTCAAGTGGTCGCGATGTTCAGTCACGACCGCTCAAGACTGCGCTTGGATGGGTGACCGTGCTTCAATGACTTGATGTTACAAGCTTTATTATCACTTACCCGGTGGTTCGGAACCCACCTAAAATAGTAGGTCCACCATGTTCCCCGTAACATGGCTCAAACGGCGAGGTGGAACTACCCGTAAGGGTCTCCCCACCATTAAAAGCCATACGCTTATTATTATTATTACCATGGCAGAAAAAGCAGACTTGTTTTATTAGCACTACTTTACATTCACTCAGATAATCACCCCAGAGCCTAGATCCTGGATCCTCAAAAAATTGTTGTGAGATTTTGGCTGATTACAGAATAATTTTTCAATTGCGAATAATATACGTAATTTAATTTTTCTTGTGAATTTAATTTTTCATTAACAATTTGTGCAGTGGCGTAACTATGGGAAGGAATCGGGGGGTTATTACCCCCCTCCCCCGACAAAAATTGGAATTTTTGAAGGTCATTGTGAGACAATTTTTGGCAAGAGTCAAAGAAGATGTCAGGAATCGCAAAAATATGGTTTTGTATGAATTGTTGCTTTAAAACCGTTTTCAAGGAAAAACCTCAATTTTTTGGAAATTACTTTTTGAAAATACTCTACGGTACACCAATCAGGAGCAGTGAGCGATCAAGTATAGAAAAATGGAAGCTTCAAGTAATGTCCGATCTCCCATTGACAATAATACAAGAACTAGATAATATTTGCATTTACCCATAACGTGTGTTGAAGTGTTAAGTTGGAAGAATTAATCCCTAGAATCACTTGAAATGTGGCTTTAGAGAGGTAATTTTCAAAGATTTTCTTGGGGGTCAACTTACCCCGAACCCCCGTTTTGGAATAAATAGCCAAATTTATCCTTAGAGGACTACTACTCCAAATTACAAATTACTATTATAATTATTGTACCGAGAGTAACTCTCCCAGCAACATCATTGGTCATCCTTCACCCTAGGCTGACCCTGTAGTTATGCTACTGCTTTGAGTGATGTAACGATACACATTAAAAGAAGGTTAATAAAATTTTTGTTTCGTAGTTTTTATACTTTCTAGGTCAAGTACCTCATAATGTAATTATTTTTCGAATAAATCTCTATTGTTCATTGAACAATAGTTTTATAGCAGACAGTAGACAGTCAAGAGTCCCACATTTTTGGACTAAGGATTTAGGGTGATCAATGATTGTGAATGAATGTAAACAAAGGCGGATCCAGCAGCAGATTTTGGGGGGGAAATACCTGAGTGTGGTATGGGTTACCAGGGCGGGGGGGGGGCGGTTGTTCCGGGGTGTTTGAAAATGAAGCATAAAATCGTGAATTTGAGGGAATTTTCAATTGAAATAAAACCAACTTTCTGGGTACAATAATTACAATATTAATTTGTAATTTGAAGTAGTAGACCTCTAACGATAAATTGAAGGAATATACATGGCTATTTATTTTAAAACCGGGTTTCGGGAAACTCCCAGAGAAAATTTTGGAAAAATTACCTCTCTAAAACTACGTGATTCTAGGCATTAATTCTTTTAACTTCACACTTCAGCCCACGTTATGTGTCAAAGTAAATTTTGTCTAGTTCTTGTGTTACTGTCAATGGGAGATCCGGGACCTTACTTGAAACTTCAACTTTTCTATATTTGATCCCTCACTGCTCCTGATTGGGGTAATGTACAGTACCGTAGGCTACTTGGAAATTTCTTTCAAAATATTTGAGGGGTACTCCTTGAAAACTCTTTAAAATTAAACTCCTACAAAACCACATTTTTAGTGATTCCAGACATCTTTCATTCTTGCAAAAAAATTTATCCTTATTTTTTACCCTTTTTCATCTTTTTCATTTTCATCTCTCTCCTCCTTCTATTGTTATCTCTTGTCCACTTCTTCACTGTTTTCTATCATTTCCATTCGTTCCTCTTTTCTTCTTTTTCTCATTCTTTTCTCTCTTCTCCTTCCTCTTCTTTTTCTTTTCCTTCTTCTTCTTCTTCTCATTCTCCTTCCCCTCCCCACCCGTGGATCCGCCCCTGAATGTAAAGCGGGGCTAAAAGGGTACAAGAACTCAAGAACTCTGCCCAATGATAAATTTAAAAAGAGGACGAAAGGATTTTTAGAATTAATTGCTCTGTGTGAAATCTAGTCAGCTCCTAGGATTCATATTATCTATTCATAGAATATCGTCTTTCAATTCAATTGATAGCTGCTGTCTTAAACAAAAACATATTTTTTTGTAGTTAAGTCCATATTATGAACATTTCATTGTGATATTCCCATTTAATGTTTATGTGAGATACAAACATGAAATTATGCGTTGTACTTGAAATTTTTGCTACATTGATTGCTCTATTTACACTCAGATATTAACTTATAATCTATTTACACCCTTCAGTTAAAGTTTCTGGATTTTTTGGCAGCATAGGACGTTGTAAAGGCATTTGATCATGAATAATTTTGTATTAACAGTATAATATTATATCATCACAGGCAATAGGTGAACAATTAAATTTGGAAAGTTGGTTTCATTTCACGTTAAATTGCTTCAAATTCACGATTTTAGGCCTCATTTTAAAACACCCTGGGCCACCCATCCTGGTGCCTGGTGATACATGAGCACTCAGGTATTTCCCCCCCCCCCCCAAAAAAAAATCTGCGGCTGGATCCACTCCTGTGTATGTAAGCAATAAGCATTGCAGACTAATTCACGCTATCGGCGTTGCATCTGCCTCCGCCGTTCTTGGGTTCTCATTCTCGCAAGCCCGAGGAGTCCCTTACAATGTCTAGGTAAAAGAGTCTTAGTTGCAACCGCCGTTTATCGAAATGTCGTGGAATATATTGCCTGAAGTAAAATTGGTTTTATAGAACTTCAGAGGTCGGGAATTTTGGAAATGTGGTCGGGAAAAGTCGGGAAAAAGTCGGGAATTTTACAATTAGGAACTAGTAGACCCTGTAAGTCATTTTATTTACTAAGAAAATAATATTACCATCATTTTTAGATAGATGAGGTTTCGTTAGATTGCCTGGAGGAAAACAAACGGTAGGCTACTGTAATTAAATTGGTCTTGACTATTTACACATTTTTCAAAAAAAAATATTTGTTATGATGTTGAAGATCCATCTTGTTTCCACTAATATGTAATATAAACTTAATAAAACAACTTTTTAATGGAAATTAACTCACGTTATGGCGTGACGGCCGTTTCGCTCTGTTGTCTAGAGCATCGTCAGATGTGTGTTGAGTGTACTGTGGGTCGTCTGACGATGCTCTAGACAACAGAGCGAAACGGCCATCACGCCATAACGTGAGTTAATTTCCATTCAAAAGTTGTTTTATTAAGTTTATATTAAATATTTGTTATGTTACAAGCTATTTTATTCGACCTCTTAATTGCTAAATTTTGGAATATATCTTAAAAAATTAAGTGTTCAGTTCTCTGCTCATATTTGTAAGATTTATTGAGAGATTTATGCAATAGAAAATTAATCAGGCCCACCACACAGAGCCTTTGTAGAACACATTAGGTCAACTGATTTGAAAGAAAGGAATCTACTTAAAATTATAAGAATTATCAACCACGTTGGAAAGTGCAAATAAGCAAATGTTTGCATTGTTGTTTAGAGCCCGAATTCGACTGCATTGCAAGGCTTGGGTGGGGGGATAGGTGGGCGAGTGAGCCCGTAATGGTTGTGCTGCTCAATGCAAGGGCCACTGCTATCCTTCAGTTTGCTTGGAAGGGTTACCGCTTACGTAAATAGAGTATATTCTCCAGGGCATGGGGCGCTCAGTCAAAGGCCCGTGCACTATGATGATGGGGGGGGGGGGAAGGGCCTGCAAGGGATATTATAAAGAATAGAAGGTCTGTGTTTACACAACTCTTTCTCCAGAGCGCTTCAGGTTCTCCTTAATCGCCTTTTATCTGCAAACCGCTCTGAAATCTTCGTGCTCTTCATAGACATTAGTAAATTCCTCTTCATTTTCTTCAACCATTTACCTTATCACCCTAATATCCATCGTGCAACATTCAGTTACCTTTGTGGATTAGTAATCTCAGAGAATTCTCTTAAGACTTATTGGTATTCATTTGCGTGATCTGCAGTATAACTATAGAAACTTGCTATGCAGAACTGGCCTTTTTTAAGCCGCGGCGTACGTGTTTCGAACTATGCAGTTCTTCCTCGGCGCTTGGTTGCAGACAATAAGGCATGAGTTTTATTCTGGCTTTTGTCTGGAGAAATTTGTCTTTTTCAATAAAAAAAACTACTGTTATCCTAGTAGGAAGTCCAGAAATACCAGCAAATTTCGTGGATATAGACCTCTGCTGTGAATTAAAAACTGCCTTTAGAAATCAAAACTTCGGTTAGAAATCGAGCTTCCAGATTATTTTGCTAAAAAAAAAAAAAAAACGGTTACTTTTCAAAGAAATTCGTCTTTTTTGTATGAAAACTACCATTATCATCGTAGAAGCTCGAGAAATACCGTTACATTTCATAAATACATCTGTTGTGGATTGAAAACATTCGTTATAGATCGGAAAGTTTCGTTAGAGATCTCGTTTTTGTTTAATTTTGCTTGAAAATTATTCAGATTTCAGAAACGCTACTTCTGTGATGTTTTCCATGACGAAATACTTGATGAACAATCTAATATCAAAACTGACACTGTATTTCTATTTGAATTATGATTTTTACTCAATTTTTTGTGAGGATGAAGCCCACATAGGTCTGAGACCTGTGCGTGGGTAATGAGTTGGATGATGGTTATTGATGAGTTGGACCTACAGTTTTAGGTGGGTTCCGAACCACAGGAAAGTATTATATACTGGAAGAATGCATTTCGCTTCGCCTTTGCATTCCTTCAGTATAAGTGAGTAAAGATCATAATTTAAATAGAAATACACTGTCAGTTTTGATATTAAAACGTAATATTTTGAAGAAATTGTCTTTTCGTTTGAAAGTACCTTTATCATAGTAACAGCTCGAGAAATACCGATACATTTCGTGTATACGTCTACTTTGGGTTGGAAACTATCGTTATAAATCAAAAAGTAGCTTTAGAAAACCACTAGAGATTTACTGATGATTTTGCTTGAATAGACCAGTTTTCTTTTTTAATTTGTCTTTTTTGATCAAAGCTATACCATTATCCTCGAAGGCACTCGTCCGTTAGCGTTATTGTTTACTGTTTTAATATATTCATAAAGTAGTTCTCTTCATTTTCGCGTTTTCTCGAATCTTTCGACTGTAAGTCGAATGAATGTACCTGAATGTATGACCTGAATGTAATGTACCTGAATGTACCTGATCATCAGATCATGTAATCATTAGAACGTAACAGATAAATAAATTATCATTGTATGCACATCATCAACAGGATTAGTAACACTCAACACTGTATTTGTCGTTACAGTGGTTGGACAAAGTTGAATCAACCTATTAAACTTATCGTGTGTGAGTGAAAGAGACGGTTATGAAGTGTGTATGTGAGAGAGAGTGAGTGTGGTAGAGTGTTTGATAGATCGAGATACGTAGAGAGAAAGAGTGTGTAAAGGACGTTTGCCTGGCGGCAATCAGGGTCTGCTCATTGGTCACAGTAACTGGGGCCAATTCTGCCCCACAACAAATACTTTCTCTCAACTGTTTACGCCATATTAACCACTTCTCTGCTTAACTCAAGCAAACAATCGATAATCTGTTACCATGGCAACGGCAGGTGAATTGATTAGCTGTATAAAGCACATCATGTGGTCATAAGTGACTGCATTGTCAGTTGGAGATCGAACAATAATAGCCCAGTGATTGGCATGCTGATTGTATCTCAAACAGAACATCGTGAATAGAATGGATTAGTATTCTCTGCACACATTATTTGTAATAATAAAATTTTTCGCAACAGATTATCCAGTATATTCTGAATTTAACAAAAACTCTGCTACAACACAGTCGTCAGAGAGTTAAAACTCACTTGATTCCTATTTTAGTAAATCTCATAAGTATTCTTATTTTTACATGGAAAATAGTTTAGTTGAATTATGTTCTTGAATAAATCCAATCTTACTCCTTACAGCTAATTCTTACTAGTTCTTGTTAATACTCCAAATGAAGCTTCGGATTACTAATTATTTGTGTTCTGTGAAATTTTATTGTGATCACAAGAAAACATAGATCCCACAGTGTCATGATTTATGAGTTGCCAAGCTTTTTGAGAGATGAGTTTCTTTTTTCAAAAAGAGTTCCCTGATCGATGCTCGATGGTTGAGTGGGGACGCTGAGTGACTCTCCAGCCGTGTGAGAGAATAACAGCTGAGAATGTCCTTACTCCACTGGATTTATGGGCTTGAGAAACTTTTTTCAACTACGGTAAGGCACCTTTCTTCTTTTCCTTGTAGGGTGGAAAGATCACTTCTTAAATAGAATGAAACTTGAGTCGAAGAATCTGGTGTTATAATAGAAGGTTTACGTGGAGATGGGGGTTTAAAAATTGTGAAAATTTGTGAAGATTGTTCAATCCAAATAAATGTTTGATTGATGGATTTTTCAATAATAATCGAATTCTATCTTGATTAGACTTGGTATTGTTACAACCAAATAACTGTTCTACGTGTTTTTTCTGTTGTTCAACCTTGGTTGATTTTTCAATCTTCAATTTATTGCGTTTGTTAAAATATTGATTGTTATTTGGCGACCTGTTTGCAACTTTTTATTATTGTTGTTTTGTTTTGATAGTTGTTACCATGACCTTTTGGTGAGTCAAGTCGCAGCCGTAAACCGATAAGAGAAATTGTAAATTGTATTTTGTGTACACCATTGTTTTCTGTTAGCTTTAATCATGACGTTTTGTAATGCTGTTGTACTGAAGAGCCTATCTGCAATTTTTTTTTTTTAATTTGAATTTTGAGACTCCAACTTGGCGTAGGTAGAAGCTACCATTCTATCAGGCAATTCTTGCTCCATATTTAGGCTGGAACTTATGGTGCTGCTCTGTCCATATGAATTATAGTTATAGTTTGAGAATGACGTGAATGTCGAAACTATAGTATCTCTTTTTTCCACGATAAATTTGGCTGTGAATATCAAGCCTATTTATTGTTGTATCGACGTTGTAAACTTTTAAACGAATTCCTAACATCACCAATACAAAAAAGAACCTTTTTCAACTAATCTTTCATATCCAACAATTGAGCGCTTTTTGAGTAATTCTTGTATCTTATTTCTATTCATGGATAATGACATTTAGTTTGCGTGACTGAATAGACCATTAAATGATTTTCTCCTGCAGGACATCTGTTGCAAGGCTTTATTTCCAGAGAAATTAAGATGGGAGGTAAAGTATTATCTAAATCTGTGATTTTTTCCATGACGAAATACTTAATGAAAAATCTAATATCAAAACTGTCACTGTATTTCAATTTAATATTATTGTCTTCACTTACTTATATTGGAGATGCAAGAGGGATGCATCGAAGCTTCTTTACAGAAGTGAAATGAATTCCTCCCAATATAAGTGAGTAAAGACAATATATTAAATTGAAATACAGTGTCAGTATTGATATTAGATTTTCAAAATCGTTTAGTCCAACATGCATGTCTACTTAGCACCTTACAAACGTGTTAAGAATTCAAAAAGAGAGATTTAGGATGAATTGATGTGGAATCTGTCCCTCAAAGAAGTATCCAGTGACTGTGTGCAAGTAAATGAATTCCGTAGAGACGTATTGTCACGCTAGGTCACTGCAGAGAAATCCGTATTTTCATGTAAGAGCGTAGATTCCCTTGAATTCTTGCAGAACGAGGAGCTGGGGATATTTGAAGTAAGTGAATTTTCAAGCATCCCAAGTGGCCTACTTGTCAGAGGGTTGTGAAGACTCGTCAACGACCTCTTGAACACTTCATGGGTGACAACGGGTCTCCTCTGAAGGAATTTGTAGTGTATGGAAGGATCAGCTCTTCATTGCTCACCATGCTTTCAATCATCTCATCCAATTTATTATACTGAGCAATAAACTCAATAAACTGGTACGCTAACTGTCGCATTCTGTTACCAAATATATTTGGTTCAAACAATATATTATGATTATTAAGGACCCTTATTGAAATCATGCCGTTGTCTGTCCGTCCGTCTGTGCACTATCTCTTGAAGCTATACGATTCTATACTCTTGAAACTTGGTATATAGCTTCCTCATAGTCCAAGTAAGGCCTCTATTGATTTTGGAGTTTAGGGGTTGAATATTAACATAATTTTGATGAAAAACAGATCAACACTGTAGCATACATATGCAGTCAGCAGGTTCGAAAGTAAACATAAATTCTTGGATTTCTTGTTCCATAACGATCTGCGTTGTTAAAATATTAACTTTTTGATGATGGCCTTGAAGATGAATTTCAACAACTCGAAAACGTTCGGCCAAGCGTGAGTACATTTATTATATATTCACAATCTAAAACTGACTGCAAGTCGTTAAATTTACAACAGAAAGTTAATGTGAACATAAATTTGAAGGCTGCTCATTTCAACCATCCAACTTTCATTTATACAGAGCGAGTGTGACTTTAGTCTTGTATTGTTTTAATCTTTTCTTTGATTTTGAATCGTTGTTAAATTGATAAAATCAGACAAAATATACAAAAAATTTATAAGATTGTAAATTAACAAGAAAAAAACGAAAAATTATAGTGCAGCGCAAATGGCATAAGCGTGAGAACCAGCTGTGAAAATTCGGGAAAAGTCGTATGTTATTAGCAGCTAACGCTTATTAATTTAAGTGCTTTCCATTCATATCAGTGTTTTCCCATATATGCAGTACGAAACACATATTAATGTGTATCAGTATTGTTTTCAATTCATCTCAAATTTATACTGTGAGAGCATTATTTACTTAATTGTAAATAATGCCTGCTCTGTCGGGTCCTTGGATGCTCCGTTTTATCGGTTTATTCTAACAGCTAACATAATAAAAATAGTGCTGATGATATTATTCGGTCTTAATGATTGCAATATAACAAGGATACTTACTTGTCTGTGGAATCTATTACAATACAGTTTTAGAGGCCCTCTAGTACGTCACGCTCGGAACTAGAAGTATGGCCGGATCGCAAAAAAGATTGGATCATTAAAAAAACCGTTGTTTATTGCACAATACATAAAAAGAAATGTTTAATATTATTTGAGCTGAAAAAACGATTGTATAAATCTCTGCATGATACAACTAACAATATCGCACTGAAATACAAGAAACCTGTTTTGTCTATTAAAAACACTTCAAAAAAGTAAAAAAACGCAAACAAGTTTGCGAGCTTGGCATGGTCAGATCACCTGGAGCGTCGACGAGAGGGGGATGTTGTTCATAGATCAAAGCAATGACTCCATTTCATTTAATCAAAATGGTTCAACAAGAAGGATGTTGTAAAAGAAGGAGAATGAAGTTATGACTTTCTGATCGATTTCTCTAGTCGTATTAAAGTGCATAAAGCTCCTATTCTTGTTTAACATCTAAATAAAAATTAATTTATTGCTTTATCCACATTTTCCAAAATCATTCTAAGTTCATTCTAATCACTCTTAATTGCAATTTCTCACTCTTAACATAGATGGTGTAAAATGTAAAGAGCCCCATCTATTACTCACTTCATAGTGTGAATAAGTTTGCCTAGGATAGGAAGATATCGATGAAACTGACCTACTGTTTACAATTTGGCTAGTCCTGCAAGTTGATAATTTGTTGGTTAGTTGGTTATGTAATAATAGCAAGTTTACTTCAAATTATTTAAATGACAAAATTTTGCGGACACTAACAGAGAAATGGATAACAGCAACAATCAAAATAACTTAGTTCTTCATTGCTTTGTAACCAATTAACTTCATCGTTCAATACGTATTCTATATCAGACAAAAAACTGGTTTGATATGATGATTCATAGAACTCTTTACCAGTTCATTTCTAAGATAAAAAATCAAATTTCGTCAATCAATTGATTAGCTAATATATTAATCTTACTCTATTTTTTTTAATTGAATGATTCATATTTGAAAATGTTTGATTATTGAGCTTTTTCATTAAATGAAGAGTATAGAAGTGAAGTTATTAGAATTCTATTCTACAACAAACGTGGGCAATGGAGTAATGGCGATAGGCTTGTGTTCTAGGAACGGCTTTGCCTGCTGCTATAAATAATCTGCACTAAAGGGATACTACAGTCTACAGCCTACATTGTACTAAAGGGTCACCTACAGTCGAAATCGGTTATGGTACTACATACAAAAGGTATAGTATATACAAAGGGAAACTAGTTTTTCGAATAGCTATTGGAATGAAGTGGCTAGAGCTTCGTTCTGACAATCCATCGTTCAGCCGAAATTACTATTTCAAAGCAAGAACAATAGTGGCGGCTTTTGTTCACTGCCACCGTCATTTCAGCATTCTCTCTCAAAGGACCGTTCCATCTGGCGGAACCTCCTCCAGGAAATATTATCCCTCAGCTGCCAGAGTTTCTACTCGATCAGTTCCAATCCTTTTTCCCCCCATTTTTCATATTTTCCTTCATGGAGCTGCTTTCCCACTTGCAAATGTGAATTTTGTGTTTTTTCGCTAATGTATAGCGATTCGTTTCCACGAGAATCCACTTGAAACTCTTGAATTGTTTTCCCAATGTCTGTTTTCATATTCGCATACATTTTCACCGGCTGGCACTCTCGATGTTCAAGTGGCTTTGGTTTTGAAAATGCATGTACGCTACGAAATTCAATTTCACTCCAATAATTCATATTCGCAGAAGTCCAGAAGCCAGCTCCTATTTTATAATTTTCACTTCCATTTCCTATTTTTCTATTTTGATTAGTCATTACTGTTATATATTACCTAACCTAAGATTTTAATTCTACTTTAAAAGTTTGTGAGAAGCAGTTTTAGGCAATAACCTGTTGTATTCACTTTTATTGTATGTTAGTTAAATAAATAATTATTGGTCTATTTTCAAATGTACATTATAATGAGGTACATCTATATTCATTACAATGTAATGCGTACTCCACTTGATAACCTTTTTTAGGCATAAGGCGTGTTAAGTTTTTTCAATGTCAGATACAAAAAAGCTATCCACACGTCCCTGTCGAGTCATTTAGACGCAGAAATTAGCTCAGAGTGTGCTAGATAGTGTGAGCACTCACCTTTGCAACCAGATCCTGTGTAGAGGTGTGAGTGGTTGTACATCTAAGAGCCTTATTATTCAGAGCCACTGTAGTCGCGGTCACGTGCCACAATTTGAGGCGAAATTACACTAACTGACAATGTCGCCGAGATCAACAATAAAATTGAAATTATTTCAATGTACACAAAGGCATACATTCAAAGCCATCAGCTGATTTTTCAATCAAATTTACCCAACTGGTGTAATTTAGCATGATATTGTGGCGCGCGACCGTGACAGCTGTGACTCTGTATAACAAGGCTTTTATACTATTCACAATGAATAGTATTGATAATAGAAATTTCTAAAGTTGAATGATTAGAAACATTGACAGTTCTATCCAAAATACTAATTTTATATGAATAATCATAAAAATTCTATGTAATGCATCCAAAGGCTCCGGTTTTTCATGAAAGACAGACTAAAAAGTATTCTCCCTCAAGATTGCCATCAGAATTAATTTGCTCTACATAAATTTTAGAAAATTATGATCAAAAAATGTCTTAAATTAAACTTTTTTCCATTGTGCTATCGAAAATGTACTTCTGCTATAGTAATAATAGTGGGCAAACTTTGTAAGGAGAGGTCAAGGTGAAATAATAATTGAAAACTCTAGCTCTGGTTTGGCCATGGCAAAACTCATTTTTGTGTGATAATTTATTTTCTGATTTCTGTGTGGCCTTGCTTGAAAACAGGACTGCAGCAATAGGCCATCATTAATTTAAGTTTCAACCCTCAATCTTAATGGAAGCTATTCTTGAAATAATTAAAAATCACGATTCAATGGAAAGGAAACAATAGTTCAACTGAGAAGATCAGCTTTATAGACGATCCAATTTTTAAACTCAAAATAAAAGCGATCCGGGGTTATTCCCCCTGAAAATGTTATATAAAAGCAGTGTTTCAAGCAGATCTGAAAGTCCACTCATTTTGACGCACATTGAAATTATACACCAACACTAAGTAGACAAAATTCATCAGTCAAATTCATATTTTGACTGTTATGATCGTAATTTTAATAAATCCATGTCACTTTCATAAAATATTTAGTTTGAAAACAAGTTAATAGTTTTGCATTCAATTTTCTGATTTTTTATTGATGTCAGGTATTTTTTCCACTATGAGCTTCAATATATATAACAACATATATATAAATCATGTTATTTGATGATTTCACATGACGTGTGATTTTGGAAGGCTTATTCAAAACCATGTCGTGGGCGCACTTGGTTTGCGGGCCGTAGTTTGTCCATCACTGGTGTATGAGTTGGCTGTTATTTTGAACATTGAGTTTTTGACTTTGGGATAAATTTTAACTCTGGGGTTTCATTCACTGATAAGACTGTTGATTTTGAGCAGTCATCACAATGTGGACAACATTCGTAATAGTCAAGATTAATTAATTTCTCTGCGTCTGAAAAGGTGCTGGCTGGCTCTTTTGGGAAATGAGTAATCCACATTGTAGATTACTGCCAGTAAATCTTGTCCGTTCCTAATGAGAGAATTCCAGTCTTGCTTTTATTCTTATGAGAGAACTTCACGAATCGAGGACTTTCGAGGGCCTCTAAACTTTGATTTCGTTTAAAAAGAACTGGAAAAATTCTTCTAATTAATTTGAAGGTTGCGCGCCATTCTTCTTCTATCCTTGCCAGTGTGATTAATTAATCCCCTTTTTGGAGACCCTCGCTCCACAGCTCCCATACCTCCTATCCTTGCCTGGGCCAGCTCTAGAGTCCTTCGTCATACAATCTATGTAATTGCTATCGTAGAGACCCTGCACAGGAGGTAAGAATTCTCTGATGTTTAAATTCGGCTCGAATATATGAGTTGGATATCTCGAGTTCACGAGACGTAACGGATTTTTAATTTATATATGCTAGCCTAAAGCAACCTAGATGCTTTGATCTATTTTTCATCATGATTATTCTTATATCTATACTCAAAGTCCAGAAAAAACCAGCTTGGACTAAGAAAAGGCTTAGACCAAGTTTCAGGAGTCTAGCTTTCCTTTCGAAGCATATCGATCAAATTTTTTATGCTTTCCTTTCAAAGCATATCGTGGGTTCGAATCCCGCTCCTCCGTCTGGTATCTATTCAACTCATACCCCACGCACAAGTCTCAGACTCATAAAGGCATCATCAGCAAAAATAAATATCGCCAGGAAGACAGACAACAGCTAGCTTTTCATAAGGCCCTGACGGGTCCTCAAGGAGGGGAGGGTTGATGCAGGGGGGATCGTTGGTGCTTTCGTGCTAAAGCTCTCACTCCCAAAAATACTTGGGCTTTTTCAATTTCAGTAAAACTACTGTAAAAAATAATAACATGAGCTACAGCTGTTTCTTGATGCAACAGAAAATGCTAGACTGAAAAATTCACACCTGTAAAATAGACTAGTTACACTAGCCCATTCATGCAACAGGCCCCAGGTTTTAGCCGGTTTTTCTTCATTTTTACCTGTCGTTTTTAATTTAGAGCAGTTTTCGATTAAAGCCTACAAATCTATATAAATAAAATTAGAGTTTTGTCTGTACATTTATCAGAATTGTATATTTTTTGGTTATTTTTACGTTTTATACATTAAATAAGCCGAAAATAGTCTTATCTCACTCTGTCTGTCTGTCTGTCTGTCTGTCTGTCTGTCTGTCTGTCTGTCTGTCTGTCTGTCTGTCTGTCTGTCTGTCTGTCTGTCTGTCTGTCTGTCTGTCTGTCACGGCCGCAAAGGTATTTTTCGCGGCCTTCTCCACAAAAACGAGAGCATCGATCGGGATTTTAGTTATTGAACAGTATTGAAAACATTATTGACAATGTCTTTAGCTATAAAAAACTAAATTAACTTTTTTTTTAACAGAGTAATAAACGTTTAAAAACCAAGTACTGTGCGATTTTGGATACATTTTACGCGGCCTTCTCCTCAAAAACGAGAGCATCGATCGGGATTTTAGTTATTGAACAGTATTGAAAACATTATTGACAATGTCTTTAGCTATAAAAAACTAAATTAACTTTTTTTTCAACAGAATAATAAGCGTTTAAAAACCAAGTATTGGACGATTTTGGATACATTTCTTCCAAGTTTTATTACCACATAAGAATAAGAACAAATCACGTAATTTATCATGATACATCAATCAGCTGTTCTCAAATATAAATGGTGGGCGCTTCGCGGCGTTATTTACGCTGTCTGCAGACTTGTGGAGTCGGAGCATTGCAGTCTTTTAGGAAACATATGTCTGGTGAATCAAAGCTCATCTTATGTTTTATCAATTATTTCTTTTTTGAAAAAAAACAAAACTTTCTTATTTCAATTTATCAAAACAAAAATTAGCATTTTAGGAAGGTGCGGTTTGTGCTAGGCTCTTGAGAATTCGCCAGGTAGCACTATTATTACCACATAAAAACAAATCACGTAATTTATGATGATATATCAATCAGCTGTTCTCAAAAAATATTCTCTCCAATACCTCCAATTGCTTATGTTCTAAGTTGTTTACTAAGGGCCCGTTCACACGATACAGTTTTTGTGCGGTACAGTAAATTTGCTGTATCAGTTATTTTGCAGTACTTTCATTTGCACGTTTCATATTGTATGTTCATACAATACTGTTTTGACTGGATCCAGTAAAAAAGCTGTTCTAGCCGATTTCTACATTCGGTTTTGTCTTCAAAAACTGTATCGCTAAAATCAGCTGTACCGCAAAATAACTATCCCTATCGGGTGGCACATGTATTGTATCGGTAATGGATATGTTCAAACGATACACTTATTACGCTGGAAGCAGTCTTCAGATCGTAAGCATTGATATTCTTCAGCATTGATCTTCTTATTAGTGAATTCCAGTGTCCAGAAGTGGAAGATATTAATTGTGGAAATTTAATTTCTCTAATATATGAGAGACCCGCCTTGTGGGACAAGACTTAAGATTAATATAAAAATAAAGAGAGAAAAATATGTGGAATATTGAAACCAGAATTTGCGTACTTTGATCAAAATTTAAGAGAAACCTTCAGTAAGAAACTTATTTAAAAAAATCTTACACAAATAAAAAAAATCCTGGACTGGAATAAATAAAACTGAACTGAAAGCGCAATGGAAGAAGGAGGAGAGCACAGCAATAAGCAGCAAAGCCGGACCGTGTGAACTTCACAGTACAGTTGACGCCGTACAGTAAAAAAACCGTACCGCAAAAAAACTGTATCGTCTGAACGGGGTCTAAGCTGCTAACAACTTCATGATCGTTGCTATCAAAAAAGCCGAAACATATTTAGTCTTATTTCTAAACATAATCCGTACGAAGGACGGGCACAATAGCTAGTATCTCCTAAGAATGGTACATTTTGAGCGAAATCAACAAAAAAAATCAAGATTGTAAAGGTATTTTTATTATGACGGTAGTTTTTTATTCCAAGCAGATGTATCCACAAAATGGATTGGATTTTTTCTTTCTCCGAAAAAATTAAAATTTTTAAGGTACCGTAATTTCTATTATAACGATAGTTTTTGATTCCAAGCAGTTGCATCCACGAAATTTATTGAATTTTTCTCTTTCTTCGAAAATAACGGTAGTTTCCCTAAACTCAGCAACATTTTTGTCAATAATTTTCAACTTCAGCATTATGACTTCTTTTTTCGAAGACTTTTATTTTGTGGTTTTATTGATTACATGTGGGGTTTTTAATAGTCCGTTGAATGGGTTATGTGACTGTACAGACACTAGCAAGGCATTAAGAAGCAATGTAACTCTAATCAAGAATACAATAAAAACCACATATTGTATTCAATACGATTCCTTGTACTCAAAGGAATACAATTGCCAATATGCAAGGATATTGTATCACTAGGTCAGGTGATTCCTGATTTTACAATTAAATTTATCCCGTGATTCTTCTATGGTGCTTTCAGCAGCTGGAGCGTTGAGTGATCGGAGTTTTGTTGTGAGCTGAATCGATCGCATCCGTCGATGGACTGATTCCATTTAGTTGAGTGCAGGCAAACACATGCAGCCTACTCCTACTACACCGCCGCCGCTGCTTCAAGGAAAATCTTTCAGGGGTTTTGCAAATTGAGTTTAGGTACTTGCTCTTAGCGGGCCCATCACTTCGTCTCCAACACCTACCTCTCTTGGCTTTTACTCGTTTACATTGATACAGCCATCTGCAACTAGGGCGTTGGGTCTCTGTCAGAGACGCATCAGTAACCAGCCTTATGATCCACAACATCATTTCTTTCTCACTCATTCGCTCTCTCTCTCTCTTTCAACCTCTGTCACAACACAATCAGCTTTTGTCGGGCACTGATACTGAACCCGAAAAAAGCTTTTCGCCCCATCAATCTCTTGGAAAAGACTCTTTCGTCTGGGTAGTGACATGATCAAGATGCACTGCTACAACGCCAGTCCAAGTCCTTGTATTTAACACACAATGTTATCAATACTATGTACTCGACCTCAATTTCACTCTCACTCCTTTTCGCTATCTTCCCTTGCTATCTGTCTGAATCATCAGCGTGTCTTACTATTCTTTTTTAATTTCCTATTATCATGAAATCATGATGCTGTCTCGCTCTGAAAGCTCTTTTACCAACTATCTTCTACCAAAGTTCTTAAAAATCTTTGACCTCTTATCAGATTTGCCAGAGTTGAAGTTAAGATTGATTATTAGTAAGGAGAAAATTCAACCATCAAATACATGCTTGAGGGAATAATGTTGAATGAATTGGAGAGTTTGCCAAAAGTACGTGAAAGATAAGAATAATGCTGACCTCAACACTCTAAACAATTTCCTGCTTCAAAATAAAGAAGCTATAGAGCAGGCAAATGCATAGAGCGTTAAAGTTGCCATTATAGTAATATCTTTAACAGAATTTTCCACAAACGTTTTTAGTGTTTTCTTATATCAATATCTAGATTTGAGTGTAACAGAGGAACAGGAGACTTAACTTCGCCCTTAATCAATCAATTCAATAAATGTGATCAGATCGGAATCATGAAAGGTTGAACTTTAAAAAAGTATTCATTCAACTTTTTTCGGAGGATGAAGCTCACATAGGTCTGAGACCTGTGCGTGAGTGATGAGTTGGACCTACAGTTTTAGGTGGGTTCTGAACAGAGCATTTTTTGCTGCCCAATCCAATCGGCCACCCTTACAAAGAGGACCCAGGAGCTTGTCTATAAAATGCATTTGATCACAGAATGAGAGCAATAATTGGGATGGTGATGTCCTAATTAATGTTTAATCAGCGCTGTTGAATTTGCCGTGAGAGTTTAACAAAGTTAGGGACGAACGAATTTGAACACGAGAGTCCAATGAGCTTCTTCAAAATAAAGAAGGGAGATAAGATGTCAGAGCTAATTTGTAAAGCGTTTTCCATGTGAGCCTCCAATCAAATCTGAGAGCTTTTCCACTCATTCATGGTCCTGGGTCATCAGTGCATTACTAAGAGAAAAAATGTCGGGGTTTATTTCATTCAGCTATTTTTAAAGCGAGGAAAATCGCTCCTCATCATAATCAATGTCTCAAGGGAAGCTGTCCTTTTGTTCCTTTGTATAGTGACTTGCACGACATGACAAACTCCAGTTGGATGCATGCGCCATCTCTTCACTCCCTTTGCAATCTTGATGGAACAATGATATTGCATCATTGTTACCAAGCATCAACGTGCGACTAAAGTGTCAAATGGTCTCATGTATAGCCTCGAACTACTATAATATGTTACATATGTGTGTATAAGTATATACTCTTGCTGTTCGATGTAATATTTCTCATGCGTGTGAATTGTTCCACACAACTATACATGGACTTCTACTTTAGTGTCAATGTAATCTGTAATGAATGCTTCCAAACAAGCACAACGCTCATAATATGCACTCTGAGCCTTACCTACGATACCAGGTACACATTTAGTCTTCGAAATAGATGTATCTGAACAATGTTGCCGATATGAAAAGGGACACTCATGCCAATCTCATATTGCTCCATAATACTCATCGTACTCATCGTTTCAATAATATCCACCCTCTAATGTTTCAATGAGTATAATATTTTGGTTTCATGTCACTTCAACGTCATCTATTCACGAGTGGGTCAATGCTTTTATTGATAATTATTATTTCCTGTCTTGATAGTATTCCGTGATTTTATAATCTGTCAAAATACATTTTAATGCCTTACAAATTGGAAGTGATAGCCGAATGCCGTAGCAGGTACCTGTTCAATCGATAAGCTACGAAACTCCTATGCGCTCTTTGTAAGGGTGACCGATTGGATTGGCCAGCAATAAAGACTCCGTTCTCTTCTGTAAAATTACTTCCCGGCGGTTCGGGACCCACATAAAACTGTAGGTCCAACTCATCAATCACCATCATCCAATTCATTACCCACGCACAGGTCTCAGACCTATGTGGGCTTCATTCTCCGAAAAAAAGGGGAAAAATTAATAAATAATGTATTTAAATAACTCCACATAATTATTTTTTCGAAATTGTGTGGGATTAATGTGAAGGCTTCCAATTCTTATTGAAATTCAAGGTTTTCAACACTCTTATTGTAGAGATTTGTTCAATCTATGAATTCCAATAGATCAACTAAATGAGACACAGGATCATAGATTCGTAAGAAACTTATAATTGAATAAGTTGAGCATATCAGATTATAAGTCCTCGGCTTCTAATAGTTATATTCAGCGATATACGTATAAAAGTGTATCTCAAGTGTACCGTGATTCATTTGGTTGAGTTTACATCTTCATTAATTTATTTTTTCTCCAACAGAAATGTCGCAAAGTCAGTTATAATCATAGAAAAAATATAAAATTTTGGTGACTAGCAATAGTTTGCATCAGCCTTCATCAATGTGAATAACTTTAAATTTAATAGAAACGGAATTGATAATCAAAATTGTCGTGATAAAGTGCGTATCTTAAAGTACTTTGCTTTAATGTTGATTGCTCTATTATAATCCTCTTTAATATCCTATGTGAAGCATAAAAATTTTCTTCACGCAGAATATAAGATACAGTGGAAGAATAGAGCCTGTTTTTCAAGGAAAACTCATCCACAAAAGAAGTTCTGAGCCGTATTTCTTGGAACAAGCAATGAAATACCAAGAGTTCAGAATTTCATCAGGTAGCCCGACATGGCACGTGGCTCAGATCAGAATGCTATGTGGATAATAGCTATAGAGACTAAAAGAGTATGGCTATAGAGACTAAAAAGAATATAGCTATATATAAAATTTATACCATTCTGTTCTAGGATGGGTGCAACTCGCATCCTTGGACCGTTGGCTGGCGAAGATATACGACTTTCCCATTCCTTTTGCGTGTATATTGAATTCTTAAGATTCTTAGGCACTTCACCATCTTGGAATCTCATCGCTTTTTGCGATATTTATCACAGACTGCTAGGTGACTGTGGTGTCGCGAGTCTCCTGTTATTTATGGACTTTGCCACACACCTTGGCTCCGAAAATCGCAGATTTATTGCAGCTAATCTCGAGCAGACTTTCAAAGAGATGCATGCCACATTCAACAAGAACTGTTGTTCCATTTCAAGAATAAGATTCCCTATTAACACTAAAAATAAATATGAATTTTTATGTCATTGGCTCAAGAGCTCAGTGCATCTGGGCCTACCAGCTGATTGCTAGTCCAACATTTACAATGGATAAGGTTTGTCATTTCCAAACAAAAATATCCAGTAACATGTGAAGCATAGTAAACAAACATTTGAACTCTTGTTTGAAAATACAATAATAAATGGAGTATTGGATTCAAAGTCTGATGTTTTGAAGCCTGAATGATTAATGAAGATAAGTTAAGATAAATAAATCATATTTTAAAACAAAAAAAGAAACCGACTTCAGTGAAATGATAAAATACTCACGTACTAAAAAGTTTAAAATAAATTATTTACTTTAAACTGAGAAAATTTTAAATTTTATACAAGTAATCTTTTGAAGTCGGCGCCAAATATTTTATGAAGTTGATAAGAAATTCTATCTAATATCAAAACTAACACTGTATTTTTTTGGAGGATGAAGCCCACATAGGTCTGAGACCTTTGTGTGGGTAATGAATTGGATGATTGAGATTGATGAGTTGGACCTACAGTTTTAGGTGAGTTCCGAACCACCAGGAAGTGATTGATCAGAAATTCTATCTAATATCAAAACTAACACTGTATTTCAATTAAATATGTGATTTACACTCACTTTTACTGAAATACAGTAATTGATAAGACATTCTATCTAATATCAAAACTAACACTGTATTTCAATTAAATATGTGATTTACACTCACTTTTACTGAAATACAGTGTCAGTTTTGATATTAGATTGTTCAATTATTTCGTCATGGAAAACATCACAGAGTAATTCTGTTATATTTTAGAAGTTTATGGGAAATTTGGCGCCGACTTCAAAAGATTACTTGTATAAAATTTAAAATTTTCTCAGTTTAAAGTAAATAATTTATTTTAAACTTTTTAGTACGTGAGTATTTTATCATTTCACTGAAGTCGGTTTCTTTTTTTGTTTTAAAATATGATTTATTTTAAGCTTTTTAGTTGAATTTTCAAACTTTGAAAACATGAGAAATTTCTTAAAGCCTACATTATGAAATATTTATCGAATTAGGAAGCCAATAATTAATTTATAACATCGAAAGTTAAGTAACTAAAAATCCACTTATAAGAAAAGAATAAACTAAGGAAAATTCTACAACGTTTTATTTAATGTGGAATATTGTATTTAGGAAAATTATAATAGCGAAAGGCTTCTTAAAAGTGAAATGGCTTTTGATTCATTTTGATGTGGTCCCTTCCAGAATATACCTACACTGAAATAGTAGGCCTATATTACGTTACAAGTGTGGAAAATATTGTGCTTACTGAAAATATGATAAGTGAACGCAGGAGATGAAGTTGAGTGCGGTATTATCATACGAGTATGGTAAACATCTTCCCGGATGAGTTATGTACGATATTTTTTGTGATATTAGTCATATATATTTTTTTAATATAAAAAACATAAACTTTGAGCTAGTACAAAAGGATCATTAAACATAACCTCAAAATAGCCTAATGTACGCACATGTATAATGGCGAATAAATATTCTTAATCAATCACAGCACGGAAACTAAAAATACTTCTGAAATCAGCTGTTTTTCCAAATTCTCCAACTTATGATTGAAACTAAATAATAACCTTATTCCTATGACTCAATAACATCAACTAAATTATTTACAATTTTCATATGAACATGCACCAAAAGTGGTAATTCCCTTTCAAGGTCACCAAACCTCACCCGACCGACTCTAACCTAACCTAATTCAAGGTCATTCAACCTAACCCGACCTACTCTAACCTAACCTATCCTATCCTACCCCCCACCACCCCCCCCCCCAAAAAAAAAAACTTAGAAAAAAAAAATTAAAAAAAAAAATAAATACATAAAAAAAAAAATTTGAAAAAAAATGAAAAAAATAGAAAAAATTAAAAAAAATTAAAAAAAATAACAAAATTTAAAAATAAAAACTAAAAACAGTGCAAAAAATATTCCCGAGAGAGAAAATGGGCGTAGGAAGTCATTGGTGGGGGCATGGAGTATATGCGGGAGGTCTCTAGCCTGGTAGGGGCATGAAGTATATATGGGAGGTCTCATGAGCAGTGATCACCTTTTTCCCTGAGTCGACATGAAATCATATGTCATCCTGCTGGGAGAACCCAATTGAAAGAATCTCTCTCTGTATTGTGAAAATAAAAGTTTGCCCTAACCTAGTCTCAGTGTCCACTCATGCCTTAAAGTGTTCACCTAGTGTTCACCTAGTCGAAAGATGACCCCACTTCCTTAAAGCCGGGCTATCTCCATGATGGTTGGAGCAATGTCTTCCACAGTTTGCTTCTTATACTTTGTGTCCATCTCAGTTAACATATGATGGAGAAATGATGCTCCTTGAGCTCTGCTCATACTTTTATAGTGTCTGCTCTATATGTTTACCGATTCATAAATAGCTTTCAGGTAATAGAATCCTTTGTTCAAGATTCTACACAATTGAGTCATTGGATGGTGGGATGATACTGTTCACCATTGATTGTTTGAGCCAAAATGGAACAATTAAGGGGCGCACTAGGGGAGCACTGGGGCGCACTAGGGGGACACTAGGGGCGCACTAGGGGCATTAAGTGGGGCACTAGGGAAACACTAGGGGTATTAAGAGGGGCACTAGGGAAACACTAGGGACATTAAGGGGGGCACTAGAGAAACAGTAGGGGCATTAAGGGGGGCACTAGGGAAACACTAGGGGTGTTAAGAGGGGCACTAGGGAAACACTAGGGACATTAAGGGGGGCACTAGGGAAACACTAGGGGTATCAAGAGGGGCACTAGAGGCATTAAGTGGGGCACTAGGGAAACAGAAAGGGCATTAAGGGGAGCACAAGGGTATGGTGCACAGAGTTTCTTGGGGGAGTCATGCTATGGGCTACCTAAGTGGATCCCAAACTATTGAGTCATGGTCACAAGCAGACACAACTGGAATGAGAAGGCCGGGGCCACATGATGGATGTATGGGTCTCTCTCATTGAAACTGATCCATTGGAATTTTTACGAATGTTCTGACCACTTTTAGGGAGCGGGTAGCCATTTTGTGGGCAAATACTCATGCCAGGCCCCCACCCAAGGCCCCTGACCTTGGCCTATCAATCAGTATTGAATATGCATAGGGGGAGTCATGCTATGAGTTACCTAAGTGGGTCCCAAACTATTGAGTCATGGTCACGAGCAGACACAACTGGAATGAGAAGGCTGGTGATGGAAGTAGAGGATCTCTCACACTCTCTCTCTCTTCCCTCTCTTTCTCGTTGAAACTGTCCCATTGGAATTTTTAGGGAGAGGAGGATCACTTCAAGGAAGTGGGGTCATCTTTCGACTAGGTGAACACTAGGTGAACACTTTAAGGCATGAGTGGACACTGAGACTAGGTTAGGGCAAACTTTTATTTTCACAATACAGAGAGAGATTCTTTAATCAATTGGGTTCTTCCAGCAGGATGGCATATGATTTCATGTCGACTCAGGGACAAAGGTGATCACTGCTCATGAGACCTCCCGTATATACTCCATGCCCCCACCAATGACTTCCTACGCCCATTTTTTCTCTCGGGAATATTTTTTGCACTGTTTTTAGTTTTTATTTTTAAATTTTGTTATTTTTTTTTATTTTTTTTATTTATTTTTTTTTTAATTTTTTTTTATTTTTTTTATTTTATTTTTTTTTTATTTATTTATTTTTTTTTTTTTGGGGGTAAGGGGGGTAGGATAGGTTAGGTTAGAGTAGGTCGGGTAAGGTTGAATGACCTTGAATTAGGTTAGGTTAGAGTCGGTCAGGTGAGGTTTGGTGACCTTGAAAGGGAATTACCACTTTTGGTGCATGTTGCACCAAAAGTGGTAATTTTATACTACTGAACATAAATATGGACAGAAATATTATATTCTTCTTATTCTCGATTCAAATTAAGTTCACGCGATTGGTCAAAACGGGACATTAAAAGACTTCTTTCACACTGAACCAGCTTTGGGTAACCGATGTCGTTTACCCGGCATAATTGCATTGCATCATATGATTTCGAAAACCGTCTAGATGTAAAGCGCTCCATATGATACAATGATCAGCCTGGTAAACGACACCGGTTATCCGATTGGCGGTTATGTGTGGAACTATCCTATTCAAACTTGATTGAAATGAAGACATCGAAGAATGCTCCTTTTTGTTTAATATTGGGCTAAGTATTGGGCAGATCCTTGCGAAACTTGGATGGGACCACCGCTGAGCGATGCTCTTTAATTTAAAAAAAATTCATCAAAATCGGTTCAATATTGTTCAAATGATTGATGTACAAACATAAAAAAAACAAAAAAAACAGGTCGAATATAGTAACCTTGTTGTTTTTGGAAGTCGGTTAAAAAAGATCACGTTAAGCCACGTCAGAGGCCCTGAACTTATTCAGGTGCGACCTGATAACTCTGACACCAGACCTGAGCCAGCCAGGTCACACGATATTATTATTATTTGATGAAGATAGTGGATAAACAAAGATAGTTTTTTTTCTCAAAAAGCATGCAATTGAGAATAGAATGAATAATGAATTTTATTTCCAACCAAGGAAAACAAATAATATAATTTTTGAAAACAATATCCTGGAAATTAACTGGTCACAGTATCCAGTACATGTGGCCAGTGTGCAACTAAGCTTAGAACTAATACAAAAAGTTTGAGTCTAGTAAGCATATATAGTAAATGTTTCAATACTGCCTGCAGCGCAACAGAGTAAATTAATTTCCAGCCCTTGTCATACGGTATTCATTTTCCAACATAAAATTTACACCAGCAATCAATTTTTGCAACTGCTACAGTTGAATTACTCTAAACCTAAACATTACAATTTAATATTTCAATCAATTTTTTTTTAAGGTAGTGAATTGGATATTTATAACCATTTCTCAGTTTTCTTACAGAAAAGAGTGTGGAAAACACATCTCATTGACACTTAATAGAGTGTTAATTGGCCCCAGAAACAAAATTGAGTGTCTAAAAAGCTCTGTTAACTTTTGGGGTCCTAAACAGCAGTCTGCTTGTACTTCTCATACTATAATAGAGATTTTCTGTTCCAATGTTCCCACTTTTCAGGTAAAAAAATAGGACCGGTCTCTCCAAGTTCTTTTCATTTGGTCATGTATGAAACAAAATATTATTCAATAGTATAGATATAAGCCATCATGAACTTCCAAAAATAAATTAATGGGATACAAATTGGTTGATTAAGTCGAATGATGAAAATAAATGAGTTATAATTACTTTTCAGAAAAAACGTTTTTTTTTCATCAATTTAATTATTATGCTTTCATCAGCTGAATTGGAAGTTCAAAGCTATTGTAAAAACTAGAAACTAAAGTTATTAAATGTCGGTTTTCCGTTATGCTCTTTGTTAGAGCGAATGTAAACCAGCCATTTTACTGTTTGTTGTTTCTTGTATTAATTGAAGCTTTGTTTTCAATTGAAAAATAACAAAGCGTATGGCTTTGCCATATACGTTTAGCTCGTTGTTGAATGTTCTTAAAAGCATTGTCAACCAGAAACTTTGGACACTGGGAACCTATGACGGAATCACAGGGTGAGATAAGACACAGGGTGATAAGACAATGATAAAGTCATTGTTTTTTGCAATTTCCATATTACTCTATTTTTCAACTATTTTATTTAATTAATTCAACCCATTATATCTATACATAATTTCCACTATAACAGAACTCTTATTCTTGGAAAACCACAACGTATTTCTTCTAACCTTATTAGAATACCGTCTTTTAATACTTCTTAACTTTCTAACACCTTCTTTTATTGAACCTTCAGAGCACTTCCTGTAACAATAAAGCTGTAAAATAGTCGATTACGTAATTGGCTGAGTTCAGTCAATCTACTATCTGAGTATTCCCAGAAATGGATCTTCAATAGTAGTTCTGGAAGCGGTGTTGGAAAATGAAACTCGCAATATTTCCCAGTATTGCATTCATTGGATTCTGATAGCGTCTGTGGCTATTGATAAGTCGACTACGCTCGAATAAATGCGTTCTCCCATTTTATTTCATGATCTGGCTTATTTTTCCAGTCAACTGGCCTCAGCACAAAGGGATAATGAAATTCGATAGGGCTATTCAAAATGCTACCGCCCTTACCCCATCCAGCGTTGATACAGAATGATATCCTCTTCATTGCAAAACATCCACAATCCAATACAACTGCCCTAGCTAAGAAACGTAGGTGCTCTCTATGAATACGGAGATATTTTCCTTCGCCTCAAGTTTCCATTTTCCTTACAAAATTAAGTTAATTTTCAAGTTGTGTGAATTTCCATATATTTATTAATTTATAAAGACAAAATGCAAGTGTACATGAAATGCGAAGATTCTACAGGCTTAAAGCACAAAACTGCTTTCTTCATAAACTTTGACTAGGCTTCATTATCCAAAACTAAGTTGGTTGGTTTACAAGAAACATTTACAGATTGAAACCAATTTCCGAGCATACCTAAAAGTTTCTGATGTTCAAGTGAACGAGATTCCAAAGTACACTTAAAGCAATTCTATAATACGCTTAGTATGCTAGAAAGTTGGAGAAACATTAGGCTGTTTTTGACATAATTTTCGAAGTTTCTTGCATTGGATATCATTAAGGCTTTGAAATGTTATCTATTGCTGTGAAGAAAAATCTTTTTCTTCAATTATTTTGTGAAATATGGGGGTTCAAATTTGAAATTTACCGGTTTTTGGAGGCAATTGATCTATTCTACAAGTGATTTTAAACTCTTGATAAATTTTCTATAACAAAGACATATAGAGAAATAAAATTACATAACTTTTATTTCAATCTAACAGATAGATTTTTGAAAAACTTTTTTTACAGATTATTTAAAATGTATTTTGAAAAAAAATAATTGTTTCATTGAAGTAAAAATATGTCATTTTATTTCTCAAGGTGTCTTTTAGTTATAGAGACTTTATCAAAAGTTTAAAAACACTCGTAGGTGAGATCAATTGCCCTCAAAAACCAAAAAAAAATTCAACTTTGAACTCCCATGTTTTACAAAATTATTGACGAAGAAAACATTTTCTCACGGCAATAGATATTAACATTTCAAAGCCCTAATAATATCCAATACAAGAAACTATGAAAAAATGATGACCAAAATCCCTGTGCACAGCCTTAATAACTATTGTAAACTACAGTAACGTTTTTTTTTTTTTTTTTTTTAATAGTAAAAGAGTGCCTCCCATAATGCACACATTAAAACAATACGACAGCTTCAGCAATTACCAAGTTTGTAAGAAGAGTTCCAAGGTTCAGCCTTGGAGTTGATAAATATAATAAATAATTATTGTTCCATGACAGGATATTCTATTAATAAATGTGTTTTATAGTTTACAAAACATAAATATATTGACGATTTATGCACTTTGGGTTTCTTCTAATCATTATTATTCATTCTAGTTTATTCTCATGCATTGTCACCTTCGAAATTGAAGTTCACTTGCAGCCAAAATGTAATTATTTAACAATTGCTCTTCTAATTACAGATTCAATCAATATTACTCATTTCAAATAACATACGTGTAGATTAGTAACTACTCTTCATTGAATAACCTTATCTGTAATTGAATGACCGTATTTAGTTAGCGATTTACTGGTACACGCTTTCAAAAGCGACTGCCATGATATTAGTTGCAGCTTATGAACTTACCACCGTGGAGTCCAAGAAAAAAGTAAATTATTATTCTGATCACTCGCGGAAAAATTAAAAATCAGTTTGTGAGACTCTTATTCAGTAGAACTTCAAGCTACAGTGAATATCAAGTGCTTGGCTGATGTAATCATGAAACAGCAAATTAATGCAGTAGATGAACAAATTCCTTTAGAGAAATAACATAAGCGTTGCAGCTCAGTAGTTGTCCACCGAAACAATCGAATTAAAAAATTTCGAAATCGAAATAATCGATATCTGTACCAAAACAAAAGCTAAATCTAAAGCTGTTCATCTCATGCCCACTATCAATTCTCTCAGTCGATCAATTGTTTCGGAGGAAAGATATGGAACTGCAGCCAAGTTGAGAAATAATTTTCCAACTCACAATAAATTCATCATGAGCTATTGTGCTCGAATTAAATTTTATATTAGCAAATTGCGAGAATGCTCTTATTGGATTTTATACAATTAACTGCAAGTCGATGAATTTACCATGATAAAGTATTTACTTTAAACTGAGAAAATTTCATACAAGTAATCTTTTGAAGTCGGCGCCAAATATTTTATGAAATTGATAAGAAATTCTATCTAATATCAAAACTAACACTTTATTTCAATTAAGTATATGTTTTTACTCACTTTTACTGAAATACAGTGTCAGTTTTGATATTAGATTGTTCATCAAGTATTTCATCATGGAAAACATCACAGAGAAATTCTATATTATATTTCAGAAGATTATGGGAAATTTGGTGGCGACTTCAAAAGATTACTTGTGTGAAATTTAGAATTTTCTCAGTTTGAAGTGAGTACTTTATTTTAAACTTTTTAGTACGTGAGTATTTAATGTTTGAGTTTGGAAAATTCTACAACTCTATATTTAATGTGGAATATTGTATTTAGGAAAATTAAAATAGCAAAACGCTTCTTAAAAGTGAAATGGCTTTTGATCTGTCATTTTAATTCGGTCCCTTTCAGAATATGCCTACACTGAAAAATTAATAACTTTAAAGAATATTGTTCAATTACTATGTTTTTGAAATTAACGATCTCAAAAACATTTTTCACTCCAACTCATGATTGAAACTATAAAACCTTATTCCTACGACTCCATTACATCAACTGAATTATTTACAATGTTCATATTGTTACAAAAGCAAGCAAAGCAGTTATTTACGCAATTAGAACTACGTTATTCTACATAGATCATTCCATTCATGATCGTACATGACATGAAACGCAATATGCATTCTCTTGCTCTCTTGCGTTCTCTTTTCACATGTCTCTGTCACTCTTATTATTCAAGTCTGCAACTCTCTCACTCAATTGATTTCTCGAGACTTCTACAATCCTCTTGAACAATCGAGGTCAATTCCAAGTTTTCTTGAAAATTCTCGAAGTGTCTGGTGAGCTCCAATTCTTGGAATTATACAACTATATAAAGGAGTCCACGTGAACCAGTGAGTCAGTTTTCAAACCGGCGTGACAGATTGTATTACAGATCTCGTAAAAGGGACAATCCAGTGCCAGTGGAGAAAAGAGCGCTTTATTCAGTCTTTAGACAGTGTCAAGTGCAGAGACAAGTGTTTACTGTTTATGCAGCTTACTAATAGTTTAAAGACGTTGTGTTGAGTGATATTATTTGTGACTGTCAAATAACGAATTGGACTGTGCTTTTGTAAGTGATTAGTTTCTCTTTTTATACTTTCTTTCTGCATTATTGTACAGTTTATTGGACTATTGTTTCTTTTATTATTGTTCAGCCTGTAATTAATTATTCATTTGTACAGTTTATTGGATACTTTTTTCTTTTATTATTGATCGGCCTGTAATTACTTATTCATTAAATCTTGTAAATAATCACTGCAAATAAGTATTAGCTTGTCATTTGTTTTTGTTTATTGAACTTACAATTAATTTGTGTAAATAGACTAATTTTGTATAAATAAAGTGCAAGTGTGAACTTAGTACTGCCAACCTTATTTTAGCTATTAGAACCCGTAACAATATGAACATAAATATTATATTCTTCTTATTCTCGATTCAGATCAAGTTTACCTGATTGGACAAAACAGGACATTACAGGCTTGTTTCACACTGAACCAGCTTTGGGTTACCGATGTCGTTTACCCGGCATAATTGCATTGCATCATATGGTTTCGTAAATCGTCTAGATGTGAAGCGCTCCATATGATACAATGATCAGCCTGGTAAACGACACCGCTTATCCAACTGGCGGTTGTGTGAAACTATCCTATTCGATCAAAATTGAAAAGAAGACATCGATGAATGCTCCTTTTTGTTTAATATTGGGCTGAGTGTTGGGCCGATCCTTGCGAAACTTGGATGAGACCATCGCTGAATGATGCTCTTTCATTTAAAAAAAATCATCGAAATCGGTTCAATAGTGTTCAAATAGTTCGTGTACAAACATAAAAAAAAACAGGTAGAATTGAGAGCCTCCTTCTGTTTTGGAAGTCGGTTAAAAAGTTGACTATGCAACCCAATTTCCCTTTCTACGATGAATTTTCAATCTACATCTTTACAATTTAACATAATGTAACAAATGAAACGAAAATCGGAATGGCGCTTTACGGAATGAAAAATAAATAAATGAGCACCCTAATTCACTGATTTACGTGAGATTACTACACCAATGAAAAATAGAATCAGTGAGAAATAAAAGCGCAATTAGTGAGACAAGGCGTTCAATTAGTACTTAATTTTCAAGTTGCATGCAAACACATATCGTCATGTCAGTCGATCCTTTGCAGCCAACCTCTACTACAGCATTTATTCACTAGCCATGATATTTTCTAGAGCTTTAAACTGCAATATTTATACCAGACACCTTCCAAAATAATGAATAATTAGACGAAATTATCACAACCACATTTATTAAAAAATATTGAGAAACTAGTTTCGGTTGTTATACCATTATCAATCTCAATCAAACTAAACCTAAAGTACAGAGAAGCTTAATATATATACTGAACATTAATATATTAAGCTTCTCTGTACTTTAGTTCAAGTTTGATTGAGATTGATAATGGTATAACAACCGAAATTTGTTTCTCAATATTTTTTGATAAATGTGGTTGTGACAATTTGTCTAATTATTCATTATGGATACCTTCCACAATATCACCTTCGCCACTACAAAGAAAACCTTCCAACAAACTCATTACCCCTTTTATTGACACAGTGATAAAATTTAAGTTGGTATATTTGAAATAGAAGCTTTGAATTTTGCAATTATGAATGATAGTTATTTGCTATAGTGGATGGCATCCATGGATTATATTTGTGTAGTTTATATTTCCTGAAAATCATTCTATCTTTGGAGACGTTCATGTTGTAGAATAAGTTATTAGAGCGTGATCTGAGTTACATATGCTCAATTATTTACATAGTTCATAGTAATTATTTACATATTTTTCAATTATTTATATTACGCTCAATTATTACATAGCTCTAATAGCCCCATCAGTTTTAAAAGACACAGAAAAAATATTCCATATTGAACAAGTAGATCAGTAGCCATTCGCCCTCTTATCCTCTATTCTCCAATAAAGATCATAGAAATTTTGTGACAAGATTAGTAGTATGTGAGTAATAACCTTTTAGATACCGGTATATATTTCCGTTTTTATATTTCTCTTTGGACACAAATTCAGCTTTTGATTATCAAATCTCAGCCCGAGTATCCATTTTCAGCTGCTTATTACCAGTGGGAGACTCTAAAAGAAGGGGTTTCGAGCTTGAAAGTTATTTTATTTCTCTCTTTCAAGAAAGCTTGGCTAATAATCGTCGTAATATAATCTGTGGTGTAAAAGCCTTGGTGCGATGAGTACAAATAAAATGCGGTATCTTTTCAGATGTCAAATTGTGTTTTCATGTGGCGGCAAACTCAACAAGGAGAGGATCAAGAGACGTTTGATGTTTGCTGAAGTGATATTCTACCATTCATATCTAAAGATGTCAAATACATCTACTGAATGATTCACGGCAGAGAGTGAGTTTGGATCCGATTGGATTGGCCAGCAAAGAAGACTCTGTTCTCTGCTGTAAAATAACTTCCCGGTGGTTCAGAACCCACCTAAAACTGTAGGTCCAACTCACAAATCACCATCATCCAATTCATTACTCACGCACGGGTCTCAGACCTATGTAGGCTTCATCCTCCGAAAAAGAAAAAAGAAAAGAAACAGTACAGAGCGAACTAGGATAGTATAACAACTACTCGCACCGAGTTACTGCAATCCTAAAAGCTCCTCGTAGGCTACATAATTTTCCACTCACAATAATTGATGGTCATTCTGTCAAAAACGCATATTAAATTAATGAACGGCACTGGTTTTTTTATTTCTTGAAGAAGCACAAATCAAAAGACCTCGAAATATATCTAGTAGTATGTCTAGTAATGTAGTAGTTGATTCTATAACAAACACAAAAGTACCTAAACCTATGTTGGCATCATTTCTTTGCAATTGATTGCATTGCAGTTTAAAGTGTAAAGAAAGTTTTCAACCAACTATTTTAAAATCACAGTTATGGTACTAGGTATAGTCTGATAACAAAATGCAATTTAAGAGTAGGCTATTAAAGCTTAGAAGCGTAGAAAAAACTTGTATGAGACAGGCCCCTGATAGTGAAATACAATAGATGTCTAATGTCTAGTCAGCAAGCGATACATACTTAATAAATAGGTTTCAGTGTTATTTTGTGATGGTATAAATGAAAGTGATTAGCGAAAAACTACACAAGAAACAATTAATTATTATTAATTATTATTTAGAACTATGTAGCCGATATCACAGCCTAATTGGCTGGTAGTAAGTAATTCATACTTGACCAAGACATTGACCAAGTATGAATTTACTATATTTCAAAGAAATTTTTGTTTTCTAAAGCTAATGTGCTCCAATGTTCAAAATTTCACTATTTTTACTTTTACTATTACTATTCTTACTACTTTTTTCCTTTTAAATATTTTATAAGTTTACTTTTTCTTGCCATTTTATTCATTTCCTCCTTACACTCTGATCCATTTGCAATTTTCCCCACTTACCTTTG
The DNA here is from genome assembly GCA_948455865.1 of Conomelus anceps. Lineage (NCBI taxonomy): Eukaryota > Metazoa > Arthropoda > Insecta > Hemiptera > Delphacidae > Conomelus > Conomelus anceps. Next base: position 20,819,371 of record OX418220.1, read on the forward strand.
CAGTCTTTTTTCTCTTTTTCCCCCCTTTTTTTTATTGAATTATTATTATTATTGTTACTATAAACAAATATTAATCGACCAATTAATTAATTCACTGGTTGATTCCATAAAAAAACATATCACATGAAACATAAAGCATATCATATATGATGACCGTGCGACGTTTTGTATTTTGATCACATTATTATCAACCTGCAAGTGCAAGGTGTCAGTAGTTGGTGTTGATCTATGTTTTTCCTGAAAAAAGGTCATGAACTACATTTTTCATGATCGATCGCTAAATCTGACAAATACAAGAACTGAATACAATATGACAGCTACCTTTCATAAACTGAAATTATCTCCTAATTCACAAGAAATATTAAAAGAAGGAAGATTGTAACAGAATTCAATGCTTATAATGCTGATGTTCCATATCAATGCTATGTTGATTGTATATCCAGTTCTCCATATGATCACTTCTTTTTGGTTCAAAGCCCACCTGAAACTGTAGGTCTAACTCATCAATCACCATCCACCAACTCATTACCCACGCACGGGTCTCATATCGACGTGGGCTTTATCTTTCAAAAAAATAATAATAAAAAAAGTTCACTAAGTAGCTGAAGATTGATTTTGAATCTCGAGCAACAGAGAAGTGTACCGATTATGAAATACCATACTGTAATTTGAAACAACACAAAATTCATATCATTTTATTGGAAAATAGACAAAGTGGTAGCTCTTGCAGATGATTAAACTTTGTACTTTAACCTCAACAATTTAATTTCACATTCAGTAATGTCACGCTGAACTAGATCTTGCTGATGGTTTTGCGTGGAAGCTAGCAGTTTGTCAAACAGTTCTCTGCAATCTTCTTTCTCGGCAATGCTCAAAAATTCCAAACCAAGCTCGAACCTTTGAAGGTTTGTTAGATGTTTCAAAATAAAGTAAACAGTGCTGATAGACTCAAAGTTATCCTCAAATGTCAGCAGAGCTCGAATAAGAACGTTCAAGATGTCAATCGGCATTTCTGAATTGAAGATACGAGCTATCTCACCATTGACTAATAGCTCATGCAGCATGCCAAACCTTTCTTGATCTGTAGAGCACTTTTTAAAATTTCTGAAGAAGTTTCCTTTCGAAAATGATCCACACCCAACTTCCTTTCTGGTTGCAATTGTTAATTGATCAATATTATCGTATTTCGTCACTGTTGAGTCCGACACTAAATTCCATATGCAACCTTTGTGAGAAGTAGACACATTTTTCAAGTCCTTTCCTTCCAATGGCCGTAGATGAGCAGCTTTGACAATGTCCCTGAATTCATCATACGTGGCAGTACCTTGATTAACTGCTCTGAATTTTGCATCATTCTCCAACCAGTAACGTTTGTCGTCATCGATTGCCTTGTGAAGCTCCTCTTGTAATTCTTTGAGATTAATTGTAGCTTTCCGGGAATCGTTTTCATCTGTCATTTTTAGAAAATTGAAACTTGTAAATCGTGCTATGAAGACTATGTGTTTCGAGGTTAGTTTCACATAAAATCACTTCAACGCATACAGTCACCGGTTTATCACGTGGTTGAAATTCAAACATGTGAGCAGAAGTGAGACATATTTCTGCCTGTTGCCAACTGTAAAATAAAAAAAATAAAAACTATAAGATAGTGGAGTGAGCTACAGATATTTTAAAAATAACTTGAATATTTTAAAACTGGGTTTTGATTCATGAACAATGTGAGACTGCGTACAGTTGGCTATGCTTTGTAATTATAATTATTATTATTAGACGTAAAACTCCCAAAGTGGAAGACACTGAGTAAAGATGGTTCATTTTTTGGACTTGTTCTTCTTGTTTATGATATGTAACATTATTATGACATACTTCTTTTTTCACACTCAAAGAAGTCTCGTGGGAACAAAATTATGGTAGGATAACTTGTGGGAGTGAACAAATCTTGTCAATAATTCAGCTTAAGTTGATCTACTAGTGTGCTTACACAGTGGAGCGACAAATAGCTGGAAGCCGAGAGCGAGCGTAGCAAAGAAATTTAACAGGTTTTTGCTCACTTCTTCAATGCTCAGAAAGTGCTTGGTTTCTTCGGTCACACTTCCAGAAACGCTAGTTTTATTTAAAAAAAATATTATTAGACAATTAAAAGCTGGTATTATAAAGCAAGTTGTAATTGGTAAATATGAACATTTCTGTACTTTCTTTGTAGTGGTGAAAGTGATATTGTGGAAGGTATCCATAATGAATAATAAGACGAAATTGTCACAACCACATTTATTGAAAAATATTGAGAAACTAATTTCGGTTGTTATACCATTATCAATCTCAATCAAATTGAATCTAAAGTACAGAGAAGCTTAATATATACTGAACATGGAATGATACTATTGGCTAAGCGAGAAAGAGGCTGACCTTCATCAAAGGTTGTGATTGGCTGACAAGTTTTAGTTATTGATTTGACTCATATATTTGCTTGTTACTCCTCTCACCAGGGGGCCTGACTTGTAAGCCAATCACAACCTTCGATGAAGGTCAGCCTCTTTCTCGCTTAGCCAATAGTATCATACCATGTTCAGTATATATTAAGTTTTTCTGCACTTTAGTTTTAGTTTGATTGAGATTGATAATGGTATAAAACCGAAACTGGTTTCTCAATATTTTTTAATAAATGTGGTTGTGTCAATTTCGTCTTATTATTCACTATATCTGTACAGAAGGAGTTCCAATGTATCACAAGCTTTTATGAATATATTTGAAAGAAAGTGAACACTACGTACATAGTGTATGAGACAATTAAATCACTGGAACCGATAACTTAAACAACAATAGCAACATATACGTTTATTTTCAAGTTTCTATTGAGAAACGTAGTATCACAGTAATGTCATCTAATTTACTAAAGAAAACTCTAAGAAATTATATTATTCCAAGGAATATTTGAAAACTGTCCTCAAATAAAGTAGAAAAATCATTTCAATTTACCTTTAACATTACCTGTGCAACAAAACCTAGAGAAAAGTTAAACAAATGGTGAAGAGAAAGGATTTTCTTAAAAAAAATTCCCCAGTTATTACCACACAAGAATACATCGTTTAACTTTTTTTTCCAAGGAAGCAGCAATTTTATAAACTTAAAGCTCCGATTTGTCTTCTATTCCAAGCTTCGCATTGAGAGGTTGAAGCTCAGGTGACATTATTTTTCCAGTACCGTTTTTCGGTACTCATGAACTCCTTGAAGATAATATTCTACTTAATTAACATACCGCACATTGTATACTATAATATTTTATTAGCCTATATACTAGCATTTCATCCGGCCTTGCCCGGGAATCCAATTATTTGTAGTTTTTCTTTCCTGGTAGATAACTTATGGTAGTGGTCACGAAATTGGAAAGGGTCAGTGAAATGCCATACAGTGTTCGTATCATACAGTTCATCAGTTTAAAAAGTGAAGCTTACAAAAAAAATGTTTTGTTGCAATGATGATGTGAATTTTTAGTGTTTTGTTTTAAAGTAAACTACCTTTTTAGCAACTTTGCAGCTCTACCCACCTGCATAGTTTTGTGTTTAGTTCTTTAGTATAATGTATTACAGGAAAAGCTCAATACACACAAGTAAGCTCGCATGACGTTGGGTAATTAGCAGCTGTATAATGATACAGAGCTAGTTGCTTGGGCTTGAGACATATCGGCGTATCATCTAGCCTATATATCATCACCTTATTGACGTATCATGTTATTAGATTTTCTATGAGCTTCCTGCGTTTAAACACATTTTAAAACAGTAATAGTGCCCATGAGTGAAATTTGAACATCAATTTTAAACATTCTGAACGAAAAATTAATAATCGGGCTTTGAGGTGCACTGAATCGATATTAGAGGAAGCTATGTGCCAAATTTAGTCTATCGTTGCCGTTTTTATGAAATCCGTAAGACAAAACACACACTTTCCTTTTTTTGGAGGTTGAAGCCCACATAGGTCTGACACCTGTGCGTGGGTAATGAGTTGGATGATGGTGATTGGTGAGCTGAACCTACAGTTTTAGGTGGGTTCCGAACCAACTACTCTCTCTTATCATATAGATTGTGCATTATACAATATACATAATATTTTTTATTTTATAATACATATAATACATAATATTGTATTGTGTAATATTATATTCAAGTACCCATAAGTTTCCAATGACGAAAGTTTGCTATTAAATTAGGTTCAACCAACTGAATTGAGCTCTTATGTACGTACCTGTCAGTCAGTGAAGTGATTATTTTGACGGCCGGGTCCTTGAACTTGTATCGCAGCCAGCAGCTACGGTAAAAACTATTTACTTTAGAAATGGATGGCAATGATGTGTGAGGGGAGGGTGAGGGGGTTTAGGGTACTGGTTAAGCGGGGTCGGATGGCATGTTTGAACAGGTCTAGCGGACGGTGAGAGATTAATTCAAACAACACAGGGTCGAACGCCGAAGCAGAGCGAGCGGAGTGAGGAAAAGTGAGCGAGTAGTTGATAGCGCGCGCAAAAGGGGAGACGTGACAGAGTGTACCGAACACGCTGGCACCAATCGATAGGGATGGCTGGTGTTGGTGAAACGCTGCCCCCGATCTACATCCCCTAGCCATCCCCAGTCTACTCTTTCCACCCCCGTCATCTCTTTGCACCCCCTGACACTACCATCCCCTCCTCAACACTGTTACTCTCCTTCTGTTCCTCCTCAACCCCCAGTGACAGCAGTGCTACGCTGATATATAACGATAACGTGATGTGTGCACTGTGCAGGTGCCTTTACCTCTAGTCTGTTAGTGCTCCTGTTACTGTTTGGATTAAACAAGCGTATCATGTTACGTCGATGCTATCGGCCGTTTCCACTGTCGTCGAGTCGTTGGTGTTCACGCTTGGCTGCTTCTCGCTGCTGCTACTGCCTGGAACTAAGTGACACATATAGTGAGGGGATGGAAGAGAGGTAGTTAGAGCGAGAGAGAATGTGAGGAAGAGTGAGAGAGTTTGACAAAGAGAGTGCAACTTACGGAGGGGGGAAGTGAGAGTGTGTGAGAGAGACATAATTAAAGAGAGAAAGAGAAGAAAAAAGTGAGAGAGCGATGGAGGAGTAAGAGAGAAAGAGTTCAGATAAGATTGTCTTAGAGTGAGAGAAAATAAGAGTCGGAGAGACTTGAGATTCTGTGAGAGAGATAGTGTCAGACAGTGTGATAGCGAAAGAATAAGGAAGAGCGTTCAAGAGAGTGTGAGAAATTAAAGAGTGAACATTTTTGAACGTGAGAAAGGTCAGGGCGAGTGAAAGAGAGTCTGAGAGAGTGAGCGGTTAAGAGAGACCAACAAGCAGCACTGTAAATAATGTACTGTGATTGTAAAATGGGAATAAACAGATACAGATACAATATACAATACACAATATATATACGATATACAGATTCAGAACACTTCATTCTTGTAAGTTGACATGGAAAGTTTTCATGTGTAATATCAATAAAATTTGCAACACACAGTTCCAGGAAAGTGATAGCCGTTAGCCGTAGCAGCTATCTGTTCAATCAGATAGAGATGAACTGCGATCTCCAGGGCCCACTTTGTAACGGTGATCGATTAGATTGGCCAGCAGAAAAGACACTGTTCTCTGCTGTAAAATCTCTTCCCGGTGGTTCGGAACCCACCTAAAACTGTAGGTCCAACTCATCAATCACCATTATCCAACTCATTACCTACTCAGACCTATGTAGGTTCATCCTAAAAAAAATAAAATAATTATTATTTTTGGATATACTGTAGTAGTTTATGCAATGATCATGGCAACCTTCAAGCCACAAGTGAGATGTAAGTTGAAACACAAGTGAAACGAGTATCCTAAACCTCTCACGATCGGCTTATAGGCAAAATACAACCGTTGCATACAATATTTTATCTACGATTTCCAACAAATTACGTTCAATTTAAATTACCAATCAATTGGCTACCTTACCCAGACTGAAATACCTTCAATGCGTGTTTGTTGTTGATCGGTTCTGAATTTGAATTCAAATTGATCTCGAAATTCTCAAATCAACTGAAGTGTCTTGTATAATGTTGCATGATATTTTTCAACACTTTTAGAGAAATCCTGAGCCCTGATTGGTCTGAAGCTAATGTTGAAATCAAAGGAGTGTTAAAATAGCTACATTATGCAATTGTTTTGAACAAACATGAATAAAGTCAGTTGTTTTGATATCTATTTTTAACCTCCAATATCTACATTATAACTAATAATTGTAGTTGTAGATATTAATTTTAAAAGACTCTTGTCTCAGGTTAGTGAGGTCTTAATTTATTTAATGAGGCATTAATTTAATGGTAATATACTAGAGAATTTGATGGAATAGCTAATGATCAGAGTAAATACTTACTCGAAAAGGCGAATTTAGAAAAGTTAATCTACCTTCTCCTTCTACTTGGGAAAGGCTACACTAGGCTACTACAACAAAGGCTACGACTAGGTAGGCAACAAATTCTGCAGTGAATCAGTATCTTCGTATGGCCTGAGCTTCGATGTGAGAGTTTTTTCATGGAGGTACCTTAAAAAGTTAACTTTGAGAGCAATTCAACATTTCAAAACAGAAACTTGATTTAAAAACATCAGTTTTGTGGAAAAACTGGAAGAGGATAGACCTTCCATTAACATTAACACACTAAACAGAGTTGTAATCCAACAAAAAGAGTTAAAGATTGAGATTCACTCACTATAATTATTGATGTACAAAATGTAAAAAATCAACTTTGCTGGGTTTGTTCATAAGATACTCGCTGCTTGTTATCATGAGCTGTGAGAGTTTCAATTTCGTCGGCCCTCAAGTGGCAAAAATAACAGGTTGGCATTCTTCTTACTACGAATGGCGATACTGCAGTATCGAGTATCTAAATGTTCACGAGATAACTGGGTCTAGCGTAGCGAACAGAATCGGAATATCTCTGTAAATACACTCGTTTAAAAATGTCAAAGAGAATTGAGTGCATAGTTCATAGGAGAAATCCATTTGAAAGATAAAAATGCATTCTTCACCGATTTGTGATTCAGAACTAAGGGAATTATAATCACTGAAATTTAAGTGAGGAAAGGATTACAAATTATAAAATAATAAAAGTTCTCCAAAAATAAATCTAGTAGCTATTAATATTTTAATCACTTTGAACTCTTTAGACAAAAGAGTCCAGTCTAGTAGATTGAGGATGGTGTGACTGCCAAAACTATAGTATCTCGGTTTTTATAGAAATAAACTACTGTATTAAACTAGTTTACAACGGTTATACTGTTTACTAATGCTAGGTATTAAAAATATACATATGCTTTGGCTAATTAGTTATTTTATGAGCAGTCAAATATAAAACTAATGTGGGTTTTGCAAAGATCGATTTGGCTAGAAACTGTTATTTCTAAAAAAATCTTTTAAACTGTGAAACCCGTGAACTAGAAGTTAATAGGCTACTTAGTACTGGTAAATATGTTGAATCCATTCTAAAAATCTAGAATTATTATATGAATTCAAATTGTTTTCTGAATGTATTAGTATGTTTTGAACGTCAGCAGAAGAATTTGAATTTGCATTTCAGAAGCATTTGAATTTGCATCTCAATTAATTTAGAATGAGTGATTGAAGAACTGAAGAACTTTAGAAAAAAGAGATATCGTTACTTTACTTGCGTCCATATCTTCCACCCGAGAACAAATATTCCCAGATAAAATTCTCCAGGAAATAATTTTGAATATTATTATTCAGACTCATATTATGATAAGTTTAATGAATACGACCTTTGAAATACAGATATTAATAAATATTGAATTACTTAGCATCAGTTTTACAGCCCGCAGTGGCAGCAACAACATGGCCTTGTTGATTCGAGAACAGGATTCCAAAGGATTTTCCGTTTCCTTTTGTGTGACCTTTTTCATTCTGATCCACCAGCTCTATTGTGCATGATATTGAAAGGATGAGAGAAATTTCGAAAATGACCTGTCCACCGATTCCCAGCCATTCTTTCTACCCGGATGAATAAATCTGCACACTAATTTTCCTAATATACTCATCTTCAACACCGCTTTCTGTGTCCTACATTTTTTGCAAAAGCATCCCTTCGAGAACTATTTTCTCATTACTTTATGGAAAAAGTAAGAGCGATTGAGATTCAGCTGATGTTGTAAATTATTTTCATTGTGGATGTCACGTAAGAAACTCTTGTACATGAGATTTTTAAGTTTAAGAGTAAAGTTTAAAACATACCTTTCAGCCGCGTTTAAAACTTGTCATATAACTTTGCTATTTCTAACAATGTAAGATGTATCATAAAATGCTATACGTAAAATTTCTACGATTTGATTAAACAACTCAAAAATGCATTAAGTTTTATTGTAAATTTAACTACTTGCAGTCAGTTTTAAATTGTGAATATATAATAATTGTACTCACACTTGTCCGAACGTTTTCGAATACAATTCTTATATATTCACAACTTAAAACTGACTGCAAGTAGTTAAATTTACAATAAAACGTTAATGCATTTTTGAGTTGTTTAGTCGAATCGTAGAAATTTCACTTATAGTATTTTATGATACATCTTACATTGTCAGTTACATATTACAGTCAGTTTTAAATTGTGAATATATAATAATTGTACTCACACTTGTCCGAACGTTTTCGAATGCAACTCTTATATATTCACAACTTAAAACTGACTGCAACTCGTTAAATTTACAATAACAAGTTAATATTAACAACGCAGATCTTTATGGAACAAGAAATCCAATATCCAAGAATTTAAAAATCTACTTCATTTCCAGCAGCTGATGCAGCATATTGCTATATATAGCAGTGTAAACGCAGCTTTTAAACAACGGTTTTCTCATTTGAATTATCAACCACCAATATTTTAATAGATTGAAACATTTATTTCAATTATATCTACAACTAACACCATTTTCACACTAGCTAACAAGGATGTAATGATGTCAATGAAGCCATTACCTCCTAGAGAGTGGTTTTCTCGTGTAATTCTTTCACATTGCTAATAATTATTGTCGAAAGTGATCAGAGCATGGTTTATAATTATTGGTATTGATCAAAAAATTGTTAATAATTGTTCACGTTTGTATCGCTTGTATATATCGCTCTTTATATTAAACAAATATATTAATCATCAATTGGTTACATTTAAATGTTTTTATTGAACGGGCTTATTGCTTATGTTATTAATTTATCTATTATTACAGTATTTTTTTCATTATAAATATTCATTCAACCCAATTATTCATCATTCAATCTACATTCTATTCACATTGCTGCTCAGTGTATGTGATAGTTTGCTTACAATTATCAATTGATCAGTACTAAAAGCATTATCAAATTCCATGTCATAGTCAATGAACAAAACAATGGTCGAGTTTAACGGAGTTCAATGGAATCTTTAACGGTAACCGGTAAATGTTATCGGTGGCGCCTGATTGGTCTATTTAAATACTTAAGCGCTAACAAATTTAAATAGACCAATTAGACGCCACCGGTAACATATACCGGTTACCGGTAAGGCTCTCATGAACTCAACTATTATAATATATATTACAATATAATTATATCCTCCCAACATATCATTCAATAATAACTACCCATTGTGAATGCTTAGAGATTTTTGGGTCTAACTCATCTGCTTTAGTGATTGATCCAGCTATAAATTTGAGAGTTGCTATGCTATAGTCCTTCCAATTCCCCCTTTAGCTCTTTGAGTGGGTGAACCAAAGTATACTCAACTGTATATTGCCAATCTTATCGGTGATCTCCACCGAACAACAAGCCGCTACCCGTAGTGTCGTCTGAAGTCAGCATGAAATTGTTTTCGATTTCACGGGTCATGAGAGCATAACCTCATTCCCAGTGGTTTTGGTGGGGGGGGGTGGGGTTTGAGGGGGTGGGTAAAGGCGGAAATTGAAAGACAGCACCTGAGTCAACGGCTTGGACGGACGCTCTTTGCCTGGCTTCCTATTTTTCATCTGTTTCCATCATCTTTATTTCAACTTCACTACCAGTCTTTATTGGAACTCATTATGTCTTCTTTTACGACTGTTTCAGCTTGATGAAACTTCCTCGAAGAATAATATTCTTGATGGAAGCTCATCTTGGAGTGTATCTTTCTACTTAACTTCTGAGCTTCTATAGTGCTTGTAATGCTTCGATGGTACTGCCTGCACCACTCTTGTAGGTTATAATCTAATAAACTTTCGTACTGTCTATTTATTGTTTTATATCCTTTTCTGATATTATCTTTGCACTTATTGAGTTTCTCTGTTAACATTGCTTTTTGAATAATGAGTCAATACAAATAGGAACAAGGCGAGGGAAGGTAAGATAAAATAATGAAGGAAAATCTCTAAGAAGGCGAAACCTGATGTGATATACTATAGCTTCATGATGGAGAAGAGAAGGAAGAAAGAAAATAAAAATGGAGAAGGAAGGAAATATAGATCCTCTGTCTTCTTTAATCTCAAATACGTTTTTTTTTTGTCCTTGACTCATTTATTCGAGTGAGAATTCTTAAACCAAGCGCAAATTACAACATGAATTTTTTTGATCTTGATAAAGCACAAGTCTGTTCTGAATCGTTCATTAGGAATAGAATGATACTGTTAAGTGTGAGTATATTATATCTGCATCGAGTAACCTATTTATAGTCTTCTCCAGATAGGTATTTCTTGTCAATTATCTTTGAATGATACTCTTGGTGAACGTTACCTTACTTACCGTACTTGAAAAACAAAAACAGTAAAAGGCTATTTATTAAGGCTATATAGTACAATTGACAATGGGATTCGTTCTTCATGAGGAGTTTTCAACCCTTCTCATCACCCTTAATATTATCAAAATAGAAGTTGACTGTTGTATAGATTTTTCAATGACTGTAGTATATAAATGTAATTTTTGGAAGCTTTTTAAAATTCACTTTACCGAATCAACAAAGTTGAAATGCTTTGATGAACAAAATTTAGGTATTATACTTCTTTCGTCATTCAAAAAAGGGAAGAATAAAAGTTAGTTATGAAAGAGCAAACTAGAAGGTACGTGTAGATGGAAATTTGACCTCCAATTTTCTTACCAGACACAGTAGCTCTATAAAACTTTCAATTCTCCTTGAAAGGATAGGAGTTCCTTCAAGTCTCATCTCTATTTTAGGTACTTTCATTTTTTGAAATTCCTTTTGACATCTTCCACTCCCACTTTCATTAGTTATTTTGGTAATTTTTCGGTTTTGATCTACAGCTTTTCGTTTTTCCGTCAGCGCAGCTCAATTGCTTAAAACTCACACCAGCAACTTCCGTCTTCTTATATCTTATGCAAAGTTGAAAAGTCATTGGCGCATTCAAGCGGCAGAAAGAAAAACTTTCTGACAGAAGGTTTGCGCAACTTATTGGGTGCTCGTGACGTCAGACGAAAGATCTTGGGGGAAATATAACGAGACCTCGAGATAGGATTCCCAAATTAATTTTCCTTCTCTCCGAGATGAATCTGCCAAATTGCTTGTGGAGAAACGGGTTTCTCAATTCGTTTGAGGTGAGCGCTCAAGAACAACGACGATAAGAATGCATTCTCTGCCACATGAATGCCTGAGAACGGATATATTTTCAGATATCTGAAAGCTTAAAGACAAAAAATATATTCAATATGAAAATTTTATTTGAAAGTTCTAAATTCATCATAGATTGAATACAAATTCTGAAGACACTAAAATTTCGGCACAAAAATACTCACTGATTCTATGACGATTGGACAAAACATAAATAGTAGGTATAGTTTGGGTATTATTTATTTCTGAATAAATCCTGGTACATAATAAATGCGTGGTAAGCATTCTTTAATTCTCCCTGGAAAATATGAAGAAGATCTCTCCTAGCCGCGAAAAATAATACAAAACTAAAATTCAGGGCCCGCTACACAGAAATAAAATGTGCTTTTTTCATTGTCGATAGACGAACTTGAAATTTTCGTGTAGTCATACTGAATATTAAGTTCTAGTTTAATTTTCAGCGTTGGTGGAGTAGAATAGTGAAAAGACTGTGATAATGCATTGACATTTCAAAAATACTATCTCCATAAACTGAAAATGGTTAAGCGATAGCCAACCTCTTATTATTTTACTACCTCATACAGAAGCTTTTGTTCATTATGAATGTTGAATAAAGCTTTATTATTAGTTTTCAGGACCTAGCTTAGTTTCTAGCCCGGCCCCTCGAAGAGGCGCCGGGCTGGACCGGTTGGACCAAATCTCATCATTCATGGATTTTTTAATGAACGACCAGGCACCGATACGAGTCAGGACTGGGTGGCGTCGAAATGGATTCAATAGTCTCAGAAGAAATCATTGATTATTATCATTATCATTATATATCTTTACATATAAACCCATTAGAAAACCATAATTAACAAAAAACCATCGAACACCTTATTCAGCCCAGCCCTGTACCGATTTAAGGTTCAATAAAGGAACAGCGAAAAATCTGAGATTCTATACCAATTTTAAATTCTCAGAGATTTGAGACAGAATAGATACTGAATATCTAATGCATCTTTTGCATTCATCACGTGATTCGTTTGCAGCAAATTCATGTTATTGCTGATGATGCCCACATGAGCCCGAGACTTGTGCGTGGATGAGGTGAATGATTACACATAAATGCCTGACGGTGAAGCGGGATTCGAACCCACGACCACTAAACGACAGCAAGCTGAAGTTGCGACGCCCCAACCAACTGCGCTAAGCGGCCCGCCAAATCTGGATAGGTACTGAATATCTATTTAGTAGAGATGGGTCGTACTAGGTTTTTCTGATACTAAGTATTCCGAGTTCTAGTACGTTCTAATACCTATTCCAAATACCTGTTCCAAAATACTAGGTAGTATTTTATATTAGCTAGTTTGCCAGAGTAAGAGAGTACACGTACAAGAGAGTATCGTACTGCGGTACTGGTACTACTACTGTTTCTCGCGTTAAATACAGCACGAATCTTTATTACTCACGTTAAATAGAGCACGAATTTAATTATTGAGTTGCTCTCAGATGTGCTGTAGCGAAATGAGACGCGGACGGCAAGACTCGAGTCTTGAGACGCTTGAGTAACAAACGACTCGTACTCAAGTACTCAAGAAGTATTTGTACTGGAAAAGTATGCGCGTACGCCATACGCGACGCAACTAAGCATGCGCCTACAATCGAGTATAGTGAATAGAGAGAGAGAGAGAGAGAGAGAGAGAGAGAGAGAGAGAGAGAGAGAGAGAGAGAGAGAGAGAGAGAGAGAGAGAGAGAGAGAGAGAGTTAGAGAGTGGGCGAGAAAGAGCGAGTGAGTAGTTGAATAGTTCTATAATGAGAAATGTGCTACTGTGCAACTGCAAATTACAAAGCTCCACTCCCACTCCGTAAATTGGAGTGGGGACTTGAAGTCACTGCTCGTACTGAAGTCGCGTAGTTTACTAGAAATACTCAAAGATATCTGAGTATTTTGTTCTTCGAATACTAGGTGCTAGTCCGTACGTTCAAATACTCAGTAAAAATACATGTTCCAGTAAATACGCCTCATCTCTACTATTTAGTATTTATATCATTATTTAACTATCCATTCTGTGGCTGAGATGTGGACCTCGTGACAGTCTGTAACAGTTTCGTTCTGAGTAGTCATACAACAGTTTCCACAGAGAGACAATGATACAGTATTTTTGCTGACTTCCACCAAATTAGGTTACAATTTTTTATAAATGAATTTCGATTTGATTTTAATCCAATCAAAATCGACGGGCCACAAACCGACGTACATCTAATTAATTTTGTTGGGCATCATTCGACCTCTTCCTGTTTGCACAAATTAAGCGAGCTTTCATTCAATAGGAAACAAAAAAAACAAAAATAAAACCACCGACGGATTTTTCATCAACGTTGATTGTTGGTCCTGTGGGTAAAAAGTTCGATATGTTTCGATATGATTTCGAGCAGCAGCAAAATCAACAAAGAGAAATGAGAGGATGGACGCTGAGGGCTGTTCACATCATGTTTAGTGTGACATGGGCTTCCAGCCTGTTCAAGTGCGGCTCTGTGGGTGTCGAGTGGCCAGGCGGATGTACATCACTCACTGCCGGCCCTCACACACTACCTTGGCCACTCATCCAATAACAGACCTCACTTGCACTACTCTCAATTCATCTGCTATCACGTTTTCGTTTTTCCCGCTCTTTCTTCCCGCTCTTTTTACGACGTCATTTCACATTCTCATTTGCACACAATCCTTACAACAAAGCTTTGTCGTTGTAATTACTTGATCATAGAGTCGTTTATTACAGAGTGCTGCGACAATTAAGTGCTCCAGATTGAACAAAGAAATCTCTGACTTTTTATGACGTCAAAGAGAGCTTTCAGAGAGGAAGGTGATTGAGGGTGAGGATAAAGATAGAAATACTGAAATACTGCTATTATGCTATATATGCGCTGATGCCTGTTGGACAATGAGATTCATGAGATGTATTATTCATTTAAAAAGCTTTCGCCTCTTTTATCATTGTAATTTGAATGTTATTGGAAAATACTAAGACACCTAAATGCCTGGGGTTGGACTTTTTCAGATATCAAAAAGCCTAATACCCGGTTTTTAGTCGTTCAGTAGCTATATTGATTCTATAGCGGCCCTAAGGCTTGTTTCACACATACCTGGCATTCAGATCCGGTGACCTGACCATACCCACCAGTCAGGTAACCGTTTTCGTTTACCCTGCATAATTACATTTTACTTTGATGATTTCAAAAATGTGTGAAGCGCTCCATATGATACAATGTTCCTACAGCTGAGTAAACAAAACCGGTTGCCCAACTGCCGGGTATGTGTGAGACAAGCCTTAGGGCCGCTATCAAATCAATAGATACTGAATGATTAAGAAACCGGGCAGTAATCTTATAGAACCTTATTGGACTTATAGAAGATAATAGCTAGAATATTCTAGAACAACTTAATAGGCCTCATTGAGGCTATAAAATTTCCAAATAAGATCATTTATTTCAGATTCTTAAATTCAAATAAGATGGTGTCGTAGTTTTAGTTATCAGTGTAGTTTCACATTCTCATTCATACATAGGTGATATTCACTCTTCAGTCTGTAAGTATTTTGAATTCCATCCAGTTTTCTATTTGCTCTCGAATGACCGAGTAGTACAGCTTCTACAACAATAGAGCTCGAATATTTCACGAGCAGTCGTGCCTCATACTCGTATAATAGAACTCTATTCCATTCAAAACTATTGTGAATTCGTATTTTAATGCTGGTCGATTTTGGTTGTTAGAGTTGAGACTGAAACATTCTACCGTAATAATAATTTTAGTACATGTTATATGCAAATGCATGCCACCTGCATATGAATAGGCAACAAACACCCAGAGATGGGTGACAGTGACAGTAGATGTCATATTGCTGTCAGTTATCACACTCCAAACTTCCATACAAAATGGATTAATCTCTTGCTTGTGCCAGACTAATTGTTCGTTCTGTTTTGTACTCTGTTTCACTAGATTTAAAGATTTGTTTTAAATCCTTCATTAAACATAATCAAGCTTTCCTATTACAGCTGCTTCATTATTTTTAACCACTTTGACTGCTAAGTCACAGCCCAAGTTTTTAATCCAATTTTTATAATTTTAAATGTACATCCTACATGCAGTGCTCCAGTTAAATTACAATTCCATCCGTTTAAAATAGCACTGGTTATCTCAATCTGCTGGAGCACACCTCTTGTGTAAGAACAGGTTTAAGAGAAGCTTTTACAAGATTTGAAATTAATTTTATTAACACCGGGTTCAAATAAATGGTAACATCAAAAAATTAACATCTTACAAATCAGGTCACACTTACATTTTCATTTTTTTTTAAAGTACAAGATACAATATGACTTAATTCACAGCTTTTCGTTTCATATTTTCATACATTTCATACATTACAATGTCAACTTTCCAGTAACATAAATACCACTTATACTGTTGAATAGTTTAATTAAAAGTTACTCTCAAAATTTTACTCAACTTTGAAGTAGCCCATGGGGAAAATCGAGCTTGTTTGCAGAGCAAAACAAATGTGCGTATTGCACCATCCATAATGTTAGGTTCACTTTTGATGGACACTCTATTGTCTCCATAGATTTTTGAAAAGTTTAATCAGGAACTCAGATAAATGCATAAGTGGTTATGTTGGAAGTTCAACATTCAAATAGACAATATGGGTATTTCAAAGGCTTCAATAACATCAATAAATTTATAATCTTTGAAAATTTGATATGAGACATTCTATCCGATAATTTGAAGGGTAGAAATGATATGTTTTAGATTATTTTTGTAGACTACGATATGCATATTTTTTTCAAAATATTCTCCTTATAAAAATAATATCATATTAATTCATTTTACTTAAAAATTAATTCTAGAAATTTAACTTCATGCTGAATTGGAAAAAGTATCTGGATTCGAAATAAAAATGTACTATAAAATAACTGAACAGAATAATAGATGATATTGAAAGAATTATCTGGAAGATCTGCATGCTTTAAAAAACTTTGAGTGACTTAAAAAATAAAATAAGCAGAGTACTAACTCTCTTCTATCTCTCGTTAACCTCAATATTGCACCCAGTTGATTTCCTCACTTATATTGCATTAAAAATAACTATATTTAAATGAAATGCTTTATAATTATAATAAATTGAAAGTAGTTAGAATAAAAACCCTGATAAGTAGGATACAGTGGATTCAAATAATGAAGCGAAATGCAGAAATATTGTCTTTTGAACTGAGTTAACAGCTTTCCAAATTCTAAGAACGAGAATTATTATCGGTCTGTCGAAAGAGAATTTATGAAAATTATCATTATATCTCTTCCTTTAAATCATTGCACAAGGTAAATAGGTACACCATGCTGGTGAATTCCATATAATATGGAAGAACTGGAGACTGTGGGATATCAAATAAAAAGTCAAGTAATTAATTGGATCAGAAACTAATTATGCAATCTATAAATTAATGTTGAAACTAATCTGAATGAGAAGAAGCACTGAATATTTCAGCGATATTTGTTTCATAGAAGAACCACAATATTACACCTTATATGGTCACGAGTGAAAATTTCGTAAAGTTGAATTACAGCCCCTAATTGGCCCACAAATCATTTCGTACAAATATAATGGAAATATATTGCTTCGCCATATTATTGCGATTGTTAATTCAAATTTCTGTCAAATGCAAACTTGAATTTCGAATTTGTGATAAATTGAATTGGTAATTAGAGGAGAAACGTTACGATATGCAGACCAAAATTATTGTTTACCAAATTAGTATCACTATGAACTTCCATTATGATACTGTGACTCATGTACGGGCCTACATAAGTGAATGGATAAGTTTATTGCCATAGAAAATACGGAGACAAATGGCACAGAATCAAACGAATAGTATGACAATAAATAAATAATTATGGTTTCAACAAACCGACGTTAGTTCTAGGTGGCTCTTCAACCCAGCTAAACTTATTTTGTGCTTTTTGTTTATGTTCAACTAAATCTGAGCTCCTCTTTATTACCCAAATTTTGTTAACTGTATAATCCCATTAACATGATAAGCTTTCTATTGTTTTAAGTACGATTCAACCATCTATTTATTGATCAGTCATATAATGTACTGTGTATTGCATATAAATATTGTAATGTATATTGCATTATACTGTACACTCTACTTAGGATTTAAACATTCTCCATCACATTTTATTCGCCTTCATCATAAATTATTTTACCCCAAGAAATTGATAACATCAGAAACCCAAAAATTGAAACAAAATAAAAGTGAATATCAAACATTACAACAGACTTTAAATAATATCGATTGACTGATGTCGATCATGTGTTATTTTAACTCAGTATTTTGAACTCTTACCAATTGCCCACAATATTCCATATTGTACAATGATAATTGCTCTCAAAGGAAAATGAATTTATCTTTCATATTCACAGATTAACTAGAAAATTAGATACAAATATGATATTTCTCGGATTGAAAAAATAATTGAGATCACAAAATTAATATTGATAGGAGTACAGTACTCCCAGGTATTAAGATATTCCCAGGCTATCAAACATACATGCATCTTATTGCACCTGGCAACCCTGGCACTTTTGAGATGACCTCTTCCATAATGTATGGATTTCTGCAAGTGGGTGAAAAGAAGTCATAACCCTTGAATCATAAAACTGCAGTAGCTCCGTGAATGAACCACTCGTCCTACAATGTGTATAATTTAGGCGAGTGGAAGGAATAGAACTTTTTTAGTAACTTTCTCATCGTGAAATAGAATTTCTCTTCAAATTTTTCCTGGAGCTGGTTGAATATATTTTTTTAAATTTAAGTAGTTGAATTTAGTTGCAATATATTAATTTACATCGTTATAGAGAAATCAATAGCGTCACTCTGTTATATATGAACATTTTTACAAAATCAACTCTACTCCAACATTAAACTTTCGTGATAAGGGTTCTTTTTGGAATAAAATGACAGGTAAATTGAATAAATACAGTACAGTGATTGGTTTTCATCCTGAGTGCGCAACAGAAATATAAATTTCGCATGTCTGTTGACATTTCGTCGATTCTCATAAAGCAACGAATCACAATGTCAAAAGCAAATGTTTACTTATTCCAATGATGATGAAAGTTCAATTTCAAACCAATTCAGATCTGCCATTTGAATAAACAAAATTAGAATTTCTAGCTATATGTAAGAGGGTTTTAGATTCGATGTCGTACTCTACCTGACTTTATTTTCCAGTCTTCTTGTTATAAAGTCTTTCCCTTAGGTTTCATCCGAAGAGTTGATGGCATTCTAATTTTTCCCATCGTGAAAGAGTCCTACTTGAACTCATCCATCATAATCCCGTATGCATTAAATAATGTTGATTCATAACGGAAAAAAGTTCAGTTCCAGCTTGGAAATAAAACTTGGGACCAACGTTATCGCAGTTGCGATATACAGTACACTTCTCAGGGAACTCAAAAAAGTTAAAAAATTCAGATTATTTGTTTAGTGGAAAGCAAATCACTAGAAATATATTATTTGCTCTTCACATTGACCCCTTGATTATAAAAATAGCCTGAATGCTAAATATTTTTTCAATATAATGATCACCTTGACTTTTCCACGATTGTCTTTCATAACTGACACAAATGACATGACACAATGTGTCAATTTTAGACGAGCCGATAAACTTATCATCCAGTCTATCGTTTACGTTAATAATGATCAATTTTTATGGAAATCGTATAAAATCAAAGATTTTTCAGCCTAAACTACCTTGTTGAAATGCGATTATCCCTAGGAAGTTATCCATAAACAAATATTCAATTTGTTGCTCCCTAATATGTGGAAATGTACAATTTTCTTATAAAAATAAAGATAATTCTGTTGAATAGCTTTTGGAGCTCAGGCGATTACATACGATAATTAGTTTTCCTTAAACTATTATTTACAATTTCTATACAATTCAATATATTGCATCGAAATACAACTTGCGATAGATATCTGTTGAACAGTTGAAATCACAAAATTGTGAAAATCATCTTGAAATTTAGAGGAGGTACGGCAATACTATCCTAGTAGAATAATGATTTTGGAAAAGTATAATTTCTTCCTTAAAAAACTGTTGGGTCTTATAAATTATAATTTTATATTCATCATAAATACAACTTGAATTTCACATTACTTTGGTGAGAATCTTTCCACATGTAAAAAAAGAGGGTAAACCTTTTTCATGGGATTAAAGGTTGCTAGTTCCCTTTATTACCATTACCACAGTAGAGATACTAGCACAACAAGTTTAAATGGAACTTATCTATTGGAATGGAATCAAAGCTCGACTCACTCTCGAGGTTACAGGGCTTTATAGTGTATAAAAAATTGTGACCGACAAACAACGCTTTCATAGCAGTCTCTCCATTTCTTCGGATGTTTCTTCACTACACGAAGATTCCTCTTCATCGTCTGTGTGCCCGTTGGGGTTCAAAGCACTGTCATCTCCCGACCAGTGCTCGAACTCTTCTTTGTGGTGCTCAAGCGCCATCAGCGATTGAAAAAGACTGTCACAGGCTCCGCATCTGCAATGTGAGAAATTTCAAATTGTTTAAAAGTAAAAGTGAATTGTACAGATAGCAATCGGCTGTAATATGATACGATAGACTAAATTCCTATATTTTATCACTCCATTGTGCGAGAAAAATGAACAAAAACAGATAAGTACGAATAAACACAAGTTAACATGAATGAAAACCAATGAACGAGATCAATGTATCGACCTCAAAGCAACGAAAAAACATGAATTGAAACCAAATCAGTAGATAATCAGACAAAATCAGGAGTCCAGTTGCCTGAGTTACGGTGGACATTTAATCAGAAAGTTTTGTTTTTGAAGTACAGCCCCTTTTTTAAACTGGTGTATCTCAATTGTTTGTTATCACAGAAGAAAACTGTTGGTATTTTGTTTGGATCATTGGTTGTTTTGTTAAGAATCAAGTCAAGTCTTCTTGATTTGGAAAAAAGAGTTTGATAACAAGAATAAGAGTTTGATAAGAAGAATTATAGCTACAAAATTTTTAAAAAAGGTCTTGAAAATATTGTCCAAAGTTGATAAATGTGCAGTGAATTTTCAAGATTGTGGATAAAGCACAGGGGTAGGGATGATGAAAACTCAAAGCTCTTTCCTCCCATAAAATTAAAATAATAATATAGTCCTTCTTCTTTGAGTGCCTATCTTTTCCGGATGTTGGCTATCAGTAAGGCTAGCCTGACCCTGTTGGTGGTGATTCAGAAGAGTTCAGCCGATGATTTGCAAAACCATGTCGCTAGACTTGCCAACCATGACATTCTTCTTCGACCCAATTCCCTCTTGCTATTGATCTTGCCCTAGAGGACTTCCTGAAGTAGCCCATATCTATCTGAATTTCTCTTTGCCTAAATTATCTTGTGAATTATTTTAAGGAAGAGTTCCAAGAGATGTCTTATTAAAATTATTGTTTTTACAACACCGCAGATTTTGGCACTTACTTTTTTGGGAAGTGTGATAAATTCTGACTCCAGTCAATCCACTGGAATCACTCCTGATGAGAAGATGTTATTAAATACTTTAGTCAGCCATTTGATATTATCTTCATTTAGCAACTGTAAGAATTCTGCCTCTATTTGGTCTGGTCCAGCTCGTTTTTGGACGTTTTATAGATTCTACTGCTCTCCGTGATATTTTTAGATCTCCATCTAAGCTCTTCTTTAGAGTTTATTGAATTTTTGTGCTTAAAATTTCTGATGCTGCTTCTAATGGATTTTTAAATTTCTGGCAATCATAACTCATTCTCAGCTTTTTTTTTTTTTTTTTTTTTTTTTTTTTTTTTTTTTGAGGATGAAGCCCACATAGGTCTTAGACCTGTGCGTGGGTAATGAGTTGGATGATGGTGATTTATGAGTTGGACCTACAGTTTTAGGTGGGTTCCGAACCACCGGGAAGTGATTTTCAGCAGAGAACAGTGTCTTTTTTGCTGGCCAATCTAATCGGTCACCGTTACAAACGGGACCTACGAGAACGCAGCTTATCTATCTGATTGAACAGATACCTGCTACGGCTCGCGGCTATCACTTCCCTGAATATACGGCTTTAATACACCAACCAAGGGACAGTGATTTGATCCAATGTCAGCTCAAGGATATGTTTTGAAAGGAATACAGCTATCCCTGAACCTCTTACTCAGTAGCATGGGGAAGGGTAGAGAGGAAAAGGGTTAAGATAGTCAGTGCAGGTGGAAAATATGGGATTACCACTTTTTTGCTGAGTGTCTGGAGGGTCGCAAACCTCAGAATAGCAAGATACGTAGGGTGTAATCAAAGTTTACTTATAACAAATTTCCAATTTAAACCTCTAGAGACTGGACTATGATTACCCGTAAACGAGTAAATACGAATAAGAGAAACTAAACACACAGAAACACAAATGAACAGACTCAAGAACGAATAAGCGCAACCTACTCGGAAAATAAGAGAAAACTATAAATGAACGAACACTTAGCACAAATAAAGTGATGATGAGTAATCTAATATCAAAACTGACACTGTATTTCAATTAAATATTTAATTCACACTCACTTTAACTGGAGATACTGGAGGAATATATTTCACTTCTGATGCCTCACATTTCGCCTCAGGCTGACGAAGCTTCTTTTCAGAAGTGAAATGCACTCGTCCAGTGTCTCCAGTTAACGTGAGTGTAAATCATATATTTAATTTAAATACAGTGTCAGTTTTGATATTAGATTGTTCATCAAGTATTTCGTCATGGAAAACATCACAGATGATGATGAGTGTTCACCATTTTTTATCACGAGAATAACTTATTCGTGAATAATGTATGGAATGCTTTTGAATATTTTCGAATGAATGAATGAAAATGAAGCAACGTTTTTCAGAATCAGGACTATGAGTTTTTTCAAATAAATACACAGTTATCATCATTGCAACACACTTGTTAATCGTTGAACTTGAACAATTATTTTTTACTCAAACAAAAAACCCATGTAAACAAGCAAAGTAATAATTTTGTATGCAGCTTGATTTAAACAGCGTTGGATTCAAATAACGATAGCGTATGGTGTAGAAGCTAACGACCACTTTATTTCAGTCCTTGCAAAATGGTCTCAATTTAGGGGCGGGACTATTCAAACCTCGTTCTCGAGGCGCAGTATTGACTTTTGGAGGGAGAGCTGCCCCTTGTAATTGCCATTCATAAACAAATCCAGTGTTTAACTTATTATTCAAATAAATTCGAGCTCCAAAATTTTATTTGAATAAATTTGACCGTTGAAAGCTTTGCATGAAACAAATTCGATGGTTTTCATTATCAGAGAACATCCCTCATGTTTAAGACTAATAATGGTTGTAACATTGGTTTTTAATGCTGCCCTTTATAAAAGCTTTACACGTTTAGATGCTCGTTTTCTCTCCCCCTTTTTCCAAGTTTACCCCAATTATATCAAGATTTAGCGCAATGTATCTTCTGAATTGAGAAGAAAGAAATTTAAAAGAGTGAAAATTGAGATTGAAGTTCACAATAATATTATAATTTCTTTACTGAACGTTCATTAATGGCCATTCATCGCTTAAATTATATCTCTGCGTCTGATATTATTTTTGTGTGTCTTTTATCAATCTTAATTATTATTATTGTATTCTATTGATAATATTAGTGGCAGCAACTCATTTATTTTGGCAGCCACATCAAGTCAACAAATGTGAAGCTGAAGTAAGTAATACATGGTAATGTTTTGTCTTAAAAGCTTTTTTTATTTAAACTGTTGATCTGCTAACATGTTATTTTTGTTAAACGCTTTTCCAAGAGCACGAATCTATTTGGAAAATGGGAAAATGAATGTGATGTCGATGCTCCCAAGCTCATTCAAATTGTCAAGGGAAGTTCGACAGTTTGCAACGTGTTAATTAATCCAGCATCCATCTAATCTTCCGAATCGAATAATCAATCACCAATGAGATTGATTGGCCGCAAGCCTGGCCAACCATGATGATACCATCCCCTTTTCTGTACAACCAGGTACTCTAATTAACTAATTGCTTTCCATTAATTGAATCATGTCAAAGCGCATGTGCAAATATTAAAACCAGTAATGGCTGAAGAACAAAATGAATGATTTATAGCATTTTTGTATTATTTCTAGTATCAAAATAATCAGTACAAATCTTGTTTTATGTCTTATATTCTTGACAGCTCACAGATATTCTTTTCTGTTTTCTGTCTTTTCTTTTATGGAGGATGAAGCCCACATAGGTCTGAGACTAAAATAAATCTTTTTTTCTCTAGAATCTATTATTTATTAATCTAGAAACAGTTTTCTTTGCTAAATCTGCTAAGTTGGTCTATATATTTCTAATATTATTGTGTTTTCTCTAATGAGTGTCAATTTCACAAATTTTTTTAACTCTTTTTATTTTTCAATTTCATAAAAAAATTAATTGTAATGTCATTGTTTTTTCACGCATGCATTATGCTATTTTGTAACAGTTTTTCTTTCCACTTATTCACTTTTATTACTATTGTATTTTGTTTATTGCTCTGTCTTCTTTCAATGCATTTTATAATATGTGAGTGCTGAATGCTCCTCCATGCAGACGTGATCTTTATCACTTGCATGGCAGTATATTTCTGCTATTTGTAAACTATACGTTAGTTACCAAGATTATTATTATTATTATTATTATTATTATTATTAATGTACAGTGTTACTTGTAAAAATGTGTAATGAAGCTTTTGTATATTCATTATGCAGAAATAAAGATATTATTATTTTATTATTAAACATTAAAGAATATTAACATGTAGCCTTTCGTTGGTTACTAGTCCAATTCCATTGAATCTAACCTTTAAACTTATACTTAACTTTTTAAATTTTATTCGTAACATCTTTACATTATATTCATGTCTGTTCCTCACCCTGATCGATGAACCTGAACATAATCATGCATAGTATCAAAAAAGAGAAAATCCTATTGACTCAGGTATTGAGAAACACCACGAATGGAAAAAAGTAATGGAAAAAAGAAAGAGAACTCTCAACTGGTTGGAGCTTGGGAGTGGCATACGAGTGATCGATTGACACTCTCGTCCAGGTAGTTTTTATTTTCGTCTTTCGGTTCGAGAAGAAATCCTGGCTAAAAAAGAAATGCCGTGAGGCTTTGAAAGCAGGAACGCAAAAATGTTATGTTCTTTCTCTCACCCGAAATGCCTCTTCTTCTGTTGGTGTTGCGAGAGTTGGCGTGGACTACAAAAGGATCGATCACAGACGTTACAGGTGAGAGACTCTTCTGAAAAAGGAAATAGGAAAATATTTCAATTTCTTCTCCTTGCAGGCAGAATATTCGAGAAAACTCCATTATTGCAAAAATAATTCATTCAGTGTCTTCGAGAACAATAAATTTCGCTAAACAGTCGTATTGAATATTGGAAATCGTTTCTATGGAAGAATTCTATATTAGTTGAGAATCAATGTTGAAAAATATATAAAGTAGATTTTTGTAATTTCAGCTGTATTTCTGTTAGCTATTTGAAAGATATTTGAAAGCTGATTTGCATATTACCGTACTCGTATACAGGAAAGATAATAAACTACAATATTTAAAATGCTCATTATACATTTGGAATTGAGGAACAAGAATTTTTAACAGTACTGTAGTCATTTGGAAGTTCAAGCAGTGTTTAAATATCACTCCCAATAATCAATAACATAACCACATCCAGGACATTTTCACTCAACATAGCTTTTGATATCATATTTTATCTTGAACATTATAAAATTTGTTTTACAATTAACTTTTTATGGTAAATTCAACGACTTGCAGGGAACTTTAATTAAGAATAAATAATATTAATACTCACGAAGGCTGAAACCTTTTTCGAATCGAGAGATTCATCTTCAACAGTTGAAAATGAATCTTCACGATTCGGAAACGTTTTAGCCTTCGTGAGTATTACTACTATTTTCTATGCTCATTTCAAATTGACTGCTAGTCGTTGAATTTGCCATAAAAAGTTAACATTAACAACGCAGGTCGAATATTAATATAATCGAATATAATATATATAATTATATAATAATTATTATATGATTATTATGAATATAATATAATATAATTATATCGAATATAATAAGAAACAAGAAATCCAAGAAATTTCTAATATATTAAAACTGACACTGTATTTCTATTTAATTATGATTTTTACTCACTTATAGCTTATAGGCTACTGGAGATACTGGAGGGATGCATTTCACTTCTAAAGAGAAGCTTCATCAGCTTGAGGCTGATGTTGATAAAGCTTTTCTTTAGAAGTGAAATGCATTCCTCCAGTATCTCCAGTAGCCTATAAGTGAGTAAAAATCATAATTTAAATAGAAATACAGTGTCAGTTTTGATATTAGATTGTTCATCAAGTATTTCGTCATGGAAAACATCACAGAAGAGAAATTTCTCAAGCAATTGTATAAGTGGCATTTCTTGCTTTAGATACTTTCGAAGCTTTTAATTTTCCAATGAAAAACACACATCGTCAGGCTAAGTATTGAAGGTAATCCAGAGACTCCTAGAGCAATCTAACGACTTGATTCACAAATAATATCAATAAACAAATTTAGAGCTCATACAAATCTCACAATTTGCAATTTTTAATAGTAATAACTACAATTCTGATTCCAATGTCAAATGTTAGATTCAATCTAATGGCGCGAGTTTTCGCGGAACCTTCCTTAGCGCGAGTGATCCCGGGTAAACGTGATTTGAACAAGTGGTGTGACGGTAATGTCCAACACCAACGCCTCCACCATGGTGACGGTGAGTCAAATATAGGATCTTATAATTAATGGTGAATAACCAAATGAATTGCTCTTCAATCGTTTGGATTGGAGACAATCAATCAATGATGGCTAGACTTGAAAAAGTTCGGTTTTAATATTGATTTATCAAATCTTTTGGTATTGATCAATTCGTTTAGTTACCTCACGCAAGCACCTCCACCAGTGTTTTTTTTTTAAGGTAAAGAAAAACACAAAACTCAAAATATGAAAATAAATCTTTAAATCACACAATGTGTTTGAATTTTCTGAGAAAGGATGAAAATTAAAAGAATCAATTCGGAAATTAAATAAATTGAATTTTATTATAATTATTTTAATTTTATTTGTTTGATTCAATAAAAAATAAATAAATATTCATAACAAAAGAGAAGTGCCTGCTAATCAGATTGAACATAAAAAAGAACAGAACAATTTTAAATGATTTACACAAAAATGAAACAAAACAAATTCGAATAAGTTCCATTAATGTTTTTTTATCCTATTTAAATCTTTTTTTAATTTGAGGAAATCGTTCTCTCTAAAATACTGTTGTTAATATTATTTGGTTATATTTATTATTTGAAAAATTATTTGAAAACTGTGAAAATATTATTGTGAGGTGAAAGAGAATATGATTGCAAAAATAAGAAAACTTACGTTACTTGAACGGACTCCTGTAGGGTTAGACTAAGACCAGTGTTGTCGCAACCGCTGCTGCACAAGAAGTGTGCGTTTTTCGGCTGGTTGGGAATTTGGTCAGCGTAACTGCTGAGTCTTTAATTTTTTGTATTTGAATGGCTTGAACGACTTGCCAACTTTTTTCGAGAGAGAACGTTTTCCTCTTCTTGCTTTGCAGCCATCTATTGAAATCAGAAATTAAATATTCATCATCATCATCTTCACTACAAAGATTAGGTTTATTGAACCTGTTCCGGTCCCCATCTCTTCCTCGGTCTTCACACATCTCTCTTTCCTAAAGGTTTATAATTGTGCACCGCTAATGGAATTCTCCCATGTGGTATTCTGTTCAACTGGTTGCACCAGTTTCTTCTATTTTGTAATATTTTGTTATGCAGAGGTGGAACAGAAAAAGCTCTTCTTATTTCATCATTTCTTATTCTGTCCGTTCTAGTACAGCCAAACACACTTCTCAGAAACCTCATCTCTGCAGCTTGAATATTACTATCAATTTTTCTCGTATGGATCCAATTTTCGCTGCCATAGAGTAGAGTTGGGATAGCAATGGTGTTATAGAATTTTATTCTTGTATCCTGCCTTGTTTTGTTCTTCAGGTTACTGTGTATGTTGCCGCATATTATCTAAAACTCTATAATTTTATTACATACATCTTTTTCTACATCATATGTTATATTGCTGCCAAGGTAGTTGAAGTGTTTAACCTGCTCTATTATTTTCCCTTGCAACTCTATTTTTGTTCGACTTGGGTATTTTCCTTTGAAGGCCATTGTTTTTGCTTTCATAGTCGAAATTCTTAAACTATATTCCTCTGCAAATCTGTCTAACAAAAATACTGCTTTTTGTAACTCGTCCTCATTTTTCTGAATAATTACAAGATCGTCTGCATACATAATCGAATTCACAAACATCTGGGAAGAAAGCTGTTTACCTGAGTCAACGAGCGTTTTCCATGTACGTAACATGTCGTCCAAATAAATATTAAATAATGTCGGAGATATACAGCATCCTTGACGAACTCCCTTGTTAAATATTTAAAATATAATTTTTGTTGAGTGGATTCTGTCACTATTGTGACAGTGGTTACAGAAAAGTTTCCTTCTAGAGCTTTTATACTTATTGTGGAGATATTCCATAAATCCCAGGAAGAGTAGCATATGACGGAAACTCCGCTTAAATCATGGATTGAACAGATCACGCACAGTTACAGTTGTTTTATGAAACTTTTTGACTTGTATACTTTTGGTTATATAGGCTACTACTCCAGAAAGTTCAAACAGAACACGTGGCTCAACGCCAACATTCTAACAGTAAAAGTTGCTCATCCTGATGAGTTTGTTAAATCAGGAGTTGGATCATAAAATCCCCTGCCGTTCCTCTTTAGGAGCTCCAATTCTTAGATGGAGATGGATGAAAAGCTTGATGCAAATTGATTGGGAAAATGTAGATGAGAGGTATACAGGGAGAAGGAATTTTATTTTTCAAGTCCCATTCGTAACGGAGCCTAAGTTAGCTCATGTTTCTTTATTGCGAGAAAAGCTCTCACTTCATCATGCAGACACCATGATCGAGTTTCAACGTGAATAAATCAAGTTATTTGCATGATTTAACATTCACGAGAAATTTGACACCAGTATGTTACAATCCTGCAAGCCAGTATTTTTATTTCACGCTCTATTTTATGGACCGGGAAGAATGTTGTACGATATCGTATGACTATGTTCATCAATGCTCGGTGAAAAAAAACTAATAACATAATTATGTAATGAGTTCTTTATTATTCCAATTGGAAAAATTATCGAAGATATGGATCAAATCCAGTTTCTTCGATAATCATAGAAATGTTATATCTTAGAAATGATAAGACATTTACATTTACTGCACATTTACAATTACAATTAATTACAGGATCACAATCACTGACTGACCAACTCTGTCATTAGATAAATTTCAGTGACCATGACTACAAATCTTTAAAGATTCGATGCTACTTGTCTGAAAAATGTCTGATGCTATTTGAAGCTGAAAAATTGGCCTAGAATTGATTGTATTTTCCTTACAGTATTTTGGAGCTGTTTAACAAATAAAAATCTATTTTTTAAAGCTTCATGGTTGGAAATTCAAGTTTACTCCATGTTCAAGTTCAGACTTGATTGAAATGATTAATTCAAATTGGAGACTTTATGTGAGATTAACATATGTTACTGTGATATTAGTAACGCGTTTGATTTTATTATTCTGTAATTAGAAAATATTTAGGGTCAGCTTCCTGACAGATTCATCACATGATATTGAGTCCAACGTTTTGGACTTAATGTCCATGGTTCCCAAATCTTTTTGCTGGTATAGGTTATGTGGGTTTTCTTAGAATATAAGTCGGAAATTTCGCAGAAGTATTTTTTTATAGAAGTAGGGTTTCCTCTGAAAGTCGAATAGAAATATTATATTTATTTTAGAATCTGATACCCCTTTTACGGTAGCATCTGTTGGAGAAGAGAGAAATAAGGACTTCAGAAAAATTCTGAATAACAAAGCTTCTGTTATGAATAAGACATAAAAATTATAGAATGAAAACTGAAAATTATAGCTGAATATTGTGGCATCATGATTAGGCTTGATTCAAACACTGACACATCTCAATTGCAATATTCACTCTTCAAGTTTAAACGATTGATCAATTATTAATGCAATTAATTATTATTGATCATAACTGAATTGGGATTTAGCTATCCGACTAGTTCAAGATACTAGAACAAGATTATAAAGACTCAATTTCCAGCCTAAGATTAAGATTTTGATATTCTCCCTAATAGCACAGCTATTTTAGAATCCCTCAAAGAACCAAAATGGATGAACGTAATGAACTGCAACGCTATCAGGAGACAATTGAATAAAAAGCGTCGATTCCTACAAAGAAAATGTCGGTGATTGAAAAACGGAGAAGAGTTCTCCGAATTTGTGAAGTAGAGTGAAGTGAGCTTTTCATCTTTGAAAGAGTTGTAATGAGGCTTCTCCCCCACTTTGTCGTGCTTTGTTCGGTCCCATCAAATCTCATTATCGGCTCGTTCAGTCTGATGTACTCTGCTGAGCTGAGAGAGCCTCGATAAATTTTGCTTGAAAAGGATTGATTCTATTATCATATATATCTCATCTGAAGAAAAGGAGCAATAAAATAAATATTTTAAAATTGCGAGGCATAACGGTTGAATGTACAACACATGTTAGGAATAGTGAAGTGAGAGTTCTACTTTAAGAAACAGGGAAGAGGGTATTCTGAAAAAAGGGTTGAAGCTTGATGAATGTCATAAATGAGTGATAGGAATATATTGGGAACCGAAATAAAAAGAGCCACATAAAGATATAGCACAAAGAGAAGGAAATAAAAGATAGCGTAGATGAATAGTAATTTATGAAGTATTTGTATTAGAATTTGTATAGGAGAAGTATCGGAAAAGTATAGAATATAGGAGAAGTATAAGAGAAGTTCAGGAGAAGTATTGGAGGAGTATAAAAGAAGATAGCAGTATCAACCATCCATCTATCGAAATATCTACAGTATGTGAAGTGAGAAGTGGATACCAAACATATTTAGTTACGACTCTATTAAAATTAAAGAGGTCTTTACAAGCGTATCAATCCTATAGCTGGTCCTTTTCGATGACAAACACTTGTTGATATACTCAGTCATTATTATTTTGATTTTTCCTCACTTTTTTCTTTTCTTTCACTCAGTCATTATTATTTTGTTTTTTCTTCACTTTTTTTCTTTTCTTTGTTAATATAGGCTACTCAGTCATTATTATATTGTTTTCCCTTTGCCTTTAACATCAACAACGAATAGATTGAGTTAAAAAGAAAAAAAGAG
Organism: Conomelus anceps; assembly: GCA_948455865.1. Classification (NCBI taxonomy): domain Eukaryota; kingdom Metazoa; phylum Arthropoda; class Insecta; order Hemiptera; family Delphacidae; genus Conomelus; species Conomelus anceps. The sequence goes on from OX418220.1 coordinate 20,850,389, forward strand.
GCTGTAGAGAAGTGGGAAAAATACATGCAGAACAAAATAAGAATAGTTGAAAAGCATATACATACGATGATCAAGGGAAAGATAAAGGGAAATTCTTCAGAAATATGAAGTATAAAAAGTACCCACTACTATAAAAACATCAGGCTCAATAAAAACTCAACAATCTATGAGAACTAATCATCCAACTATCCAAAGCTTTAGGAAGAATGTGAATAAAGAAAATCTGGAGAAGGAGTTCAATAAGAAATAATGGAAACTGAATGCTGAAAAAGAAAAAAATTCAAGTGAGGCTTTTTCTAATACTGTATAAGAAGGTTGCCGTCCTTTCTCAGGCAAAAGCTTGATAATTCACTCTCTCTGTTCTTTTTCATGACTTCAATCCCTTAATTAAAATTCAGCTGATGCCTTTGCTTCGTAATCTCAGTCTTCGCCGAGGGAAGTGTGATAGTGGGGAGGGGAAGTGGGATGCCAAAGAGGGGAGGAGTGACTGTAATGGAAAAGAGTAATCGCAATACGGAATTCGCCATTTCATGGTGAAACCACTCCCTCTCCAAGATCATTGCTAAAAAGGAAGCCAACAAATTCCCTCGAATTCCCAAGATCACCCATCCAATCTGCGCTCTCAAATAATACGATTTCTGTGAATTATGGTCAAGATTTCCTGCCCTCAGTAATTTATTGTATCCTAAGGCTGCCAGATTCTTGAATAATATCACAGTACTCATCAGTATGAAATATAAAAGCGCATTATTTCATACTTACCATATCTAATAATGACTCAGTGATTCTGTGCTAATAACTCATTACATAAACTAAATTATTTGAATAGATCATTTAATTATTTTTTAATAACTTTCATGATTATTTCTTCGATTTGTTTCAATTATGAAGCAAAAGATAACGTAATGGAAAATAAGTCTACACAAATGAGCTGAAAAATTACTGATCATGATACATTATATTAACTCATGAAATAATGGAGAGAGATCCTTTCTTCAATCAACTATGGTAATCAAAAGCGGAGGAATTATCAAGATAAAAATGTCTCAAATGGTCTAAATGTGTGAATCTTTCTATAGGTTATTAGGTGAAACCATGTTTTTAAACAAATCTATATCGATATGAAGCCTGTTTGGTATGGAACATGTGAAACGTATAAAGCTTGTGATTCAGTATGTTTGGATATGAAGCTTATTCGCTTTATTCAGAGCTAACACAAAGTATACTTTCTCCTTCATTATTATTATCTATCTTCATTGTGGTTCATATTCTTTCGAACTTCACTCTATGAATAATATTGCAGCTGAAAATATAGTTACTATGACATTTAAAGTTGTGATATATATATATACTTGTTTAATTTATTCAGCAAAAGATAAACCAATGAAGAATTTTATTATTCACTGATACCTAAAACCTAATGACGTAAGCCGTCGGCTACCATTTCATAAAATGAAATAGTTCTAAAACTAATAATCTAATATCAAAACGTACACTGTATTTCAATTAAATATGTGATTTACACTCACTTTAACTGGAGATGCTGGAGGAATGCATTTTACTTCTGAAAAGAAGCTAACTCAAAACTTATACAAGTATTTCTATCCAATAACGATACCATACTCATCAAATGGATTTATCAGAGTAGACCATTCTTCATCTGAAAATTCCTAGCATCGAATTATTTCACATTCTGCTGAAAATACTATTGGTTAATTTTTCAATAAAACATGATATTCTCTGAATATTGAGTCTCCATAGAGTTGAACTATCTGCAGAAACAGCATAACGAATGGAAAAACCACAAGATGTAAGTAGTTGTGGAAGGCGGTTTATAAAACATCATGATTTGTGGTGAACACAATGCGGGGATTGGAACATTTTTCATACGTATACGATGCGGGGATTGAAACATTTTTTTTTTCATACGTATCCGATGCGGGGATTGACACATGATTTTTTTTTCATACGTATACGATGCGGGGACTGAAACACAAAATATTTTCATACGTATCCGATGCGGGGATTGACACATTTTTTTTTCATACGTATACGATGCGGGGATTGAAACACAAAATATTTTCCAACGTATTGGATGCGGGGATTGACACATTTTTTTTTTCATACGTATACGATGCGGGGATTGACACACAAAATATTTTCCAACGTATTAGATGCGGGGATTGACACACTCATTTTATTTGAGAAAAGTAAGAAGCAAGTTCATTCGAGAATGAAGTTCGCATCGAAAACGTTTTTTCACAAAAAAGTGGTGATAGATTTGATGCGAAGCGTTTGCGCCAGTAGAAAGAGTTGTTGTGAAAAACCGCAGCAACCGCCTTTCTCTCGGAGAGCGAGAATGTATGTGCCAGAGAGCCGGTTCTTCATTTCTCTCTTTTCCGTCGTCGCAGTGTCTCCAGCAGACCTGATCTAAAAGCTCAGTTTCCAATTCACGTTAAGAAATACAATCATTTCTAGGACGTATGAGCCAATGATATCGTTTTTAATTTTATATAGCGCAGTTTCCCCAGTAGGCCTAGTCTGCGCGCTAACCATCAATTAACCGACAACATCATGTCCATAGTACTCTATTAAAATTTGAACATTTTTTTCCTTCAGATTATCAAAAGTGATACGATATCCTTTCTTTCTGTTGAAACTGTCCAAGTTTGAAGAATTCAAAACACTGATGTATCTATCAGGCAAGAATACATCAATTGGTGACCAATTCCTAGTTTCATACAATCTCATCACTACACGATACCCATGTTGTGTTTTTACTATGCGTGCACTATCAACGGGATAAACTTGTCCCTCTGTTAAATCACAAATATCCACAACATCAACGCACGTATATGACAAATTATTGAATTCGCTCACTGAAAAATCGGACACCATGTTGATTCTTGGTCAGCTCAACTTCAACTAGCAAGAATCGCCAACTGTCTGACGTATTTATTTTAAACAAATACCCATTTTTCTACTCCTTGTCTGTGAAAAATGATTTGGTATGTTGGATAAGATCGGAGCCGCATAAGTTTGCATTTTTCCACTAGTCATGGGTTCGAGTCCTACAAACCAAATCATTTTTTTGAAACATTTTTCTGGAAAAAATTAACTAACAATGAATAAAATAGGGTCTAAAATAGAATGAAATATTCGCATGTTTTGAGTACATTTTTTATTAAATCTCATCAGCATAATATTTTTTCTAAATCGATTTTACAAGAGAAGAAAGAGGTGTATATTGCATTATAGAATCATGTATTATTAAACAAAACGCACATGTACCATCTTCTACCGCCTTCTCCATTTCAAATTCCAATTTGACGTCAACACCACCAGTCTTCACACTATCTACCTGATGTGTGCAGTCTATCACATAAAGAGGAGTGTGAGATTCAAAAATTGCAGGAGATACAATGGGCTCAGGATATTTTTTCAAATAATATGAACGATTGGCCCTGCTAAACATTTCATATATCAATCTCATATCACCCTGAAAATTTTCATATGGATAAAATGCCGAATTTAAAAATAACTTTATATTTTTAACATTGCATTTGTCAAAAATAGAAGCATTCTTATCCATAACATTCCTTCGCCCAGTTTGAAATCCGATTACTATGAGCCGTGGCTTCTCCATCTGCGAGGTTGTGCGAACAGACCAAATATGTTTATTGGTCTTTGGTAAAACAGGATACTCGTGCAATTCCCACTTCCGAAAAGCCATTCTGATAGGTTTGTCTTGTTCAATAATTCTCAGCAGTGGTAGTTTTCTTTCATCCGATAGCTCAACAAACGGCATATGCCATTTAATTTTGGTTAACTCAATTTTCAATGGATCTTTTTCTGTAGAAGGAATGAGTACAGCATTCAAATCAGTTGATGCCCTATTCAAAATAAGTTCTTGTTTAGCATGTAGCATAATGCGGTTATAATCATCCGCAAAACCAAATATGAACTTCAACGGGACCAGTATGTTGAAAGAACCATCATCGCCGGAAGTATATGTTTTTCCTTCAAAATTGAGACCGGAATTGTTAATATGATGTTTTTGTGCCTCTCTCAAAGTCACAGCATTTTTCATGTAGCATCCAATTCCCGGATTTCTGACTCGTTCCAGTTCGACTCCATTCAACTCATACGCAATCTGGCTGAAGAGATGTAGTGCATATCCATCAACTAATTGAATTTTCTTATTAACAGACCTCGTTTCGTCTTTAGTGGTGTACAATATTCCCGAAATTGTTAGATAAGATTCGCTGGGCAGTGTAAAAGCATCAAGTTGTGAAATTTGAATGCGAATTTCGTCACTATTTCCAAAGTTTGCCACTGTGTGAAATGATGTGTGTGAGTGTAATTCAAACTTTGTTATCGATTCTTCATAGTCAGCATTGCTGGTGTCCACATCTAGCACTCTCACACTCGTCATTTTTGTTTATGATTAGTTATCAGGCCAAGTGATTGAAGAAAACGAATATTCCGCAATGTTAACCCACCAACAGCTTGATTGCGACTGAACTGATTCTCCACAATCAGCTCTCTTTTCTTATTCCCAAAAACCAAGCCCATGTTGGTTGCAATCTAGGCGCGTTGACGAATATGTAGTCTAATATTTACAACTTCGTTTCGAAAATCCACCAGGTTGTTGTTTTCATCAACAATTTTCAATGTAATATTCTCTATTCTCTCAGTGTTTATGTCTAAATAGATCGGTGTTGCAGGAAATGCTTCAATTTTCTCACCTGGTTCGACTAGTGTTGGCAGTTCAAATATCACATGGTCCTCTTTCCCATTTCTGTAAGACCCGCTCGCAATGTTACAAACTATTCTAAGCACAACCGCTCCAGAAATGGCGGCAGGTATATCCGATTGGTGGTATTTATTTGGTTCGAGAATTCTATTTGAGCTGAAGCCTAAAACCCTACCAATCGAGAGTGGTTGTGTGAAATCTACTTTCTTTGAGCAGAATAATTCCGATTTGAGTGTGTGCATGTTTGGGTAAAGTTTGAATTTAATATCTCTAATCATGAGGGCCGTTTTCAGAAAATCGCGTATGTCACTTAGTTCGTAGGTCCCTTGCGGTATGCTAATTTTTCTAAGCTTATTATCCTCTACTTCGTTATCGGCAATGCTTCTTTGCTTAGCAACATACTCATCATGATGAGATTGAATTAAGTGTCTGTGATAATCACCAACAAAACCATATGTTTTCATTTTACGATTTTTCATTTTATTACCATTTACTTTGTCGGTTGGCGTCTCCAATTTTTTGTCATCATCTTCCCAATAGTGGAAAACATTGTTAAAGTTTTCTATAACATTCGAAATTGAGTTGACAGTTGAGAAATTTATAAGACCAATTTCCCAGTTTGGACCTTCTGTGACGATTGGTGGGAAAAACTCAGATTCCAGTATGCTTGTATTACTACTAAAACTGAACATTATAGTGGGAGTTTTGCTAGGTAAGATAGACACAAATGACCGCAGTTCACTGAATTCATTTTCTGTTTTCCATCATAATTATAGTAAATTTTTACCCCTACCCCGTCTATCCCTCTACTCAAATATTGCACTAACTCTTTTAAAGGTTTCAAGTCACCGATCGGATCGAAATAGTATATTTCATTCCCAGTTTTCCTATAACAAACCCAATGACTTCCATTGTTTCTCACAGAATCTAAATTAACTATTGCGGTTTCGTGCACACGCGGTTTGGAATGCGGTAGTGTATCGCGCATGTAAACTCCACGAAAATTATCAATACCTAGTTTCTTTGCATATTTTGCTAGCTCAATGTTTGACAAAGGTTTATTTGGCAAATTGCTAATAATATGATCTACATTCGGTGGACTTTTTTTTTATCATTCCTCCTTTTCTTCTTCTGTTTCTTAACACCACCACCAGTTTTCTTGTGTTGATGACGCAAAAATAGCCCATCACCTTTTTTAAGTCCGTGTCTAAGAAAAAGCCCCCGCCCCCGGTTTTTTTTCTTTTTTAACCCGGAGCCCAATTTCGACTTAAGTTTCATTGTATTAGTTATGCCCCAAGCAATAGCTTTCTCTGCAAGACTGGAATCTTGTGCTTTAACTCTTTCCCACGATTTTTCGGCTAAAACGCGGTCTGCTAATGCTCTGTTTTTGGTGTCTTTAAAATTGTAGTATGCTATATCATGCTCTTTGCATGCCTCATCCAACGGATTAATTCCCTTGTCACCACGAGCAAGTCTTTCAGCTAAATGAGTCCCAGCCCCGCAGAAATTATGAAATGGAACATGAAGTTCTATGGGCAATGCGTCAATTGATTTATTCAATGCATAACCAGCAACATCACCAATCTTACCCGCGATGGACGACAGCAATCCCCTGCCAACAACGGATCTATTATTGAACCTCTCACTTCGAGCGATATTCATCGAATGACAAATCAAATGAGCTATCGCTTTGTTTAAATACTTACGAGCGCTGTAATGCAATTTGTTGGAGTCAAAGATCGAAAAATAATTAGCAGCAAGATAGTCAACTACCTTTTGTGTCAGATTTTATTTTCGATCTTTGACTACGTTCCAATGTTGCAGAATTGAATTGAATTGTTGATTGCGAAATTTATCTCGTCCATAAACGTATTGCTAGCACAATGCGATAGCATTTTATACTTTCTATGAAATCCACATATTTTGTCATTTGCCGACATTAAAGAGTCAAACCAATTCTCAAGTTGTTGATTGAAATCTTTTGAAATGTTATAGTTCAAGTGCGAAATTATACAACCATTTACATAGGCTAAAATGTGCGAACGTGTGTTCTCATTTTGGGATATATGATTGGAAAAAAGGTGAGAGTTTTCCATTCCATCATCTGAGTCATTTGATTTGTTAGAAAATTTGTGGTATAACTTTTTCTCATGGCATGATATAACCAAAAATAACAATACTATAATACAACAAATCAGAATAAAACAAGTCAATATACTCGCATTATGATACAAGCCGTGATTATAATAACAGTTTTCACATTTAACAGAAGACCTCCTCATCATTTGCCACTTTATACCGTTTCATACTTACTGCAGCGGCTATGTGGCCATCCCTCATTATTGAAAATCACACACTCAACAATATTGAGCTCTCTACTCAATGTTTGAGTATCAACATTGCCGATTTTTGACAGCAATGGTGATACTGAACTGTTACCGAGAACAGAGCTAATATTTTTTTTCTAAACCTTTCTTCACAAGCATCGGTCACCGAGTGACCAGTCAATCGGGATAACACATTGTTTTAAAGGATGTGAAAGGTAAATAAAGTATTCTGATCGAAATAAATGAAAAAACATATTTTATTCTCATTTTCGGACATTTGATATCTCTAAAAGCGCTGCCATTTCCCGGCGCTGTACTTCAACAAACATTGCCTTAAAAAAAATTGCTAGAAAAGTATATTCCCCTGGTACATTTATTGCGATTTACATGTGATTATTATACACTTGAACATTCGAAAAACTTAAGTGAGAAAAAACAAATAATGAGTTTTTCAACATGTGCTGCTATCTTGTATCGAATGTTAACACTAATAGCGTTTTATTTTCTTCATTTTTACGATTCCAAAGCCGAAATCCTTTTTTCATGTTTTTTCCTTTTTTCAACATGTGCTGCTATCTTGTATCGAATGTTAACACTAATAGCGTTTTATTTTCTTCATTTTTGCGATTCCAAAGCCGAAATCCTTTTTTCATGTTCGATCACTGATTGGATGACCACTGATTCCACTTCGTTTTTAAAAGTTTCCATTTTTGCATTATACAACGATGGAATTGATTCAATTTTCGTCTTAATGTCGGCGAATTCCTTGTCAACCTTTGATTGTATTTCGCGTTTCATGGTGTTCATTTGGTTCTCAAATTCCAGAGGATATGTTTCAACTCGAGATTTGACCCATCCTATTTCTCTATTACTCCATTGTCTCAATAAACCAATTTTCTTATCTACATCGCTCATTTTCTCCACCAAATACTGCATATTTACAGCATCAAACTCATCTTCGGGTTGTGCTAGATTGATGATACGTTGAAATTTCAAATCACATAGTCCACCAGCACCACCTGTTGTAGTCAAAATCTCGTTCATTTCCAAAGCATCATCTTCCAAATATTGATCTCCATCACCGTATCGTCTCATCAGACGAAGTATTCTGCGAGGATTGCGCAATATTTTTCTCAATGTTTCGGTAAAATGAATTAATTCAACAGAATCATCATAATCTTGAAGATGGTTTTCATCGCCCATTTTTTTTTCTCAAACCCGACTTGGTAGTGTCGTAAATGTTAACAGAATACTGACATGATGACGGCGGTGTTATTGATATTTATAGATTTATGTTTGTATTATCGACAAGACCCTTCTCATAAAGTTCTTCAACAATCGATCGTATTTCATTAATAAGATCTGTGTGTCCTGCGTTATAAGAACTTATTAAAATTTTCAATCTATCACAAATTTCATTTGGATCATCGTAAAAAACATACGAAACATTCCTATCAGAATTCATTTTCAACTTGATTCCGCCTTCGCTAAGACCGGTTATAGAAGGATTTTCCTTGTTTGAAATATTTATTCCACTACCTGTTTTCTTCTTTGCCGGGAACAGGTGCTTAATAATTGAAACATATTTTTTCCCCCTGTTTGATCTTATGTTTGCCTCTTCCAAAGAATCAACCCTATGCGCATTAGTGTGTGATAATATCTCCTTATAAACCAGGTTATCCTCTTCAGTAAAATCTTTGGGTTCTCTTTTGAAAATAAGCTCGTATATTCCTCTTGTTGGCTCGTTTATTCTCAATAGCAGGCCCGATGACTCCGCGATCTGGTAATCTTTGTGTATTTCGCCTTTATGAAATTCAATTTTGTCATGATCAAATACAATCAATGATGATCCAAGCATAAGACGATCACCATGAAATGTGGGTCCGTACGTGTGATCGAATTCGTGTTTTGTATCGGACATCAAACCATTGATGTATTCCATCGACAGCTCTCCATCATTTCGCATAAAATCGTGATAAACATTTTTTAAATAAACCGGGGCCATTTGACGACCTTGTGGGGTTTTAACCATGTCCTGTATTGTTGGTGTTGTTTCTTCTCCAGAGTTGAATGAATGAATTGGCCTGTCAGAGTCTGATAAAATATTAGATGCTTGCATTGATTGATTTTCCCTCTGATCTGGGAGTTTTCTCGCCAGCTCATCATCATCATATCCAAATAAATTGTTCAAATTCATCGATTTTCTTGATGAATGATTTCCACTTTGATCTGCGAGCTTTCTGTCCGACCCATATTTTACGGGGGTGCTGACTGTAAACATGTTGTGATCGAAAAAAGGATCATTGCTTTTTTTTAATTCGTGCTCCTCAGATTTGATGCGATGTTTCACGTTGTCTTTGTCAAGTAAACTAATCAACGGGTCAGTAATGGGCTTGAATCGTTTAACCAAATCATCTTTTGTTTGCAACGAGCTTTTAACCATTGAGCGATGCTTGCGTTTTATATTTTTTTTAAGCTTAATCACTTTTTCAATATTATTCGCCTTCTTTGGATCCATTGCTTGTTTTTTCGCGTCCTATCACCACCATGAATTGTGTAGAACTGGCATGGGTTTGCAAATTTCTAGTCTGATTAGGTCAAGATAACACTGGTGCCAACAAAAAAAAAAATAATATAACATGTCGTTGTTTGTTGTTCAAAAACGTGTTATGATTTGATCGAATTGAAATCTGTAACGCCCACAAGTCTTTGGTGATTCCTTATCAATAGTTAAAAATCCGTTTTTATTAAGAGACCATGCTTCGCAACACAACTTTTTGAATGCGTCGTATGTGATATCGGGTGAAACATGGTCTCTGAAAATATATTTCAAATTCAACTCATCCTGTTGGAAAACCAGCACAAAATTTGCACAATCTCTGATAAAATGTTTTGGAATTTTAGTATAGCTTTGACAAATATAGAACACATCAATTTTATTATGACGTCCCATCGCGAAATATTTCTTACAATTCAATTGATTCCCAATTGAAACATCGTCAAAGATCATGACAGAATTATTTTCCAATTCACAAGGTTCGGGTATTGAGTCGTTATTTGAAAAGCATGCATATCCTATGCCGGGAATTGCGGACAGGGTCTTAGCCAAAAATTTGTATTTATCTTGATGCAGGGATTTTGAAAAAACGTACACATTATTGAATCGAATTCCATTTGGGTGAAAAAGAAGATTAAAAACAGCATTAGTTTTCCCCGTGTTTGATGGCCCAACCAAAAGACATCTCAGGTTTGATGGAAATAAATCGCTGTGTCGTTTTTCGCAACCATCATCCGAGTGTGACTTACATGTTTCAATAATTTCGTCAAAATTCTGCACCGTAAGCTTGCATCTATGCTGTTTATAATTCATACTAAATCTTTTTTGTGAATCCAAGAGTCAAAATCCTTTGAATACCCCTGCCAACGAACAAATAAACGATCTCCGTCTCTACGCAGTATTTTTTCAACTAGAAAAGTGTCTGTCAAAGTTGTCTTACTCAATTCTTCTCTATAAAAACAACCTTTTATTTTCTCGCCTCTTGAATCCTCGATAACGTATGTTGGAGGCTGTGTTCTATTAACCTTCGAGATCGTGAATACTTCCGTTGTCCAATTTGGAATGTACCCCTTGGAGAATGTGTATTTAAACTTAGACACCCGGACATGGTCGCCAACCTTATATACCGGTTTCAGTTGCTTCCTTTTTTCCCACCAAACTGAATATTTCTCTTTCAATTTTTTCTCATTGCTCTTATTAACATCTACAGGTCGCATACCAATAGTTCTGTGAACACTGTTATTATATTTCTGCACTAAATTCTTCAATATGCTCACCCAGTTATAACTTCCATTTGCTGTAAATTCTCGCCACATGTTTGTTTTTAGAGTTCTATTGAATCTCTCAACAATGCTGGCTTTCGTTTTTGTGTATGTTGAATAATGGTTGATGCCATACTCGTCCAATAGCTTTTTAACTGAAGAATTGAAAAATTCTGTACCAGAATCTGTTTGAAGATTGTCAAATTTGTGTTTCTTTAATATGGGCTCCAATGCCGATTTAACTTCCAATGCGGACTTGGTTTTTAATGGAACAGCAAAAGCTAATTTCGAAAAACAATTTATCACTGTCAAAATATATTTGTACCCACCATTCACTCTACTGTGTTCCCGCAAATCAACCAAATCAGCCTGAAATAGATCATTCAAGCCGCGAATTTCAACATAGCGTGTTGGAAATTTTTTTCTGGCTTGTCTATGAAGTTCGTAAGCAATTTTTTCTTTTTGACTCATCGCGTTCAACGTCACAACATCAACTGAAGCAAACCTGTTAGAAGAAGGGATTATAAGAATTGGATGAAATAAGGCTTTTTTTTGAGAAAAAGAAATTTAATGTTGCATATTTTTTTCCATTATCATTTTAACTATTTCACAATGAGGTGATTCTCTACAATGCACCAAAATTGGGTCATCGTCCTCTTCCCAATCACAAAATATTGCTTTGCAATTAATACATTGTACATCGTCCTGAAATCCTGTATAATACAAACCGGATTTCACCATTTTGTCAATATTTGGCAAGAATTTTGGCCATTTATTAAAAGTTTTCCTGATTATTTGCTCAGTTTTGAACACACACTCTCTAGCCACCATATAACAGTCATAATTTTGATCCACTTCTCTAGACAATCTGCAACTGGTATTGTTTATCTTATGCATGAATATGATGTGATCCAGGTCAAGCGTTCCACTAGTTTTCCAACCACATTCTCTGCAAACTATGTAGGGCGCATACGGATGAAAAATAAAACCAGCGTTTATTACCTTGTCTCTGTCAATAAATGCTAATCTTTCACACAAAAACATCATTGCTGCGATATTGATTTGCGCCAACACAATGAAAAAAAAAAACAGGTGTGATCCTTACTTAATAAGATCTCGGAGTCAACTGAAATATTTTTCTTAGAATGTGACCATTTAAAAGCTAAAAGTAATCGCATGCTCGATGTTTTTCATCATCGATAATAACCATACAACACATCGATGCGATTTTTTTAATGCAACCGCTTATAAGTTAAAGTGCCACAATAGAGCATTTTGGACAGTAGAGTGTTCAACGTTTTTTTTCACCGAGCGCGAGAGAGGAAATAATATGGGAAGAGGCTGTTGTATTTTTTCCCCTCTCAACAACGGCCTTGTTGCTTGTGCGAAAGGAAGAAAGATTTTTTCGCTTCTCGCACCAATACTAGAAAGACGCGAGAAAGAAATGAAGAACCCGGCTCTGCGCAGTGTTCATTCATGCTCTCCGAGAGAAAGGTTGTTGCTGTGATTTTTCACATTCTTCTTAGCCGGCTTTTTCACAGCTTGTGTGTCATTTCATTCCGGGATAACGGCGTTTAGCACGGCTTGGCTGGACAACTCCACAGCACAATCACAGAGAAGATTGTGTCTCGGTACTCGGTCAGTTTGCTGGCTTTCAACTCAACAAAACATTCATTCTTTCAGAGACATACAGATTATCAGGGGACGTGATTTTTTCCCGACGCTCGCTCAAGACCTGCAACTTTTTATCAAACTAACTGTTGCTGTAGGTTACTTGGACAAGAGCACTATCGTTGGAACGAGTTTCCAGCGTTCGATAAGTAAATGTATGTGCTAGAAACCGCGTCCTATACGTGTCAAAATGAGCCAGTAAAAATCATGTGCCAATCCCCGCATCCAATACGTTGGAAAATATCTTGTGTTTCAGTCCCCGCATCGTATACGTATGAAAAATGTGCCAATCCCCGCATTGCATTCACCACAAATCCTGATGTTTCAGTCCCCGCATCGTATACGTATGAAAAATGTTCCAATCCCCGCATTGTGTTCACCACAAATCATGATGTTTTATAAACCGCCTTCCACAACTACTGATGTAAGCTCTAGAATTGAAATGATAAGACCATTCATTATTCCTCGTTATATGAGATTTCCCGAGTCACAGCTGGATGCCCGAATTTATTGCTGAATGTGGAGAATCGTAAACATCTCGACATCGATAAATAGATTGAGAACCAGGGAGCAGATATGGATGATAACTGTTTGATGGAGAGGGAGGGTGGAAAGAAGTATTTGCCATGGTTGAAAAATGAATGGGGGATTTATACGAGATATTGACCTGCCAAAAATGTCAGCGCTCGGAACCATATTTCCGACGGCAAAATAAATGGCAAATCCTAGCCGAATAGCTTTACCAGATCTCAGATACAACCGGGAAGAAATCATGATAAGAAGGATGCAAGTACAATAATAGGAACACAGATTTACATGGTTTTTGTTGAAGGGGTGAGACAAGGCATGGATAACCGAATTGCCACACGAATGAATAAGCCCCGTAAACCGCAGATGTTGCATCCTTTATTTCGGCTCGAAGCTTTATTGTGGGTAACGTGGTGGAAAACGCAGCGTCAAAATCACGCCAACTTTCATAAAATATGGAACGGCTCAGTCTCAATACAAGATTTTGAAAGCCTTTCTTGAGTATGAAACAAGATCATCTCTGGTAGCGGGCGTGTTTCTTGAATACAAACAATTCCCACAAGTCACTTTTCCGCGACGCTTGCACGGAATAAATCGTTTTTCTTCTGAATAGTCATGTGAACAGACAAATTACTTGTGATTAATTGGGGCAGGCAGTTAAACTCCCAAATTTCTGCTTCAATGTAATACTCAACTCATCATAACTCTGAGTTGAATGAATTAATGAATTAATAGTCAAGTTTTCATGAAAATTGTAACACAGCTTCAGTCTGAATCAACAATAGACGTGAATAAATCATTAGGTGGATGAAAGGAGCCTTTCTGTTAAACAGGTTAGCAAATTTATAACAAATAGCAAACTATTAACTAATGAATGTGCATCTTTGTGTTCTGTAACTTTTCTATAAGTCTTGGAACCATTAACATTTTTCTTTATTTTTCATGAAAGATCAAATATTCGAGCTGCTCTGTATTTTAGTTTGGGATTGAGAATAGCGTGGCTTTCGTAATTACGATATCTCGTTCAAAATAAATATCATAAATATCAAATAAGAGTGAGTGTTTGTGTGTGTGAGTTTTTTTTGGTCTTATGAATTTCACAAAATTGGCAACGATTTTAATCACTAAACTTGGCACATAGCTTCCTCTAAACTCGATTCATTGCACCTCGAAACCAATTTATATTTTCCTTTCAGAATTTTCACAATTAATGTTCAAATTTCAGTTATCGGCTGTTTCAAAATGTGTTGAAATGCAGGAAGCTCATAGGACAGCTGACAACATGAAATGTCACTATGGTGATAATAAAGATGATACGCCGATGTGTCTCAAGCCAAAGCAACAGATTAGCTATGTATCAATTATGCTAAATATCCAGCATCATGCGAGCTTTTGTGCATTGAGATTTTACTGTACTATACATTATCAAAGAACATTATTAAAGAACTAAACACAAAACTATGCAGGTGGGTGAGGCTGCAAAGTTGGTGAAAAGGTAGTTTACTTGAAAAAACACTAAAAATTCGCATCACCAGTTGAAGAAAAATGTTTTTGTGAACTTCTCTTATCAAAGAGATTAACTGTATGGTATTTCACTCACCCCTCCCAATTTCGTAGTTTTGTGATCACTACCATGAGTTACCAACCAGGAAAAAAACTCCAAACTGAAAGACCGGGTAAAATGCTTTATTTTTTATAATTAAAAATAAATGTGCTTTTGACAATATAAATAGTATTTTTCAACATAGAAATAAACCATGTGACAAAGATGTAGAGTTCATAAAAGGGTGGAAAGACACTGTCACTGACCATATTGACCCATCTCCACTCGCAATGCTATCGAATGAATCTAATGCTACTCTTCCCCCAGACCATTCGCATCATTTATGCATGGTGGCATCAGCTTTGACCAATAGAGCGTACCGCGAGTGTACAAGCAGGGGACTGGGGATTTGTTGCAGTTCCTAAGCTGAAGTATTATTTCTATTCATATACCAGTTGTTATTTAAATGCGTACTTTACTCCCCTAACTTCAGTGTCGGGTACTCCAAATTTGATCAGTTTTATGTTCAAAGTCCATTACTGTCTAACTACTTACTCTTGGATGGGGAGGCATCGAATAATCTATCCAAGTTGCACGGTACATTTGAACAGTGACACTAATTGCCATAGAGTGCTCAGAGCAATCTAGAGTAAGACTCTAGATTTATCCTTTAGAATAAGACTCTGGAACGTACTTTTACAAAATGTTATTTATTCACATTCACAAAAAATGTTAAAATTTTACAAAAATATCTTTACAATAGAGCTACTTCTCTATTGAGTAGTTAACCATCAACCATGAACAATAGAGAATATTATTGAACCATGCTGTATTGAAATATTGATCAGTGGTGAACATTCCAATAGTATTATAAGTGAATTTCAAATTATTGAGCAAGTTTCTAGCACACTGGAAATTCGGTGTTTACTGGCCAAATAATAGTCTCGATATTGACGAACAGTTCTATTTATTTTGAAAAAATATCTGTTGGTTCCAAAATATTCAAAAGCACATGAATTATATACACATTCTCTCCTTTATTTTGATGAGAGTTTCGCCTATTTCAGTACATCCTAGGAGTCGAAGTGGAGTGATATTTGGGACAAATATCACTAGGCCAATTTAGTCCAATTTAATATCAAGGCTTACAAAAGTATTATTTCATGATGCTGTTCTCTCAACATATTATGAGCCACTGCTCTCAAAATCACTACATGATTACTTTTTCGCGGATTTTGAATTTTATGGAAAAAATTAAATTTTCTACTTAATCTTCAATTCTATTACTTTTTGTGTAAGCCCTGGAAATTTCGGGGATACAATTTTAAGTGTCTGCCAAATAACTCTTAGTTATAATTTTCTTAATTTATTTATACAATGATTTATGATTATGAGTTATGATTAATGATTTGTAAACACATTCTTGTATTTATTTTTATGTTTTAATTCTAAGTTGCAGATATTTCTGCTTGTATGTACTATTCATTTTGGCAATAAAATATTCAATTAAAAAAATATATAGATAAGATCGATTCATCAATTTAATGAAATCGAAATGTCACCCCATTTGGCAACGACGCTTTTTAGCCGGCGGTGGGTCAACTCTTACCTTATTTTATTCTGACCACAATTTTATTAGTGAAATACTATACTTTAACTTTTACTTACTATAAAATGATAGACAGGTTTAAACTTGTGATTTCCAGTTTGTTATGGAAAAGATCAAGAAGTTACTCACCCATGTAAATGTTAATAAAAAAGGATACTCATTTTTAGTGGGATGAATGGTTCAATACTCACCATAATCAGATTCGTCAGAAAAGTCTTCGTCCTCTTCCTCCTCCTCCAGGTCGAAGTCGGACGCCGAACTGGAGTCGGTGTTGTGGTGTCTGTTGTCATTGTCCGCCGTCCGCATGGCCAGCGAGGGCGAGTCCGAGTTGGCGTTGTCCTGTGACGTCACATTGCCGTTGCTGTTGTCCGGCGCCGTGTCTTCACAGCACGCCAGCTTGTTGTAGCCGGACTTTTTCGCCACATATTTGGCACCTGTGAAAAAAGAGAAATCAATTTATATTTATTAATCAAATTATTTTATATCAATTTGGATTGTCTCAACTAAAAATAAATGTGCCAGAATGTAAGTGAATGATTTGAAAACAATTTATTTTATTTAAGGCTGGGCATTCACGTTCCGATTTGCAGTACGACTAAGTTGGACTGCTAGTTAGATAGCAATTTGGAGCGTGAGGTCGTCTATCCAACTTTAGTCCTAGTCTGTTTAAACAGCTGTGAACATCGCTCTCGAGCCGAAAAATGTAATCGAAGTTGCCCGAAGGCCAAGCACTGACTGAGGTAAGTTGGATGACTTTGATCCGACTCCCCCACTCACGCTTCAACTCCATCGACAGTCGGAATTCGGACCTTCCAGTCATCTAGATGTTCCGACTCGTCCATCTACACTTCCTACTATCCAACAAGCCCATTCATGTTCCGATATCGGATCCAACCTTGGAGGTTGGACTAAAAGTCGTACTGCAAATCGGAACGTGAATGCCCAGCTTTATTCATTGCTGATGATGCCCACATGAGTCTGAAAGTTGTGCGTGGGTAATGAGGTGAATGATTAAACATAGATGCAAGATGGAGGAGTGGGATTCGAACCCACGACCGCTGAAACGACAGCAAGCTGAAGTTGCGACGCCCCAACCAACTGCGCTAAGCTGCCCGTCAATCATTTACTGTATAATGATTAAATAATAAGAATGAAAGAACAACATCTATTTCACGATCTACGAACGAGTATGGTTGAGAAACCAGTCTTCTTATTGATTATTTTTTACTATAAGCAGTAGTAGCCTATCTAGTATCAGGGGCGTAGCCAATGAAGAGTCCCTGGGTCACGAACCCGGATAGGCGATTTCTTAAGTACTAGATAGAATCCACTTTGACCCAAAATGTGCAATAAATGGGAGGATTTATGTCCAAAACGCTTAGTTTGCGTCTTTGAAAGGTTTATTTTCAAATTCTTCCCGGGGAGAACCCCTGGAACCAATTATAGTAAAGTCAAGATAGTATCATTCTGGATTAGAATTATGTGGGTGGTGTGTAGGGGGGTGGGGTGGCGGCAGAAGTAGTGGCTTCAGAAATATTGAGGAACTACTGTCTTTTATCTACTGTCGCTAGAGTAGAGTTCATTCCCACATTATGTTAATTATTTTGCATTTAACAATTTCATGTACAAGGCAACTTTACAAAAAAAAAAATAAATAAATACAAAAAAATAAGAGTAGAGAATACGAGAAACTGAACAGTATAAACTCTAATGAAAAATCATCATGAACAATAAATATAGACTGGCTCCTACAATTAACTTTGAAACAATTCTTAACTCGTTTCATGTAATGAGGTGACTATAAAAATATTCATTTATTTCTTAGACATATTACTCTGTAATGAACCAGTGGTGGAATTTCATATACTGAGTTTGTTGGTTATGATAATTTTAATGCAACAAAATAGTGCTCTTACCATTACATGTTCATGAACAATTTGAGTTTACTTTGGAATGGTTCAGTTTAGTTTGGATAGAAGCTAGATTTTCGGTTTGATCTCAAATTTATTGACTGCATAGAGGATTGAACAAGTAAATTTTTTCTATTTCTTAATCATGCGATTCAATTCTTTGTGCCCAGAAAAACCTTCTGCGACTTACTAGCTTAGTTCTCCAAAGAAAATACGAATTATCACCAAAACCACACCAATCAATTATTTTTCATGCTGAAGCTGATACCGACTATATTATAATATTATATTATATTCCAAAGTTGTAGGATTTTTAGTTGCAAAATACAAGGAAAATATAGAGAAATATTTGCGCTGGGACAAAATACCCCAGGGCCTAGGCAATGACAAACAGGAGTTAAGCCCATTAATTGAAGGCTGTGTGTTACTGATGGTGCCATGGATAACTGGCAATGCATTTCAACTGCCTTTCCACCACCACGATAAGCTGAAATGGCTTCAAAATGAATAAAGCTAATTCATCAGCGGAGTACTCATTGGGAAAACCGCTCACCTCAAGGCTCAGGACTTGGGACTAAGGGCTCTGGGCTTAGCTGCAAATATCAAGACCCATTCGTGTAATGGATTGTGTGAGGTGCGAGCGAACATTGTATAATGTGTGCAGGTGGGTCCATCATCTCAATGATACAATGCCTTCCTGACTAAGATGAATAGAATGCGTTTGCTCCAACCTAAGCATCATCCTGATCCTTCTGACTTCAACTCACTCTGTCTCATTCAACTACATAGTGGATAAATTCAATGTAGGCCTAAAGAGTGTGTAATAACTCAGTGGTATAATTTCCAGTTAGGAAACATCATTCTTCATCGTGGGATACAAAAATATCATTTCGAAGTGATATTTCGCTGCAAAAAATTGAATATGTTCTTGAATAGCTTCAAGTGGATACTTCCCATCTTTAATGTTAATGAATTTATCAATATAGTTGTACCAAATGCTGTGTACGATACTTTATAAAAAATAACGAGATTGAGATGGAATATACATGATAGAGAGGCAAAAAACACGTTGTATTTCAATGGTAAATTACGGCTCTTGCAATATTCATGGAAATCTTAATGGGATTTTCACAGAAGTAAGCTTCTCGATCTAATTAAATCTCGCATTAATGAAATTTCTTCCTTTGAACAGAATATTTTGTTATGCCTATTTTAGATACTAAATTTTAATAATTTTCGCAGAGTAGGCTACTTCAAAGTTTAAAAAACACTCAAACTCCAAATCAGGAAATCATTTGCTTAAACTTTTGCATACATTTCTTTAAAAAGTAGAGGAGTATCCCCTCGATGTTTATTCTATTTAGAGAGCAAGTTTCTGTTATAAGTTACTTGCGAATAACGACTTATCGCCTCAAACTTTCCACTTCCAAGTTTTCGTTGGTTACACCTGGCTTTTTATGTGAGTGGCCTAACTGCAAAAGCTGAACCCCTGGAGAGCAATGAATCACTTCGCACTCCCCAGTGATGCTGGTGATCGATGCTACGTCAACGTCGGGACCTAAACTGCTTCAATCATCAAGGTAAATTTCAGCCTGAGGTGGTTTTTGAGAATTTGTACCTACTGATAGTAATATCGAAATCTCTAATTACTATTGGTATCAGTAGCATTGTATTTAAAACTGCGATATTATTAAATAAACGGTTATTACCAAATCCCACATCAGAATTTCTCTACATAGAATTAAAAAATTATAATGATATAAGAAATTGATTGTAAGGGATGAGATGTTGTGGTATTTCTCCATAATAAAAGAAAAAGACAGTGATGTTGTCAATACCCATTTGTGGTATTGACAACATCACTGTCTTTTTCTTTTATTATAATGATATACATTTCCATAGTCAATAAACTAAACTCTTGGAGACCAGGTTATTAGAAATATTAGTGTAGTATTCAGTTAGTTTGAATATAATAAATAGTCTACTTGCTATATAGAATTCCAAAAAATCATGATAATGAACATTTCAACAGCCAATGAATTCATTGTTGCAAAACAGGGGAATAAAAATATTAGCAGAGTTTTAGTTGGTTTGAATATAAAAAGAAATAGTATAGATATTAGTTACTACAGTGAATATAGAGCATAGACATTTGACTTTTAGAAACGAAATAAATATTGCGAATCACTGCGAAACCTTTTCAAAAATAAGTATTTTCATTTACAACTTTTATCCAACGATTTAAAATGGACCAAAAACTGGGAATGTAGTAACGGAGTTGGCTCTGGGTGGAGAATAGACTGGAGGTGAAATGTAAGTGTGTAGCAGACATTCCGAGAAAATCTTAAATAGCTACTCTTCAGAACAAACTGAAGGTGAAATATGTTGAAAAAAAATCTTTGGGAAGTAAAAGCCGTAGCAGGTATCTGTTCCATCAGATAGAGATAAGCTTCGTTCTCCTGGGTCCACTTTGTAACGGTGACCGATTAGATTGGCCAGCAAAAAAGACTCTGTTCTCTGCTGTAAAATCACTTCCCAATAGTTCGGAACCCACCTAAAACTGTAGGTCCAACTCATCAATCATCATCATCCAACTCATTTCCCACGCACAGGTCTCAGACCTATGTGGGCTTCATCCTCAAAAAAAGAATGGTGTGTACGTACTAGACATTCCAAAAATAAAATTCCTAAATAACGTGTTTTCAAAACAAACTGTGAAGGTGTAGCAGACATTCCAGAAAAAAGTGTAAATAACTTGTCTTCAGTTTACTCTTAAACTATGACCAAGACAAAAGTCGAGACAGGGGCTTTTCTTTGTGAGAGTGAAAAAAAGTCAATGTGGCTTATAATAAAACTGTTCTTTTCCTGAAAGAGTTGAATGCAGCGTATCACATTTTATTAGCGCAGCCAGGCGTACCTTTTGACGCGGAAACTCTCTAGAATCTGAAAATGGAATAGGAAGTAAAAATGGATCCTGCCAACAAAGCGAAATAATTCTTTTTGTGTTCTCTACGGTAGTAATTGGTGGTAGAAAGTGATGGCATGGCGGTGGTTCACAGCTCGACCTCAGCGATCCTATTCTCTAAAAAGGTGTGCTTTGTTAGAGAAAAATGAATCACTGGTAAAAAATGTGCTCTTTTTTAGTCGAGTAAGAACAATTACTGGATAGGTCAGACTCGTTCGTAAACAAACATTACTCAGTGGAGTGACAAATTACCGTACAGAGAAGAGGATTTTTTGCGGTGCAGTCTGTAAAAATTTGAAAATCAATCATTTTATTATCTACGTAGGAGATTTATGATGACAGTTTTTCTCTTCGTGTGACATGACATATTTGACACCCGCGTCACTCATTTTTTCATGTGTTGAATCATCATTAGTGGTAGAACTTGAAATCTTCATTCAGTACTCGGGAAACTATAGCTATATCACAAATAGAGTCAAAAATGTAGATGACATCGAAACGTTTTTTAATGGCTTGAAAACTTATTTGAAAGAATTTTGAAAATCAGTGAAAAGTTTAAAAAAATATTGAATCAAATTATAAATTTATTCACTCAAAGCATTTAATATTCAAGTTTTGAGATAATCTCATTTCAATCTGAACATTATTTTACATCTAATCAGCATCCAACAACTAAATCTGCAATAGCTTTTTACATGCATCAGTGATTTTAGTAATAAATGTGATAGTAATGATCGATCATAAGTATTTTTAAAAAAAATTAATAATGGGATAGTAATGATCATAAGTATTTTATTATTTTTTTTTTAGGATGACGCTCACATGGATCTGAGTCCTGTGCGTGGTATGGGGGATGATGACGATTGAAGAGTTTGACCTTCAGTTTTAGGTGGGTTCCAAGCCACCGGGAAGTGATTTTACAGTACAGAACAGTCTTTTTTTCCGGCAGATCCAATTTGTCACCCTTAAAAAGAGGGCCCAAGAGTTCGCAGCCTGAACAGATACCTGCTACGGTTCACGGCTATCACTTCCCTCACCCTGGCAGTAGGTTTAAAATTTGTTAGATAAAAGTTTTGTTTAAAAATAGAGGATGCTTGGAAAATGTGAATAACTAAAGTGTTCAGCATAACGTTGAAAAATCATATTGAGTCCTGGCCACTGAACTTTTGCAATTTATAATTGATAACTTTGCATATTGAAAAGATATTCTATGTCTATACTACTACTTCCAGGCCTTACTCTTGCTCAATTTTGGAATCCTGTCAATGAACGAGTAACACAGACAAATTTAGAATATTGGAAAAATAAATAAATTTTGATTTTTCCAAATTTTAACCCCACAAATTAGCCTTTTCTCTCACAGGCTATGTCTATTTTTCAAAAACCTTCTCAATTTTTATTATTTATTTAACAAAGCAAATATTAAACACATAAAGCAAAACAAAATTATCATAACGTAGACATATTTGGCACCTCAGGTAAATAACAAACTTTTTAATAAAACTTGTATTTTTGATAAATAACTATAAAATTAATTTTTATTGTGGTGGGAGTGTACTACGTATTGTTGTTCTTTATGTTCCTTTGTTTTCAAGCACTGAATATTTGAAAGTGCACAAGTACTATTGTGTTTACTTCATCCATTCAATGCATTTATATTCAGTTTCGAGATAATCTCATTTCAATCCAATATCTTCAGTGCTATTTTCTCTGAGCCTTAAGTGATTAGAGCTATTATGAAGCAAGTCTCATTTTTTGGAATAGGGCTCTCATTTCAGAATTGCAATTTATTTCCTTGATGGATTCCTAATTCATAGATTATTAATCCATAATTTGTTGAAGGAGTTTTAATTATTATTTTTGTTAATTATATTTGATGTACAACATACAATGTTTGAGGTCTGCACAAGTATTATTACAGAATTCTTGAGAGAAGACTTCAATGACGATGACGTAAATTGAATTCTAGAAAGCTATTTTGGGAACAATATTCAAGTTAAAAATCGATATTGAAGATTCACAGAACCTTTTTACAATGGCCGTAACGGCGTCGTAGCAATTCGTCCGATGGTCAGGTTTCAGGTAGTTTGGGGTCGTATACCTGTGTTTGGATATTTTAGCATTGTTACATTCACTTGATCTATGTTGTTCAATGACAAATGAGCTTGATCTATGTTGTTTTATGCATCAAAGCACTGAATGTATGAGGTGGTTCAGTCACATCCAGCCTTGTTAGCCACCAAGGGAAGGTTTGGTTAGGCGCGCGTAGCGCGCAATGTGTTTGGTGGCAGTAGTGTTTTGGAAATGTTATGTTCACTTGATTTACACCGTTTTATGGTTTTTAGAAAGTAAGAATACCTGGTCAATGAACAAATAATAGAAGGGGTTTTGAAGTCGGGTAGAAGACTCAAGAATCTGACAAGTTGCTACTCGTAAGTAATGCTCACAGAAACTTAAAACCTAATCGGATGAAATGCTACTATTTTCCAGGAATTTGGGTATCGGACAAATTTCTACTCGGACGAACTGCTACAGAACCGGCTGTAACAAGGAAAAAGTTTTGGAGGTATGATACCCACTCTTACTTGATTTATGAATGGAGAAATGATGTCAAAGTTTTCATCGAACTATTGATCTGCTTAACAGAATAATATGTCTTGATCAGACATAACAAAATTACTAAAGTTTGGTAATTCCACAGTTGCTGTCAACACAACTGTGTCGCGATAAAGGCAGACACGAATGCCTGAATGGATTTCAATTAAACTTTACATCATCGGTAAAACCTCAATGGAGTTATAGCTTGCTGTGCAGCTTGAGAAGTAATTAAAATGACGTCTAATAATATTATGAACGATTGCTGGATGAGTCCCTTTTGACAGCCAGGTTTAAATGCGGATAGTTTTGATATTATGTCGGGATTAACTTGTTCTTTTTAAGAACAAGTTTTGTGATCAAAAACGTAACTGAGTTTATCGTCATAAACAAGTTTTCAAAAATAATTCTAGTCAAATTTTCAAATCCATGAAAATTGATAGCTGACACCGTAAATTTCCCTACTACTATTTGTCTCATTCGTAAACTATTATGAGTGATTTTTTATAACTATAATAATTTATTTATAAATATTTGGATTTTTATAAAAAATTGGTAATAGACACGCAATATCATTATCACTATCATTATCATAATAATTAAATGGAAAGAAGAAAATTGAAATGTTTTATATTTTGTATTATATCAATAATACATTTATATAATATTACATCCAATATATCGATCAATAATAAGCATATAATATAATCAAGATACAGAAACAAAGAAATGAAATGGAAAAGTGGGTAGTTTTAAATAAATTGAGGAGAAACTATTCTAAACAATCACTGCGCTGTTTCTAAAAAAGTTCTCTACTATTTATTTTTCACTATCATTTTCTATTCTTTTTATTCTCTCATTACAAATTCTTCATATTTCTTATTTTCTTCCTTCTTCGTCTCTGTCTCTTTCTGTTTTTTCATCCATCATCTTTAAACATCTAATTTTGTGTAAAGTTTTATCATGTTTGAATATTTTTGCGACTCACACCTGCGCACAGGACTTCCTCTGCAGGCCTAATGGGTTCCAATTTTGTTCTAGTTAGTATTGTATTTGTATTTTCAAGAATTTGATTTGATACTGTATATTCAAGACAATATTACAAAAGTTACAAAAGCAAACAAGCAGTTATTCAGGCACTTGTTCTATTTATATAATTCCATTGTTTTCATGGACAAACGTGATTTGCAATCCAATTCCTCTTGTTCTCTCTCGTTAGATGTTTTTCTCACTCCTATTCTTTACATCTGTATCCCTTGCACTCAATTATACTTCTCGTGATTTCTACAGACTTCCTAAACAATCGAGGTCATATACTACTATGTTTCGTGGCCTTCTCGAAGCGTCTGGTGGCCTTCAGTTCTTGGAATTATGACAACTATCTCGTATATAAAGGAGCTCACGTGAACCATTGAGTTTAGTCTTACAAAATCTTGCATGACAGTTAGTTTTACAAACCTGCGTGACAGATTGTGTTACAGATCTCGCGAGAGAGACAATCCAGTGCCAGTGGAGTAAACGGTGCTGGATTCCAGTGTCAAGTGCAGAGACAAGTGTTTACTGTTTGTGCAGCTTACTAATAGTTTAAATAGTGTTAAGTGATACTATTTGGGATTGTCAAATAACGAATTGGACTGTGTTTTGTAAGTGATTAGTTGCTCTTTTTATCATTTCTTTCTACATTATTGTAAAATTGGACTCTAGTTTCTTTTGTTACTGATCAGCCTGGAATTAATTATTCATCAATTCTTGTAAATAATAACAAAAATTAAGTATTAGCTTGTCATTTGTTGAATTGTTTTTCTTTATTAATTGAACTTACAATTAGTGTGTGTAAATAGACTAATTTGTGTAAATAAAGTGCAAGTGTGAACTTTAGTGTTGCCAGCCTTATTTTAGCTATTAGAACCCGTAACAGTTTTGTCAATATTTATTAAATTCCATGAGGCTGAACATAATACAAATAACATTCATACACACAACCAGCTGTTAGAAAATACCCAAGGAGGGTACTCTTCCAAGAAAGCTCGCATCCCATTAATAGGTATCATGTTTCAGCTAATAATTGTATCTAATGCTTCCCAACTAACGTTCCACGAAGTATGGATCGTGATAAGACGTGTCAGGTATCGGAATCTTGAGCATGCGTACATAATAATGAGTAGTAAATCTCGCAGGCCCAAAGTTGATATTGTGAAAACTTTCTATAATTGAAAGGGATTTAAAAGTTGCCAATTTTGCTAGTAATGAAATTTCACTAGATTATTGTCACAATCTTATAAGACACCGTGTAAAAGTGTGTTGCCTACTCAGACTAAAGAGCAACATGCAAAAAATCCTTTTCCTCGGGGTCCAGTTTCAGACTTGGTTGACATGGTCTCTCAGCGCCCTGTACACAGAACCATGTTCTAGTCTCTAGTGATTCATTTAGTTAATCACTAGAATATACATTTCTCGTAATTAATTCAAACCTCTTAATTAAGCGATAAATAGAATGGCTCCCTTGTAGCGCTAGCAGTACTAGCCGTTTACAACATATGAATACAAGTTCATTTGGAAATTTCTAATCTTGGATTGAGTTATGATTTTCAGTAGAATGCTTAATACACAATGCATCTTGGTAGATGCAGAAAAAAAACATTGACTCAGCCCAGAGCAGTGTCGTATTCACTCTTGCATTTCAGCATTAATAAGTTGCAGCAAGAGTTCAAATGTGTCTCGCTTGCGAGCAACTTGTTGGTTGGCTTGCATGCTGGAGGGTTGCATGGAAGGAGTTGAAAGCTACCTCTCAATTTATTTCAACTTCTATTAGTGTGTGTAGAGTATACCATCCATAGATTATTATTACGTCATTATTTATTTTACGTCATGCTAGATAAACCGAAAAAAGCTATTTCAATTGTATTGCTTTCCAAATGACTCTGTCGAATGATGTCTTGGACACAGGAGGTACCTAAGAGGAGTGCTGGTTAGTATACGCACTCACCTATACAGCCAGACCCTTTTTAGTGATGAGATTGGACTATCAAACATAGAGCTTCAGACTTTGTTTCGGTGAGCTTGGCATACTGATATAAAAATGTAAGCTCAGTGAAGAAAGCGATCACAAACTGCCTCACTCCTGGTTTGTGTAGTACGCTCTTTGGACTACAACAAAGCCACAGCGTTGATGTCTGAAGAGTCACACAATGTTGTAATCGGTTATGATACTAAATATAAATGAATCAATCAGTAACTTGTTCTGTATTATTTTTTCATAGTATTATTTTAGAGTAATTTAAGAGGCCTCCAGATAAATTCTTATATTTGTTCGTGTTGAATCCATGGTGGAAAGCTTTTGAACAATACATTCCAAAATTTAGTTTCTGACTATAGTGACATGGATTTCGAACGCTAGAAATTTGCTGTAGTTCCAGTTTATGCGAATCTGTTTAATAAATGAGCAAGCGTGCCGCCCTTAACTCGGAGTTTCAGCTTCAACAATTCCATTTCCAGAGTTAGAATAAGTGCGATTTCCAGGGTATGTAGTTTGCTTTTATGGTGTTGCTGCAGTATTCCGAACGACGTTTCCATGGAAAACCTTCTCATATGAGAAAGTAAAACTGTATATTATGCATATAGACGTGCTTATAATATGATTAGCCAACCAGCAAAATTTTCCACTCAACGACTCGCTAGTTCTACAAACGTTTTCCGCTTGACGATTGCAGTCAATTGAAACTGGTGAAAATAGAATACATGATCAAAACAAATTGAATTTGAGCGAAATAAAGTTTATGTTTCATAATTTATGTATAGCAAATATTGCAGCACGGTAACATGGTAAACATGTTATGCATCACAGGACATTCACTAAATGGAAACTGATTGGAGAAGGCTTCATTGGAAAACGGGCAAAAGTTGGGGGATAGGAAATAATGAAAATGAGAATACGAGTAAGCAGAATAAAATTTATAGTCAACTTTACAGAAATAAATGGATATTGTTCACTGTAATGATTATGAAATGATCTGTTAACCGTACAGTATTCCATAAGCGTATTCCAGACGTATGTTAACCGCGTATTCCAGACGCGGTAATGATACGGAATAAACTGGCCTATACTAAATACCTACAGTAATGGTCATATGTATTGATAGCTGAATAATTGATAAGTAAATGAATAATGAAGAATATGAATAATAAACTAAAGAAGTACAGTCGATTCTATCAAATCAACTCTGCCCGTAGAGTTGAAATGCAGAGTTTAAATATATAATAACAAGTTAGTATTGAAGAGTAAACCTCCGTTAACAGATTCTTATGTCAAGTTCATGCAATAGGCAGATGGAAGTACCCAAGAGTAGTGTGCAGCGGAAAGTAAACATATGAATGTACAGTATAACGAAAGTTTCAAGTCTCAAACAAGCATAGACATTACTTTCTTTGATCTATTTCATTGCTCTGTCAGAATTATGATCAACACTCTATTTATTTCCAGAAATATTCATTTTATTAGACTGTTGCTAAGAGCTATGATGCAGGAAGAAACACTGATCAAATCGATGCTATGACAATAGTCGTAGAGCAAATAGTCATATATGACAATAGACACATATATAGCTGTCATATTCAATGTGATTAGCTACTTCAAAGCCATCTATCATCTATTTTTGAATCACAGGATGACAATTTACATTGTGTAGATCGCCTAACGAGCTAACTAATCACAATACACAGAGATCATTATTTTTTTCATATTTGCATGAAATTTAGCTTTTGTATAATTTGTAAGTCCATTCATAGATAGAAAATAACATCAATAGAAAATTACTAATGAAAATTGATCATACAACCCATCATTATTTGTTCCGATCATGACAGCGACTTGACGAAATAAATGGATAATATTCACAATTGACACATCATATTTCAAATATAGTTATGAAATCATGTTCAGCTATAGGACTTACTGCATTCTGTGCTCTATACTTGTCATAAATACCGGTATCTGTTTCGAGTTTCCAATCCAAAAGGTATCGTAAAATTGATAGTTTGAAGCTTTTATTGTTAATCCAGAATATTGAATATATCCTTTTTGTGTGTGGTATAAAGATGGTATAACTGAGTCTTTCTGTACAGGTACTAGTGTCAGACAAGGCTGCTTACTCAGCCTATTATTTTTTGCACTGTTTTTAAATGATTTAGAGGATGAATTGGGAGGGGGTGGTCGTATAGAAAACGTTACAATAAGAGTACTAATGTACGCAGACGATATTGTCATACTGGCGGATACTTCAAAAGAATTACAAGGTATGATTGTGAGGCTAGAACAGTATTGCAAGATGTGGATTGTATTGTAAGATGTGTGAACAGTATTGTCTAAGCCTGAATTTGGAAAAATCGAAGATAATGATATTTAGAAGAGGCGGAAGAATAAGAAGGGATGAAGAATGGTTTTTTAATGGTGAAGCTAGAGGTAGTGAATAGGTATAAGTATTTAGGTATAACACTTACACCAACTTTGAGTTTTACCCCTCATATGACTGATAAATTGAAATGTGCAAAGGTAAGTTTGAATGCGGGGTGGAAGCATATAGTCAGTGATGCAAAGGTGTCATTATCTTTAAAGTGGGTATTGTTTAGAGCGGTTGCAAGAGCAATTATGTGCTATGGTGCTCAAATATGGGGATACAGAAAATTTGAAGAAGTAGAGAAACTGAAACGATACTTTATAAAGCGATTGTTTGGTCTTCCCTATAATACGCCCAACTATGTTCTTTTCTTAGAAACTATGGAGCCGCCTTTGTATGAATTTACCCTTAATTTGCATATAGCTTATATATTATTATCAAAGTACTATCCTATGGTGATGAGAGATTCCCGAAAAAGTTAGCTTCACAAATAATTGGTCAACGAGTGTCCTGGTATAAGTATTGGAATGATGTAGCTGAAGATTTGGAAATCAAGGTTAACTTGGATTTTCAAAATTTTTTGAACTGGAAAGGAGAATTGAGAAAGTTGAGGGAGGGAGTAAAATCGAGGCATATAGAGATTTTTCGAGGTAAGGCAAGAGATGCGCGCTTTCACCTCATTTATGAGAATCTCAACCACAGTTGAGGAAATCATAGTTACCTTAAAAGCGACTTGGGATTCTCTCAGGTTCGATGGATAATGATGGCAAGAGGGGAGTTAACCCTCCGATAAGTACTGGGCTACAGGTGTAGCCCAGTACTTTTGTTTTCGCTGTCGCCATGTTATGGGTGGATGTGGTGGGGTGAGCCGTTCAGTAGCTGCCTTTTACAACCCCTACTACTCAGGCAGTTGATTGTTGACATTCTACGAGTGTGTGTTGTCTTGTGAGTTTCCGTGAAAGTTGCTTGGGCTACATCTGCCCATCTAGCCCGCGCGCCCGTTTGTGCAATGAACCGTCGTCGTGAACCGTTGGATGAGAGTGAAATATATAATGAACTTCCACGCGATTGTTAACTGAAAAACTGAAAAAAACAGTTATTCTACTTTCAACAATGCATGATGATCATAAAATAGATGAAGAAACAGGAGACAGGAAAAAACCTGAAATAGTAACGTTTTATAATCATACGAAAATTGGAGTTGACGTACTAGATCAAATGTGTTCCAAATACGATGTATCACGCAATACAAAACGATGGCCAATGGTGTTATTTTTTGATCTTTTGAATATTGCTACAATAAATGCATCACGGATCTACAATGCCAACAAAGCCGGACAGCAAGTCTTGCCTAGGAGTGATTTCATATCAGAAGTTGCTTGGGAGCTTATTGTTCCTAAAATAAGAGAAAGGATCGAAATTCCTGGGCTGCCAGCTGAAATTAAAAGAAGAGGGAAGAAACTTCTTGGAATTGAAGATCCTCAGCCACAACGACTAGTTGCTGACAACCGAGTGGGAAGGTGCTACAGATGCGGTAGACAACGAGATAGGTCAACTCGAAAAAGCTGCAATGAATGTGGACAAAAAATCTGCCCAGATCATTCGAAACAAGTTTGTGACATTTGTTTTGAACATCTCTAAAGACAATAAGATTAACAGGTTATGAATATTTCCTTTTTTATAATCTTAAGTTTCCAGAATACTTTTCTCAAAAATGCACATTTTCCAAAATATCTATATTTGTACTTGCAAATTTGTAAAATATCATCTTTTTTTTCTTTAATTTAATTTCTAATGAATATATTGAGCAGAATGTAGCATAAAATTATTATTGTGTCTTGAAAAAATTTTGAGTTTGAAGCTGATAAAGTTGGTAGATTTTTATTAGATTATGATCATGATAAATTCAAGAATTTTTTTCAAGCTGAAATAATTTAACAATTACTCTTTTTTATTTTTATTCATGATAATAAATATGAAACAAAACCTAAATCACGATTTTTACTTGAAAAAAAAACCCAGTGGACTATTTTATGCACTTAAAACAAAATGGGCTACATATGTAGCCCGCGCGCCTCAATGTGTTACTTTTGAAGGCGCGCCTATTGGAGGGTTTAACAGATTTAAATTATAAACCATGGATGCCGGAAGTGAATTTGCTGTGTTCTCTCTGCAATAGAAAGGAGCAGGAGGACGTCTATCATTTTGTAGCAAGATGTCCGGTGTTACCTGCCGTGCCGCTGCCATGCCACAGCCGGCACTACCGGTCGCCTGCTCGAATCGCCCTCAAGAGCGATCAGATGAAAACGGAAGAGGCATGGCAGCGGCATGGCAGGGACACGGCAGGCTATGTGAAAATCGCAAACATGCTGTACTATGTATAGTAAATGGAAAATCCAAAATAGTGATTCAGACAAAAACGCACGGCAGGGACATGGCACGCTATGTGTAAATCCACCTTAGGAGAATGGAGAAAGAAGTAGTACGGTGAATCCCTCTTGGAAGCAGATGTGTTCAGAGATTATATGAATGGGAGGAACTGGAAAAGACTAGCGTTATATTGTAGAAATGCATGGAAATACCGGTGGTTCATGATTGAAAATTTCAATCATTAAACATAATTAATTATGTAGTCTCTTCTTTTATTTTTCACGTTTTTATTTTGTATTCTATTCTATTTTACTTTATATTTTATTTGTTCTTGAAAAATGGTGTTTATATAATGTTAATTTTTATTGGTTACTCTCGTGTAGAGACATTATATACATGACAAGACAGTTTATAGAACTTCATCTTCAGCTGAAGGCTCAGAAGCTAAGCTTGTGATTTAATTTTTAATTTATAAAGTATGTGAAATTGTTTCTTGTTTTTACCAATTAATCATTATTCTATTCTATATCCTTTTTGTTAATTTCCGTCTTCCAGGGATATTTTCTATTTCATATTTCTACTATAGTTCATTTCAATATAGAATTATACTAATCGGTTAACAGTAATAATCAAAATTATTTTGAGACTCATTTCATCATTTGTGTATTGTGTGAAATTATTTTCTGATCGAATGGCTCAAACATCAGTGAGTGGTAATGGTCGGAAAGTTTACCAGTTGCTCTTTGGTCAACCTTGATGTAATTTCAATATTTCTTTATTCCTTCATTTCTATTTAGCAAATAATCATCCTAATTAGATAGGCGCAGCCCTTCTCTGAACTCCCCACAGTTCAAATTAATGTTTTGGAGTACATAGATGTATTAAATGTTTGGATTATCTTGAAAGTAAACTCGTGAACGTATTGTTGAGTAATCACCTTCAAGCCAATAAAATTGCCGTTAGTTCGCTTATTGGCTTCACCTCTTCAGCAATACTGCAATCTCGTTACAGGGCCTCATGAAGTGGGATATCCAATGCAAACGAATAGAGAATTGTAAAAATCCAGGGTCAGGAGAAATTGATCTAGACTTGCGTCTGAAGAGGATTTCAAGAACAAGAATAGACATGGAAGGCAACATTACTTTTAATATTGAATTTGGAAATGATATTATTGTAAGTTTTTCTTGAACCACAATACCAATAATAAAATAGTTCTATAGATTGTCTGAATAACACTTGTTATAGTAATAATTGATACTGTGACTTGAAACATAAAGTACTTGTTTTATGATTTTTTCTACCTCTCTTACAGTTGGCACAAATTATCTGTGCGCGTGGACTCAAGAGTCGGGAAATTGGCGGGCGGGGTGGAGGCGGTTCAGTATGCTTGCTTTTCGAATAACATCGCCTACCGATTCAGCCAGCGTCAACATCTCTCTCGCTCTCCTTGCGACTCTACTACAATTGATGTTTTTATTCCAACTGTAGCGGCAAGCTTCCACGCACACAGATATTTTGCGCCATCTGTACTTGAAGCCAAATTGATTTTTTCACTGAATTGGACTTTTTTGTGATGAGATGTTTTCACATAATTATTCATAAAAAGCAGAAAGTCACAGCCGGTGTCAATATTAATGTGAAGGCAACAAAAGGATATGTTTAATTTTTTATTCATTTTGAAATTGATGGAAAATTATTTCGCATATATTTGGCAGTTTGCTTTGCTGTAAGCTCCTTTAAAAGCATTTTCTATGATTTGCAGCTCCATGAGAATAAGCAATTTTTTCGGACGAAAAATCCCACATAGGGTCTGTGACCTTTGCGTGGGTAATAAGTTGGATGATGATGATTGATGAGTTGGACCTACAGTTTCAGGTGGGTACCGAACCACCGGGAAGTGATTTTACAGCAGAGAACAGAGTTTTTCTTGCTGGCCAATCCAATCGGTCACACTTACAAAGAGGCCCCAGGAGTTCGTCGTTTATATTTATCTGACTGAACAGATATCTGCTACGGCTCACGGCTATCGCATCCCTAAAGCTTAATTTGTTACAGCATTTTTTGTTTATGGTTAAGTGTTAGCGAGAACCTTCAGTTCTAACTCCGCCCTTCAAATCAATCAAATTTGTTAATAGCAGCAAAGTCAATGGTTTGAAATAATCATTCTCTTTTTTTTTGTCCACAGATAGTTTTTGATATGAGTTGTTGGGGGAATGGTGGCTGGAGAAGTAACGCTTTCAAATATACTGTTGAAAACTCCTGCTCGGGAGATCCAATTCTTGACATGTTCTACGCAATGATGCATGAAAAGGCTGGCATGCAATTCCACACATGCCCAATACCAGCGGTAAACACTCTCAATAATTACATATTACTATGAATTATTTAATCAATAAATTATTCTAGAATATTACACAGCACTCCACTTTCCTAAAAAATTTACTCCTGAAAATACAAGCACCCCTTTTTTGCAAGACCTTCTTAAAGTGATATGTTTTTATCTTTCAGATCCGTTATGTCCAATTTTTGTCACATGTTGTAGCTAGGGAATAATGCATAGGCTATTGATAGCTTGGATTAAAAATCATTGTAATACAGCAATCATAATCTTAAGGAAATTGTTTTTTATTGTAAGTTAACATTTATTCATTTTTCTTTATTCTATTTATTTTGGCTGCAGCCCAAGGCTCCCTTATTCTGGCCACGTCAATGTGTTTGTCTGAATATATATTTTCCTCTTTTAAAGATTTGTCATTGTCAATGATGATTGGCAATAAAATAATTATATTATATTATTAGATTGCATAAACTGTATGAATTATTGGTGGACAATACTTATTTATCAGGTGCAAAATACATAGAAAGTATTTTCATAGCCTACAGGATGCAAATTCCAGTACGGTGCTAAATACTGGCAAAGCATTCACACCATCTTGTTTCAGAAAAGGTACGAGTTGAAAGGTTTTGATACACAAATAATCAACAACATCTCTCTACCAATGTACGTTATTCCAACGTTATGGAAGATTACAGTTTCCTTTTTTAAAAAGGCGAATCACAGATGTCTTGGATGCAAGTCATTTATTGTGCAGAGCAAAGTCAAGTCAATGAACAAGAAAGTTCAATGAGAATTTGGAAGAAAGTTGTTCAAGCAAAAAAGGAAAGTGAGGATTTGGGGGAAATTTGAATAGGCTATAAAAAATTGGAAGAATACTAATTGATACTGGAATACAATTAAAGCAGTAAATACGAATGACATCTTATTGATCATTCTTCTCACCCACTTTTTTACATCTTCTATCATTAGATTACTAATAGATTTCTTTGACGAAATTTTTATATGAAACTGGTTTTGTTTAATGTGGAATGCAACTATTGAAGTAATAAAAACGAATGAAAGAATAAAACACTGTTAAATGTTGTCAATTCCACTTCTTTATTACTACAGCACTGGACCGCGGTTTCGTGGCTTCACCAGTCACATTTTCAACAGAACCGCGGTCCAGTGCTGTAGTAATAAAGAAGTGGAATTGACAACATTTAACAGTGTTTTATTCTTTTATTATGGAGTTCCACAACATCAACCAAAATTCTACAAATAAGTTAAAAACGAATGAGTTTTATTGCACATTTCCCCCATTTATTAGATTATTATTGTCTTCATCGAAAACAACGTTTCTGGATTATTTTGTGAAACAGTTCAATGAGTGAACTATATATGATGCAACACGTAGTTTTCATATATTTAGAGGATTAAAATTACAATATATTCATGTAACAGGAGGATTTTCGAAAATTATATCTATTAGAACTCCTGAAAATAACATGCTTCATTCTCAATGGCATGGGCGGCTCCAACGGGAGATATAACATAATAAATTATAAACATATTTCAGTACATATTTTATTGAACACAAATACAAAGCCGCTTCTTCTCAATGGCGGCTTTTATCATCCACTTTTCTCATTTTCACTAAGCCAGTTATTTGAATACAGAGAGCTTGTCAATGTTTCTAGGACGAGGCTCAAGCCTATTATGTCGGATGACGGCTCTTGCAGAATATTAAGGCGATTTGAGAAGAATGACAGTTTGTGATGAATGTTTATCCCCAATACAATGAGCCCTAATACTAAGTATTCTACAACATGTCCAGTTTCAGAAATATGTAGCCTACAATGCTCCTCTAACGCTCCTACTCTATCACACCCATTTTTCTCACTCACTGTTAATCCCTCCGTCTCTCTCTTTTTTA
Source organism: Conomelus anceps (assembly GCA_948455865.1). Classification (NCBI taxonomy): domain Eukaryota; kingdom Metazoa; phylum Arthropoda; class Insecta; order Hemiptera; family Delphacidae; genus Conomelus; species Conomelus anceps. The sequence goes on from OX418220.1 coordinate 20,886,128, forward strand.
CACAAACAGCCTCTCTCTTTTACACACAATCTCTTACACACTTACTCTCTCACTCTCTCTCTCTCTCTCTTTCATCGGTGAGTGAAAGAGAGGTCCTTGAGTCCTTACTCCACCCTTATAAACGCAATTTATTGACTGAACGACGGTTTCAAGTCGAATGTTTTGCTTTTGTCTGTCTGTAACGCATTTACGGCTAAACTATACTGGTTAAGTGTCAAGAATGGACGAATCTTTGTCCAAACTTCGCCATTTCATGTAATTGCATCACTCAGATTGTCATTACCATAGTTAATATCATTAAGATCATACAAATGAGATCATTGTACATAATGTCTTGCACTATAAAAAAAAACATTATCTGAGTTCACTATAGTATCTATGTGATGTTGATAATCTTGTTTATAACCATTCATGTACATGATTTGTGAATTTGCATGAATAAAGAAATATAATCTAATCTAATCTAATCTCTTTCATCGGTTGAGTGAAAGAGAGGTCCTTGAGTCCTTATTCCACCCTTATAAACGCAATTTATTGACCGAACGTAGAGAGGTTTCTGTTTCAAGTCGACTGTTTTGCTTTTGTCTGTCTGTAACGCATTTACGGCTAAACGCATGGACCAAATTTAATAAACCTTTGCATGGATCTTCCTTCAAGGAATGCCCAGCGATGTATGTGTAAGTATTTTCGAATTTGAAGGATATTTAAAAGAGGAAACAAAAAGGCTATTAGTCCTACTACTATAGGAACATGTGATTTTTAAAATGAGCTTCTTCATTGCAATTCGTCATTATATGCAATTGGAATTAAATTCATAGATAGCCCTCGGGCTTTCAGATTAATATCTGGTTGAGCCTTATTCATATAAATTGAGTTATCATTCATAAGAATTACATATTATTTGTTTAAGAGAACCCAGGAGTTTCTATAATTTGATTAGAAACGAAACCTTTCTAATTTTTTTTTTATAAAGTATAATAACAAATGATTACTGAGTGAATGATATTTATACAAATTTGATTAGTATTGCTCTATAATTTCATTCATTAGACATGCAAAATCTAAATTTATTTTAGGAATCAGCTGTCTGGAACCATATAAGTACAGATGATTGGCTGGATCAAAATAGAACCGAAACCTTGGTGATGTGATACAGAATGACTTTTTGTGAAATACCGACGTGTAATAGACTACGCGTATTGAATCAATGGTTAGGTTTAATTCATCTCTGTGTTCCACAAAATTCCATCCTGAACCACATCACTAATCCGGTCTGTAGAATACATGGCATGTGTTAGTCGATTTCAATTCAATGTTATATTGTGGATAAGATTTTTTTCGGATGGTAAATTTACATGTAGTGCAGTATCTTTATCTTTTCATGTATGTTATTTTATGTTTATTAGTGCCTGATAATATGACACAATATAGGTCTGAGATCTGTGCGATGGCGATTGACGGGTTGGAACTACAGATTCAGGTGGGTTCCGAACCACCGGGAAGTGATTTTACAGCAGAGAACAGAGTCCTTTTTGCTGGCCAATCCAATCGGTCACACTTACAAAGATGACCCAGGAGTTTCGTAGCTTATCTCTGATTGAACAGATACCTGCTACGGCACTCGGCTATCACTTTCCTTGAGTTAAGCTATTCTGTAACCTGAAAAGGAATATTCATAGCCAAAATACAAAGAAAAAAATATTTATTTTTTTCCAATTGTGCATCCCATGTAAGGTATGGCTATTGACGTTGAGAAGCTAATAATAGAGTTAATAATAGTACCTCAAGGTTAAGGTAGTAAAAACGGTCAGACCTAATCAAATTATCGAATTTTTTGACATTTCCATCCGTTTTTGATGTTGGAAGGTGACATGGCCGCAAACCATCTTCAACCTCTTCTCTGCCATCTTTAAAACGTTTAAACCATTCAAAAACACGTGCCTGTGATCAATATGAGGCCCGTATTTATGAACGTGACTTATCAAAGATCGACTTAAGTCAGATCGGTTGAGTCAGACTTAGCAGCAATAAGTCTTCTTACACTAACAGGTTCAAGCCAGCGAGCAGCTGGAACCCTAAAAGCCAACCCAGCTCCCACAACAAAGATCTGACTCCTGATAAATAATCTAACATTAATAATTCACATTAAACAACTCTAATTTACACTAATATGAGAATTTACACTACGTAAATGTTGCAGGGACAACTGGGTAGGCTTATAACCTCACTTTTCAGCTAGTAAACTCACCTAGTATAAGTAAAGCTTAGAATAAAGTTCGTATTCATGAACCTTTCTTAAACATCTTTTCAACTTAAAAGCCAAGACGTGCTTATAATTGGAGTCTCAAATTCGTTCTTAGCCAAGCTAGGTACAGAGCTGTCTTGAAGCCGTTCTTAGATTGTTGTGTTGCATCATATTTTGATTTCATTTTTTAGTATAGCATCGGCTCATAATAATAGAATAAAATCATCATATTCAATTTTTGCACCATTGCAATGTAATTCACTGTATATTTGACTTTTTGAAATTATTTCTACTTATTTTATAGTTCTAACCTTACATTTTTTTGGCACTAGAATAGAATTCTCTTTCTAGGGAATAGAATGGATGAAGTTCTTAGGTCTGCTGGCAGATAGCGTTCAATACACTGCCTCGAATGCTGTATTTTTAAAATCCAAAAACAGAAAATAATAACTTTTAGTGTGGTTATAATTACTTAACAGTAACTGTAAATTTACATGTAGTGCAGTATCTTTGTCTTTTCATGTATGTTATTTTATGTTTATTAGTGCCTGATAATATGACACAATTTTAGGTTGCTTGTGACCATGTTCAATGTAATAGAGCCTTTCCAACTCGGTCTTGGATAACTCCTGCTTAGATCTTTGTAAGTCACATTCATAAATACGGGCCTCAATGTCATACACTTCTTTCAGTAAATTAGAAGTTTCAGTAGAGGTTTTTCCAAATTTAAAAAGTGAAATTTTACAATAATTTGTTGCTCTACTATCACACTAATCATTTTATCCAGAAAAACAAAAAAACAACAATAATGCAAACGTAGGCTCTGAATGAACGGTTTTATTTACAGAAACGAGACTAACTTTATACTAAACAGAAAGGCTCACACTAAATAACTGTTGATCAATGGCGGTTGACACATGCCTCCTTGATCCACAGCAGCATCAGCCTCATTATTTAATAGCTACACCTCGTATATTTGTGCCTCCCCAAACCTGCTGTGGAAAGTAGAAGGCTGAATAATATTTTCCAAGCAATACTAGAAATAACAGCTGAAGACAGCCATTTCTATTGTGACACTTTCAATGGGGATGAGAAGCTTTTTTCTGGTGGTTACCCAGAAAATATTATTTGAGAAAATATTATTTTGTTGCCAAATATGTGTTTCAATTTTTTTTTTTTTTATTAGAAGTCTAAAATAACTCGCAGGAAAGATCTATTCATTTCTACAAAATAAAACATAGAGAATCAACTGTAAGCGCTCATGTGTCACAAATGTATTCTACTTCTCACTTTAATAGATAGTATGTAAAACCATTAATAAATCTCTAATGCCAGAAATTATGACCAACCCCAACCGCACAGCCTTAATCTAAATGTCTCCGAAATGCCATTATCCTTCTTATTTTGAACACTCTCCATTGAATGACATCACGCTCACACTCACTTGGCTCCTATAGAAAGCAATATTGATAAATTATTTCAATTTATCAGAGCGAAAGTTGCCTCACTGTTCAATAAGGAAGTTGGGAAAACTTAACCGCCAGAGAAGGTTATTTGTCATATATTGAAAATGTCAGTCTCTTGTTGAAAGTGACTGGGAATTTATTAGAGTGAGCTATTCCTATAGTGATCTACCTCGAAGTTTGCTTCTTCGATGAAGCCGAAGACTATGATATTGCAACCGCAATTTCAATTAGTAAATATGCCTGAATAGGCCTTATATTATTCCACAAGCTTTAGATTAACTTTGTTTTCCTGTGTCATGCCTTTGGAATGTTATAATCACAAGAAATGAGCCAGATCCTAACAAGTTGCTACTATTTCTACTAGACAACTAGACTACATTTTGTAAAAATATCGTTATATGTAAGACTTGTTACCAAGAAATAAAGAAGCTTTTCAACGCTATTTTACACTTTTGAAATGAAATGAAACTTTATTTTCACAGAAAAAACCAAATACAAATAAATGTTCGATTCGATACAAAAAATAAAATAGTGGAATATCCCACAAAGACTTAGGTCTGAGCGTGAGATAGAGTTACAATAAAAATAAAATTACAAGACTTCCAGCTTCCTTGCCTAACGTTAAGGATAAGGATAATGCCCAAGGATAAGGATAATGAAAAGATAAAGAGATGGAAAGGAAAAAAGTAACGAAGAAACTAAGTGAACAAAATTGAATTTATATACATGAATAATTCTCATGCGTAGTAAACATGATATGCCTGTCAAAAGAGTGTATCAGTGACTGAATCTTGCAATAATAGTGAAAACTGCTCCTGCAGAAAGTACTTAATGAAAGTGAGCTAGTATTAAATTTAATAAATAGTATCATGGAGAACAATGTCAATGATGGAACTGAGGGACTATAAAAGCTCATTAATCAGAAAAAAATCATAAAAAGTCATTTACATCTATGTTTTAAAATAGATTTATACGATTTTAAATTTGTGTGAGTTATAAAGGAAATTTTTTGGCTGTAATCAATGCCCTATAAACAAATATATTGTGAAGAAAAGACAACAAAAATTTATTTCTCAACAATAGCATGACGTTCATTTCGTTCTCGAGCTAGTTATTTAAACTAAAAACTATGATTCTCGTAAGGGACGAATTGACCACAGATAATATCATCCTCGTTCATGATAAAACCAATGGCTTTGATAATTTAAAGTTTGGGACATATAAGTTTATTTCTCAATCTGATTGAAGGAATATCATTAGTTAAAATTAACACATAGTGACATTGATGGAGCATTAGAAATAGATGTTGATTAGGTCAGAAGTATTTTAATGCCAGAGATGAATTCATTTATCTTTGACATTGAGATGCCATAAAATTTTAATTTTTTAATAAAATTAATTGCCAAGTTTCATTTAGTCGGGAGTAGATTGATTGGTAGTGGGTTAGTTGGTGTCTTGTGTCGGTGGATGCAGGATGGAACAGGAGCTTCTACCTCGCATGGCATCCTATTCCAAAAAGGTGAGACCTTAGTTAATTTTACAATTCCATTTATGACCTAAAGAATAGGCTGACCTCATAACCAATCAAAATCTCTTGCTCTATCTTGCTCTAACATAAATATTCAGATATGCCAAGCAAGTTGCCAACTCCCTTAGTTCTAATAAATTACTAGCTTGTATAAAAGTCACTCCAATAAATACCTCTATTTTGTTTTGAGATGAGAGTTAGAGGTGAAGATATTTATATTATCATGTTTAAATACAGATACAATTATTCTATTTTGAGTGAGAAAGCATTCATTTCAATCAACCTGAGCTGCATGAGTCATTACAACGATCATAATAAAACTATTGAAGCATTTTTTTGAGATAATTACAGAATAATGTAATTTTATCAAAGATAGACTACATAATAATAATAATAATATTGTAGTAGCTGTTGCTTAAATATTTATCAATAATTGAAACAGATTATCCACAAAAAAATGAATTTTGGTAATCAAATTATTCATTATGCTCATTTCGACCTCTTAATTCGCTTGATTTTGGTTCATATTATCTCTTAATTATTAGCACCGACCATGACATAATGATTTTGTATATGCCCTCATGTGGACGAGGATATGGAACCAGTTGTTGGTCAAATGAAAATAAAAAGCTTTGTATTGACTCAAGCATGTTCAACATGTATTATTGACGTAGTGACGCTAATTATCATAAATAGAACGCTAATGATCACTCTTCAAGATCAGATCTCATCACTCTCCAAATTGTAATTATTCGTTACTATATGGCAAATCTAAACCGATCTAGGGTCGAATCTAGAGATCACATCATTAAAATAAATATTTTTCGAATATACTTGCCCCCGCTTCCATTATTAATTAGTGTACTGAGGGTCGTCTGACGATGCTCTTGACAAGAGTGAAACGGCCGTCACGCCATGACGTGAGTGTACTGTGGGTCGTCTGACAATGCTCTTGACAACAGAGTGAAACACACATAACGTGAGTTAATTTCCACTTAAAAGTGTTTTTTAAGTTTTTATTATTAATTAGATATTAGATGATTCCAGTAATTTTCTATCATTGTTCAAAAATACTACTTCTTCTAAAATTTAGAAGAATTATCCAAGAATGTCGTAATAAAAAAGAATACCATACTTTATATTCGTTTTCATAAGATACCATGCAAGTGACTCCAAAAAGAATTCTCATTCAAAATTCTTTCTCACAAACATCGCACGGAGCTACGACAACATATTTGTTATTCTCCATTAGGGATTCCATTACTAGCAAAACACTTTTACAGCTGACATTCTTTCTCAAGATAATGTTATAATCTTACGAGAGAAAACCGTTGTACCATTTTTTCAAAGAAAATTAAGGATGATTCACGAGGGAAATGGAAGAGACTCGTCATTACAATGTGTTCCCGTCTTGCCCTACATATGTTCTGGTACAACGAAGATGTTCATGAGGTATCATCTCATTCACTATAAATCAAATTCCTTTCTTTTCTACTTCCAACGCTTACAATGCCCACGATTTTTCCTCAAACTTTACCTCAACACTCATCTTGGTGCTCGTTGGCTTGTTATTACATTCTTGATATCTCTACTTCTTTTCTATTGTCGTTAAGTGAATAAATCACATTGAGTATCAAGAAATGTGCTATATTTCTAATAGAGATATTGAGAGAAATGCGGTACTTAAGATAGAAGTCACTTACAATTCTTCATAAAACAGGGGTTCTCAACTTCATCAGACGTTGTATGTGTTATAATTGTGTAATCTAAATATCAGTAACTTGAGCCTAATCAATCTATAATCTCCATATCAACATACAGGTCATATACCTGTGTTTGGATATTTTAGCATTGTTACATTCACTTGATCTATGTTGTTCAATGACAAATTAGCTTGATCTATGTTGTTTTATGCATCAAAGCACTGAATGTATGAGGTGGTTCAGTCACATCTAGCCTTGTTAGCCACCAAGGGAAGGTTTGGTTAGGCGCGCGGAGCGCGCAATGTGTTTGGTGGCGGTAGTGTTTTGAAAATGTTATGTTCACTTGATTTACATCGTTTTATGGTTTTTAGAGAGTAAGAATACACGGTCAATGAACAAATAATAGAAGGGGTTTTGAAGTCGGGTAGAAGACTCAAAAATCTGACGAGTTGCTACTCGTTAGTAATACTCACAGAAACGTAAAAACTAATCGGATGAAATGCTACTTTTTTCCAGGAATTTGGGTATCGGACAAATTACTACTCGGACGAACTGCTACAGAACTGGCTGTAAAAAGGAAAAAGTTTTGGAGGTATGATATACCCACTCTTACTTGATTTATGAATGGAGAAATGATGTCAAAGTTTCCATCGAACTATTGATCTGCTTGATGTCTAATAGTGTGGGAGCGTAGCAGCTCTCAGGCACAGACATAACAAAATTACTAAAGTTTGGTAATTCCACAGTTGCTGTCAACAAAATGGTGTCACGATAAAGGCAGACATGAATGTCTGAATGGATTTCAATTAAACTTTACATCATCGGTAAAACCTCAATGGAGTTATAGCTAGCTGTGCAACTTGAGAAGTAATTAATATGACATCTAATAATATTATGAACGATTGCTGGTTGAGTCCCTTTTGACAGCCAGGTTTAAATAATGATAGTTTTGATATTATGTTAGGGAATAACTTGTTTTTTATATCAAAACGTAACTGAGTTTAGGCCTATGGTCATAAACAAGTTTTCAAAAATAATTCTAATCAAATTTTCAAATTCATGAAAATTGATAGCTGACACCGTAAGTTTCCCTACTACTATTTGTCTCTTTTGTACACTATGAGTGATTTTTTATTACTATAATAACTTATTATTTATAAATATTTGAACTCTTGTAAAAATTTAGTAATAGAGACAGTTTTGGGCAAAGGCCTGTTGTTTCTTTACAATAAGTTGTATTCTGTATCTGCTTACAATAAGTTGTAAGCTGTATCAATAAATAAATAAATAACTATCATTATGATTATAAGGCAAAATAATTATCATTATCATTATCATAATAATTTAATGGGATCTACTGTATTGTGAAAAATAATTCGAGAAGAAGAGAATTGAAAAGTTTCAAATATTTTATTACATCAATTATATATTTATATCATATTGCATCCAATATATCAATCAATAATGAGCATATGATATTATCATGATACAGAAACGAAGAGATGAAATGGAAAAATGGATAGTTTTAAATAAATTGAGGAAAAACTGTTCTAAACAATAATCACTGCGCTGTTTCTAAAAGGTTCTCTCAATATGGATGTGTAGACAAGTCTCTCCTATTTATTTTTCACTATCACTTTCTATTCTTTTTATTCTCTAATTACAAATTCTCTCTTTCTTCATATTTCTTATTTTCTTCCTTCCTCTTCTCGCTGTCTCTTTCTGTTTTTCCATCCATCATCTTCAAACATCTAATTTTATGTAAAGTTTTATTATGTTTGAATATTTTTGTGACTCAAACCTGTGCACAGGATTTTCTCTGCAGGCATAATAATGGATTCCAATTTTGTTATAGTTTGTATTGTTTTTGTATTTTCAAAAATTTGATTTGATACTGTATAATCAAGACAATATAAGCCATCATATAAGTAATATCAATATTTATTAATATTATTCTATGAGGTTGAACATAATTCAAATAACATTCATGCACACAACCACTTGTTAGAAAAGAACCAAGGAGGATAATCTTCTAAGAAATCTCGCATCCCATTAATAGGTATCACGTTTCAGCAAATTGTATCTAATGCTTCCCAACTAACATTTCAAGAAGTATGGATTGTGATAAGACGTGTAAGGTATCAGAATCTTGAGCTTGCATAGACAATAATGTAGTAAGTAGTAGTAGTAAATCTCGTAGGCCCAAAGTTGATATTGTGAAAACTTTCTATAATTGAAAGTGATTTAAAAGTTGCCAATTTTGCTAGTGATGAAATTTCACTAGATTATTGTCACAATCTTTTAAGACACCATGTAAAAGTGTGTTGCCTACTCAGACTAGAGCAACATGCAAAAAATCCTTTTCCTCAGTGAAGAAAGCGATCACAAACTTCCTGACTTCTGATTTGTGTAGTACGCTCTTTGGACTACAACACAGCGTTTGATGTCTGAGGAGTCACCTACAGTCGTATTCGGTTATGGTACTAAATATTGTAACTTTCCTCCTAGTAGGTTGGAACTGGGCTATTCCCATAATTTTGTTCAGGAGTTACCTGGAAACAAACAATAATTTTGAACACCAATCAGCACTAACAAATCAAGATTCATAAGTCTTGATTGGCACATGCACCTTGTCCTATACAACTAATGTGGAATGGTAGCGAACTCAGTGAAAGGCCGTTTTTATGTCTCTTGGAAAACTATAATGAAGAATAAAAAAAAATTATCACAGAGCACATATTCAATTCTACAAGCATCATGAACTTTAATTATTACAGAACCGAAGACTGGCCAGCTTCATCACTAAACAAGTGAAGTAAAATAACTAAAACTACTTATTGTCCTTCATCACCACCAACGTGATGTACATAAGAATCCCCAAAAAATCATACTATGTCCATTCATTAACCCTATTCCCTGTTTACTAATTTTGTCTCTTTTCAAATTCGTGGTATTTCACTCTTGGAACTTGTTTGTCACTGTACTAAATACTTTCAATTTGATACCTTGGATACTTGATACGAAAAATAGATCTCGTCTGGTACTTGAAAAAATTGGATCCATGGGTAACTGCTACATGTACTCAAGAATTTAAATGCAATGAACTGGACTCCAGAATAACACCAGAAGAACACAAGAAAAACCAAGGAGAACCAAGAACCGCTGTAAACAAACATTCAAAAAAATAATAGAAATTTGTCCAGTACTAAATGATTTTCAACATTAATTAATAATAGACTATTTTAAAAGGATATGTTCCATAATCTTAGAGAAACATCTATGAGTTAAATCAAAAATTTATAAGTAGCTGTCAAGTGTTCATCAATAATTATATTACTGAAGTATAATAATTTTCAGAAAACTAACCTGTCGGTTGTAAATGAGAGAAACAAAATCTAGTTTTCGTTAAATCATTTGCATAATCAAGAAAGACTAGAGAATGCATCCGTTTCATATCTGAACTACATCAAAATTTGTTAACTTAGCCAATATAATCAATACAAGTTTAAATAGATTTAAAGATATCCTGATAACAAAAACAAAAAATCAATCCTAACAATTTCTTTTCTAAGTCATATTTCATAACACTCATCAACCAAATTTCCACTAATATATTTATTCAATTGCTTTAGCTATTTTCAGCCTAGACATAAATTCAAAGAGTAATTATAATCCAAAGTGAGGTTAAAAGCTTCATCCACTATCTAGTGAATAATTCAAAAAATTGGACCATAGGCTATTTTTTGATAGCTCAATAAAATGATCAGTACATTCTCATAAAAAATCGAACATGCTTATAAGAACTTTTCAAAACCAACAAGATAAAACTATTATTAACAACAGGCATATTCTCTTAGCCTGTTTTATAATAGGCATAACCTGAAAGTTAATTCAACTACTGTACTCATTTTACTTCCAGTTCAAAATAGTTTTGCAATACCATATTGAAGGTAATCTTACAAAATTCCAAATTTATTTTAAGATTAATTTATTATAAAACAAATTTTGTAACATCTAGAATCATACAATTCCTTTTTGTTTCAAAATAATCACATCTATATAAATAAAATGAGAGTTTTGTCTGTACATTTATCAGAATTATATATTTTTTGGTTATTTTCATGTTTTATACATTAAATAAGCCGGAAATAGTCTGATCTCAATAAATTGCTGTCTGTCTGTCTGCCTGCCTGTCTGTCACGGCCCCAAAGGCATTTTACGCGGCCTTCCCCTCAAAAACGAGAGCATCGATCGGGATTTTGGTTATTGAACAGTATTAAAAACTTTATTGACAATGTCTTTAGCTATAAAAAACTAAATAACCTTTTTTTTTAACAGAGTAATAAACGTTTAAAAGCCAAGTATTGTGCGATTTTGGATACATTTCTTCCAAGTTTTATTACCACACTAGCAGCTACCCGTCCTTCGTACGGATTATGTTTAGAAATAACACTAAATTAATATGTTTCGGCCTTTTTGATAGCAACAATCATGAAGTTGTTAGCAGCTTAGTAAACAACTTTGAACATGAACAATTCAGTGACAGTTATCAGAGAGAATATTTGAGAACAGCTGATTGATATATCATGATAAATTACGTGATTTGTTCTTATGTGGCAATAATAGTGCTACCTGGCGAATTACCAAGAGCCTAGCACAAACCGCACCTTCCTAAAATGTTAATTTATTGTTTTAATAAATTGAAATTAGAAAATTTTGTTTTTTTTTCAACAAAGAAATAATTGATGAAACATAACATGAGCTTTGATTCACCAGTTATATATGTTTCCTAAAAGACTGCAATGCTCCGACTACACAAGTCTGCAGAAAGCGTAAATAACGCCGCGAAGGGCCCACCATTCAGATTATATTTGAGAACAGCTGATTGATAAATTATGTGATTTGTTCTTATGTGGTAATAAAACTTGGAAGAAATGTATCCAAAATCGGACAATACTTGGTTTTTAAACGTTTATTATTCTGTTAAAAAAAAAGTTAAGTTAGTTTTTTATAGCTAAAGACATTGTCAAAAAGGTTTTCAATACTGATAAATAACTTTAATCCCGATCGATGCTCTCGTTTTTTAAGAGAAGGCCGCGTAAAATGCTTTTGAAGCCGTGACAGACAGACAGACAGACAGAAAGTGAGATTAGACTATTTTCGGCTTATTTGATGTATAAAACATGAAAATAACCAAAAATATATAATTCTGATAAATGTACAGACAAAACTCTAATTTTATTTATATAGATAAGAACAAATCACGTAATTTATCATGATATATCAATCAGCTGTTCTCAAATATAAATGGTGGGCCCTTCGCGGCGTTATTTATGCTGTCTGCAGACTTGTGTAGTTGGAGCATTGCAGTCTTTTAGGAAACATATGACTGGTGAATCAAAGCTCATCTTATGTTTCATCAATTATTTCTTTGTTGAAAAAAAAACAAAATTTTCTAATTTAAATTTATCAAAACAAAAATTAACATTTTAGGAAGGTGCGGTTTGTGCTAGGCTCTTGGGAATTTGCCAGGTAGCACTATTATTACCACATAAGAACAAATCACTTAATTTATCATTATATATCAATCAGCTGTTCTCAAATATTCTCTCTGATAACTGTCACTGAATTGTTTATGTTCAAAGTTGTTTACTAAGCTGCTAACAACTTCATGATTGTTGCTATCAAAAAAGCTGAAACATATTTAGTCATATTTCTAAACATAATCCGTACAAAGGACGGGTAGCTGCTAGTTATATACATTAAATAAGCCGAAAATAGTCTTATCTCAATTTCTGTCTGTCTGTCTGTCACGGCTCCAAAGGCATTTTACGTGGCAGTAGGGGAGGGTAAGAGTTCTGGCTCAGTTTTTCTTTAACCTTAAATTTAAGGTTAACCTAAACCAACTATCCAAACCTAATTTAACCTGAAATAGGTAAGTTTAAGTAGAATCAACGCAATCTATCCGATCCCCAAAATTCCCATTTTCACGGGAGCTAAAATTCACGAAAAAATTTGAACTTTTTAACCCCTGAAGGGAATTTCAATTTGAAGACGCCATCTGGTTCAGCATTTCAAGGCATCCCAAATTCATGTATCAAATACAATTTTCCGATCACGATTGATTGAGGAAAAAATAATAGAATTTTTGGGCGTGGTCGCCTCGCTAAAAGTGGTAAGAGTTCTGGGCCAGTTTTTCTTTAACCTTAAATTTAAGGTTAACCTAAGTCAACACAATCAAACCTGACCTAAATTATCATAGGTAAGTCAAAGTTGATTTAACCCAACATTTTAAATTCCCAAAATTCCCATTTTCACGGGAGTTAAAAATCACGAAAAAATTTGAACTTTTCAACCGCTCAAGATAAATTTAATTGGATGGTGTCATCTTGTTCGGCTTTTTAAGGCATCCCAAATTCATGTATCGAACACCATTTTCCGATGATAATTGATTGGAAAATGAAGATTTTCCCACGCTCACACATTTTTTCCCACGCTCTTTCCAACCCAACTAGACCCCCCAAGACGAAAATTTTCATTCTCATGGAAGCTAATACCACTGTATGAACTTAAATCCTAAATTTTGATACATTTCTACGAGTTTCATATCTATGATACAGTTCTAGGAGTTTTGTATCAAATATGATACAGTTCTAGGAGTTTTGTATCAAATATGATACAAACCTCCACTGAAACGTAAACTAAAGAAAACACTAAAACATTGAAAACCAACACTATATGGAGAGGTGAGACCTAATCATAAACAGAGATAACCCCAAGCTGATTTAAAATAAACTATCAGCTCCCGAAAATTTCCGTTCCTGTGGGAACTATCGTTCCCGGAAAAATATCAACTTTTGAACCGTTCAAGATAGAATGGATTGAATGACATCATCTTATTCAGCTCATCAAGGCAATGCAAATTCATGTATCATACACTAATTTCCGATGATGGTTATTGGAAAACAAAAAAACAAAAAAATTAAAAAAAAAGTCAGACACTATATATAGGCCAGCAAATACATTTTTTATTCAGTCTTCATAGACCGCCTGTACTGTGAAGACCTCTAATAAACAGGCGAGGGTGGGTGGGTTGATATACACTATATTTTTTTTTTTTATTTTTTTTTTCAATTTTTTTTTTTTTTATTTTTTTTTTTTTTTTATTTTTATTTTTTTATATATTTTTTTTTTCTTCTTCTACACTATAAATAATAGTTTACCATAGCAACCACATAATATTTTTTTTTTCAGTTCTTTTTTTTTTAAATTTTTTTTTTTAATTTTTTTTTTCTTCTACACTATAGGCCTAAATAATAGGTTACCACATAATATTTTTTTTTTTCAGTTCGTTTTTTTTTTTTAATTTTTTTTTTAATTTTTTTTTTCTTAATTTTTTTTTTTCTTCTACACTATAAATAATAGTTTACCACATAATATTTTTTTTTTCAGTTCATTTTTTTTTTTAATTTTTTTTTTCTTAATTTTTTTTTTCTTCTATACTATAAATAATAGTTTACCATAGCAACCACATAATTTTTTTTTTTTCAGTTCAAGTTTTTTTTTTCACACTATCAATAGTAGTTTACCAAAGCAACCACATAATATTTTTTAGTTCGTTTTTTTTTTTTAATTTTTTTTTCTATTTTTTTTTCCCCTTTTAAATTAAATTTAATTTTTCCCCCTCCCATTTCCCCCTCCAATTTCCACCCCAGTTTTTGGGTATAAATAGAGGTGCACAGGCAGAAAATTTTCACTCCTTTGGATCGAAGGAGTTATGTTAGTTCAGGCTGAAAATAGTCAACGAGCTATACTCCCACCAGAGATTTCTGGCTCATCCACGGAGACTAGTCGCTACCTATTTTCAGATAGGGTCCCAAACACCAGCAATTACAACAACACCAACTACCAGACAACACCTATGGACTTGAGTATCACCAGCAATTACAACAACACCAACTACCAGACAACACCTATGGACTTGAGTACCACCAGCAATTACAACAACACCAACTACCAGACAACACCTATGGACTTGAGTATCACCAGGACAATGGACAGTGGGACAATGGACAGTGGGACAATGGACAGTAGGAACAGGACAACAGACTCGAGCAACACCATGAAAAATTCGGTATATATAAAAATGGATAGAATAATTTCATCCACCTACTCATCACCAATCTGCCAACACAGCATCAACAAAAACTGTCTCTTTTTCATATGGAACTCATTCAACACAATTGATGTAAAAATATTGTTTGAAAACCTTAAACCTCATATAATTGATATAATACTTGAAAATTCTGAAAAATTTCATTATAATATTAAGTGGTATGTGAGTTTAACAGTTAAATTGAAAAAGATTTCTGCTGATAAAGAGTTGTATGTTGAACCAACATTCCATGGGCAATCGAGGTCTATAATCTCAGTCCATGAGAATCTTGATAAATTTAGTGTGCAATGGGAGGAGGCAGAGGGAAAAATTATGGAAGGGTTAGATAAATTCATAAAGTTAGGGAGTGGTTGGACTATAGACATATTCAAACAATTCAATTTCAATATGGTTAGATACAGACCAATAAGTGGTTCTGGCTCATACATTCCTACTCCAATTAAAATTATAAATAGGAAAGCTGTTATAAATGTGAAAAATGAAGATGATCTCTGCTTTGTCTGGTCCATCCTCTCCTATTTCAACACCAATAACAATAATTATCGTATATCTGCACTTAAAAAAATAAAAGATAAAATTAATATTGAAAATTTATGCTTCCCATTAAAATTGAAAGACATACCTAAATTTGAGAACCAAAACACAACAATAGCTGTTAATGTTATTACATATGAAGAAGAGAAAGATATGTTCTATCCAGTCTTTGCATCCCAACACAGAAAAAGAGAGCATACAATCACACTGTTGTTGTTATCTAACAAAGAAGAACAAAAACACTACACCCTTGTTAAAAATCTATCCAAACTACTATCACATCTAACAAAATATAATGGTAAAGTAGAAATTTGCCCCCATTGTTTCCAAAGATTCACCAAATCAAATGCAAAACGTAGTTTAGAAAAACATATTGAATTGTGCTCATCACACAAAACACAACGCATTAAAATTCCACAACAAAATACTGTTTTAAAGTTCACAAATTTCTCCTACACCCTACCCACACCCTTCACGATATACGCCGACTTTGAATGTTTAATTAAAGATGAAAAACATATACCATGTGGTTATGGATATGTAATAGTAAATGAAAGTGGATCAATTCATTATGGACCAAGGATAGTTAGAGCATCCAACCTGTCTGAATCATCAAATTTAATAGAAAAGTTTCTAGATGAATTAGATAAACATGGAAATGAATTGAAAAAGCAATTGAAAATACAAGTGCCAATGCAGATTACAGTAGAAGAAGAAAACAAATTTAAAATGGTAGATGTGTGTTGCCTGTGTAATAAGAGCCTATTGTTTGATCGTGTGCGACACCACTCCCATTCAACTGGAAAGTTTATTGGAGCTGCTCATCAATCATGTAATCTTAATGCAAAACAAGTAGAGTTCATTCCTGTAATATTCCACAATTTCACCGGTTACGATTCACACTTCATTGTTCAATCACTCAATAAATATAAAAAGAGAATAAGTTGCTTAGCTAGGACAAGTGAAAAAATAATTTCAATAACACTAAATAACACTCTAAGATTTATCGATTCACTACAATTTCTGAATTCATCTCTTTCAAAATTAGCAGAAAATATGTTATCAAATGCTTTCCAACTGATTTCAGCACATTTTCCAAATAATACAAATTTACTCTTGAAAAAACAAATATACCCATACGAATATATGGATTGTTTTGAGAAATTCGAAGAAACACAATTACCTTCCCGGGAAAAGTTCTACAACAAACTAACCGATTCAGATGTAAGTGAGACTGACTATCAAAATGCTATAACCGTTTGGAATGCGTTCAACTTGAAAAATCTTGGTCAATTTCACGATCTCTACCTAACCACCGATATACTCTTACTCGCCGATATATTTCAATCTTTCAGATCAACATTCCAGAAAACATACAGTCTTGATCCATCCCACTTTTATTCGCTACCACACTATTCGTGGAATGCAATGTTGAAAATGACTGGTATTGAACTTGAACTTTTAAGTGATCCAGATATGCACCTGTTTGTAGAGTCCGGCATTCGCGGAGGTTTAAGTGTAATCCCCAAACGATATGCAAAAGCCAACAACCAATATTTATCTACATATGATGAAAATTCCAAAACCACATTTATAATATACTTAGATGCAAATAATTTATATGGTACAAGCATGAGTGAACCACTGCCACACTCTGGATTCAAGTGGCTATCTAATGAGCAAATTCAAAATTTCGATGTTACAAAAATTTCAGATGAATCACACGTTGGCTACTTTTTAGAAGTCGATCTTGAATATCCAGAAAGTCTACATGATATGCACAACCATTACCCCCTTGCACCAGTAAAAGCCACACCCCCATCAGGGCGATATGAGAAATTGATTACAACTTTTGAAAATCGTAAAAATTACATTCTACACTATAAAAATTTGAAACTTTACATGAGATTAGGTTTGAAATTAACAAAAATACACAGAGTGATGCAATTCAATCAATCAGCCTGGTTAGAGCAATTTATATCATTAAATACCGAATTGAGAAAGAATTCAAATAATGATTTTGATAGAGATCTTTACAAGCTATGTTCTAATGCAATTTATGGAAAAACGTTGGAAAATGTAAGGAATCACAACAATTTCAGGATTATAACTGATGAAAAGCAACTTGATAAAGTGATTGCATATCCAAGAATGAAATACTGGTCCAGATTTAACGATGATGTTGCTGGTGTATGTCTAAATAAGCTTGAGGTTCATCTAAATCGTCCCATTTATGTGGGTATGGCAATACTTGAGTCAAGTAAAGCAATAATGTACAAATTCCATTATGATGAAATTCTAAAAATGTATCCCAATGTTGAACTGCTAATGTCCGATACAGATAGTTTTATGTATCTGATTCAAACAAACGATATTTATAAAGATATTGAAAGAAATTTGGATTTATTTGACACATCTAATTATCCAAAAGACCATCAATGTTACAGCACAAAACATAAAAAACAACTAGGTAAATTTAAGGATGAGTGTGGTGGAAAAATAATTTCTGGGTTTGTTGGACTACAAGCCAAAATGTATGCAATTCGCATAGGTGATTCAGAAAAGAAGGTTGCAAAGGGAATTCCCAAGAGTGCAAATAGAAATCAATTGAGATTTGAAGATTATAAAGAATGTCTGTTTGATGTAAAACACAAAAATGTAACATCATCAGCAATTGAAAGTAAACTGCATCATGTCTATACTGTTCAACGTGAAAAACTAGCTCTTCAACCTCATGACGATAAACGTTTCATACTACCAAACCGAATTGATACTCTAGCTTGGGGCCATAAAGATATTCCAATAAGAAAACGTAAAATTCGTGAGCAACCATCTCAAGGAAAAGTACAAAAACTTTAAAAACCTGAATAATTTTAAAATATAAAGAAA
This sequence comes from Conomelus anceps, assembly GCA_948455865.1. Classification (NCBI taxonomy): domain Eukaryota; kingdom Metazoa; phylum Arthropoda; class Insecta; order Hemiptera; family Delphacidae; genus Conomelus; species Conomelus anceps. Next base: position 20,904,669 of record OX418220.1, read on the forward strand.
CTTTAAAACCTGAAAAACTTTAAAATAAAATAAAATTTTTTTTTTGCTTAAATAGGTCTGAGATCTAGAGTTTTAGGTGGGTTCCGAACCATTTGAAGTATTAATTTTTTTTTTTCATTGTTGTACTACTGTGTAAAAAAAAATATCATGTAACTGTTATCGAATTAGTTTATATTGAAATGATAAATTGAAGAATTCATCTAAAAAAAAAAAAAAATACAATCTATGTAAACCTGGGTGCAGGTACCTGCGTAGGTGCGTAGGTGCGTAGGTGTGGGTACCTATACCTAGATTAATGTATGTAGGTAAAAAAAAAATATTTTTTTTTATTTATACTTTTTTTTTAAATTACTCTAATTATATAACTTATTATATTTATACTTTTTTTAAATTACTATACTACTTTATCATTTTGTTTTGTTAATATTATTTGTTTACATTACTTTTCTAACAATTCCACTCAATTCCACGAAACATGTGCTCTTTCAGGGTCCTATTGAAACGTTCACAGATTGCCGCCTTCTTATTACTGAAAGTACTATAGTGATTGATATTGTACATTTTAAAGAGTTTTTGAACAGTAGCATTGTAGAACTCTTTACCAGCGTCAGTTTGAAAATTCTTTATCTTATTCTGTTCAAGTATTGGTTTGAGGGCGTTTGCCACATCATTACCCGATTTACTTTTCAATGGTATTGCAAATGCGAATTTACTAAAACAATTTATTACTGTCAGTATGAATTTGAAATTTCTATTGATGGTACTGTAGTTTGACATATCAACAAGATCGGCCTGGTACAGATCTGTTACACCTTTGATTTCTGTACGACGTGTGGGAAAATTGTATCTAACACTTGCGTGTAATTCTTGAGCAAGTCCTTCTCTTGTATTCATTTTTTTTATACTAGAGTTAGATCTCCGTTATAACCACCGTTAAAACCAGCGTTAAAACCAGCGTTAAAACCAGTGTTAAAACCATCATTAAACTGAGCCAGAATCCTCAGTGCTTTTAGTATAAATGACCACACCCAAAAATTCTATTATTTTCTCTTTTTCAATAAATTATGCTATTAAAATTCTATTATTTTCCCCAATTATTAATGGTAGGTTTGGTAAAGATAGGAGGTCTAGTTGTGTTGGAAAGAGCGTGGGAAAAAATGTGTGAGCGTGGGAAAATCCTTATTTTCCAATCAATTATCATCGGAAAATGGTGTTCGATACATGAATTTGGGATGCCTTAAAAGGCCGAACAAGAAGGCACCGTCCAATTAAATTTATCTTGAGTGGTTGAAAAGTTCAAATTTTTTCGTGATTTTTAACTCCCGTGAAAATGGGAATTTTGGGAATTTAAAATGTTGGGTTAAATCAACTTTGACTTACCTATTTCAGGTTAAATTAGGTTTGGATAGTTGGTTTAGGTTAACCTTAAATTTAAGGTTAAAGAAAAACTGAGCCAGAACTCTTACCCTCCCCTACTCGTGGCCTTCCCCTAAAAAACGAGAGCATCGATCGGGATTTTAGTTATTGAACAGTATTGAAAACTTTATTGACAATGTCTTTAGCTATAAAAAACTAAATTAACTTTTTTTAAAAGAGTAATAAACGTTTAGAAACCAAGTATTGTGCGATTTTGGATACATTTCTTCCAAGTTTTATTACCACATAAGAACAAATCACGTAATTTATCATGATTTTTATATCAACCAGCTGTTCTCAAATATAAATGGTGGGCTCTTCGCGGCGTTATTTACACTGTCTGCAGACTTGTGTAGTTGGAGCATTGCAGTCTTTTAGGAAACATATGACTGGTGAATCAAAGCTCATCTTATGTTTCATCAATTATTTCTTTGTTGAAAAAAAAACAAAATTTTCTAATTTAAATTTATCAAAACAAAAATTAACATTTTAGGAAGGTGCGGTTTGTGCTAGGCTCTTGGGAATTTGCCAGGTAGCACTATTATTACCACATAAGAACAAATCACTTAATTTATCATTATATATCAATCAGCTGTTCTCAAATATTCTCTCTGATAACTGTCACTGAATTGTTTATGTTCAAAGTTGTTTACTAAGCTGCTAACAACTTCATGATTGTTGCTATCAAAAAAGCTGAAACATATTTAGTCATATTTCTAAACATAATCCGTACAAAGGACGGGTAGCTGCTAGTTATATACATTAAATAAGCCGAAAATAGTCTTATCTCAATTTCTGTCTGTCTGTCTGTCACGGCTCCAAAGGCATTTTACGTGGCCTTCCCCTAAAAAACGAGAGCATCGATCGGGATTTTAGTTATTGAACAGTATTGAAAACTTTATTGACAATGTCTTTAGCTATAAAAAACTAAATTAACTTTTTTTAACAGAGTAATAAACGTTTAGAAACCAAGTATTGTGCGATTTTGGATACATTTCTTCCAAGTTTTATTACCACATAAGAACAAATCACGTAATTTATCATGATTTTTATATCAACCAGCTGTTCTCAAATATAAATGTTGGGCTCTTCGCGGCGTTATTTACACTGTCTGCAGACTTGTGTAGTTGGAGCATTGCAGTCTTTTAGGAAACATATGACTGGTGAATCAAAGCTCATCTTATGTTTCATCAATTATTTCTTTGTTGAAAAAAAAACAAAATTTTCTAATTTAAATTTATCAAAACAAAAATTAACATTTTTGGAAGGTGCGGTTTGTTCTAGGCTCTTGGGAATTTGCCAGGTAGCACTATTATTACCACATAAGAACAAATCACGTAATTTATCATGATATATCAATCAGCTGTTCTCAAATATTCTCTCTGATAACTGTCACTGAATTGTTTATGTTCTAAGTTGTTTACTAAGCTGCTAACAACTTCATGATTGTTGCTATCAAAAAAGCTGAAACATATTTAGTCGTATTTCTAAACATAATCCGTATGAAGGACGGGTAGCTGCTAGTATTAAAAAAATAAAGCTCTGCCAAGAGTCGATAACAATAACTAGAACATATTTGAAAAAAGGTTAACATTCACATTTTGTAATTTTCAAAATAAATGAGTTAACAAGAGAGGAATATGCAAAGCAGTGGTCATTACAAAAGTTACGAAAAGAGTAGCTTCTAACCTAATCAGGCCTCACTTTAATGAATCTTGCTTATTATTGGCTAGCACCAATGAGGTGATCCTACATCATTGTATCGTTTGATATATTTTTTTAGACAAGAAAACACTTGTCCAACTGCATCTCACTAAGGAATAATGACACCTCTCTTTCTCTAACAGTGAGAGAGCAAAAGCCAATGAGAGAGACAACTGTCAAACTACAATGGCAACGCAGTTGCCACTTAATTCTAACACATCATTCTTTTCAGAATGACAAAAACTACAAGTACATGTTAAACAATCAGAGTTTATCTAAAAAGTTATCACTAATATCTTCTTTTTTTATTGGTTCCTATCTGTTTTGGATGTTGGCTATCATGCATGCTATCTTCACTCAACTCACTGCCACTCAGAACAATTGTATGGAACTCCAAACCAGGCTCTCAAATTGTGCAACCATGAACTTCTTCTCCTACCGACACTATGACTACACTGCAGTTTACCCTGCAATACTGTATGCAGTAGAGGTAGACGGTACCTGTTGCCATTCCTCAAAATATGACCCGTCGGAGTTTCCAAATCTTCACTGTATCAACCACTTCCCTCACCACTTCACCTTCCCCACTCTTCTAAGAACTTCCTCATTCGTTACTCGGTATTCTAAGCATCCTCCAATACAACCACATTTCAAATGCATCCAATTTCTTTATTGTGGTCGCTGTGAGCATCCATGCTTCCACCCCATAGAACAGCACAGAAAATACATAACAGCGCAAATGCCTTATCTTTTTATTTAATGTTTTATGGTGGCCTGTGAACAGGTTTCTCATTTTATTGAAAGCATTCCTAGCTTTCTCAATTCTACTCCATATTTCTTGTGTGTAATCGAGTTCACTAACTGAAGTTCCAAGATATATATCATGCTACGCACACATTTGATTGGTTTTTCACTTATTTTCAATTGACAGTTGTCGACCCTTACTTTGCTTATAACCATGAACTTCGTCTTTTTGGTATTTATGTCCAGACCATGAAGTTTGCTGCAGTTCACAATCTCATCCATAATTTATTGCAATCCTTCCATGCTATCAGCAAAAACAACTGTGTCATCTGCATAACGAATATTGTTAATTTTCTTCCCACTCACATAAACTCCAAAATGTGTGTGTTCTAAAACCTCTCGAAATATTCTCTCTGAATACCGATTGAACAGCAAGATTGAAAGAACGCATCCCTGTCTCACACCTTGCAATATTGTCATGCAGTCCGTCGCCTCTCCTCTTACCCTGACAAATGCAGACTGATTCCAATACAGGTCAACTATTATAGTTATATCTCTTACATCCAAGCCTATGTGATTTAAGATCTCTATCATCTTCTGATGTTTCACTCTAACGAAGGCTTTCTGATAATGGATGAAACATGTGTAAACATTGCAGTTTTTATCTCTACATCTCTAGAATAACACCTGAATGCTGTATATAGCCTCTCTTGTACCAATCGCGTTCCTAAAACCAAACTCTGCGGGTGCTATTTGTTCTTCACAATGTCTATAAATTCTTCTATGTATGACCTGTATGACCTTCAGAAATATTTTCAGAAGGTGGCTCATCAAACTTATTGTTCCAAAGTCATCACAATTCTTAGCTCCAGATTTCTTTGGCAAGGTGATGAACTCTGATATAATCCAATCCATCGGAATTCTTCCACATTGATAAATACTATTGAAGACAGTAGTCACCCACTTTATGCTGTCATCATCAAGAAGTTTTAAGAACTCAGTATCAATGCCATAAGGACAAGGAGACTTTCCCTCTCTCATAGATTTTATTGCTGCTCTAACCTCATCAACCATAATATCAGGACCTGTATCATCAGCCACTTCAGTATCTTCAGGTCTCACATCATGGAAGAGTTGTTCAATGTATGATTTCCAAGTATTCTTTACTTCATCTATATCTAGTATTGGTCTCCCCTCACTATTGTTCAATACAGTTACAGTTACAATACAGTTGACGCTTGCATGTCCCTGCTAATTCTCAAAACTTTTTGTGAATGTTGAAACAATCATGTTTTGCCTGCAATACCTCTATTTCAGTACATCTTTCCACAATTTCACCTTCCTTAGCCTCTCGGATTTTTCTTCTGATAAGTCTGTTCAAATTAGCATAGCACATAGGATTGTTTTTATTTTCTAGTCTTTCCTTCATAAATTCTAAAATTTCATCAGTCATCCAAGGTTTCTTTTTCTTTGTTCTGTACTTTAATAGATTGTCCTTGATTGATCTAACTTTTTCACCAAATTGATCCTCATAGCTTTGCATATCCATTAACTGTTTTATTTCATCATTCAGCTGGGCTTTTATTTGATCTTTCGTTACTGGTACATTTATTGTTTGTAAGTCATACTTTCGTCTTCACTGCTTTCATTGCTACTTTAAAGACACAAATGACAGGATTATGATCTCAATAAATGTCAGCTCTGGGGTATGCCTTTACTGACTTGCAGCTATTCCGATATCGTTTGTTAACAAGTATGTAATCAATTTGATTTCTAATGACACAATCATCCATGTCTCGAGGTGCCTTCCAAGTATATAACCTTCTGACTGGTAACTTAAACCAAGTATTCGTTATTATAAGCTCTTGTTCCTCCGCAAATAAGCCCAATAATTCACCCCTTTCATTCCTTTCTCCAAGTGAATGTGGACCTATAATATTTTCCTTTCCCAATCTTCACACTGAAAACTCCCATTACAATAATCAACTCTTTTTTGGGCAATTCTTTCAGAACCTTCTTGAGTTGGGAATAGAATTCTTCTATTTCATCATCCCTACACTGAGAAGTCGGAGCATAAACTTAAACTATGTTAGACTGGCTAGGAGATGACTGCAGCTGTAACAACACAATTCTGTCAGATACTGGAACAAAGTTTGTGACACATTTAGCAACTGATTTGTGTACTATAACACCCACTCCATGTTCAAACAATACATGTGTGCTTCCCAAAAAATATACTCTGGTCATCAATGTCACAAAAACTAGAACCTGGCCAACGCATTTCACTTATCCCTAATATATTAATCTGTAATCTTTCAATTTCATTGATGGCATTATGAACTTTTCCACTCTGTGCCAAAGTTCTAACATTACAAGTGGCAACCGTATCTTTGATCTTACATCCATCATCTTGCACATGGTGCTCAATGATAGTCATGCATAATACTAGAGACACCTATATTAGGTGTTTAATGCAGTAATTTCTTCTTGCTTTCTGCATTCCCATGCCGTTGACTTTTGCATTCATCCACATTAAGGACCAATTTCTTAATCCAAGGACAAGAGAGTGCCCCTTGATATAGCCGCTTCTAACATGGAGAACTGACGCTATAGTGAAGTAGGCCTACCCCTAATGTGAGGAGCATACATGACCGGTCTGTCAATACAAATTAAAAAAAACACACACAAGAAACATTCACATGAAACAAAGCAGATTTGAAATACTTTTTAAATATGTCAGACTAATGACTAGAAAACGTACAAGATATTCCAGGGTTTGAAGGAGATAGAAAGAAATTTTAGGATTGCCCAGAGAGCAATCAAGGCAGAACTGGAAGCTCCTGAAAAATGAAAGGAAAAGGAAATGAGTTTGAAAAGGAATACTATTATCACTAATATCAAGGTCAAATATTAGGCTAAAGGTTCAAAATCATTACAATATAAATAAATCAATCAGTAACTTCATCTGTATTATTTTTACATAATATTATTTTAGAGTAATTCAACATGTTTCCAAATAAATTCTTACATTTGTTCCTGTTGAATCCATGGTAGAAAGCTTCCGAACAATACATTCCAAAAGTTAGTTCCCGACTATAGTGACATGGATTTCGAACACTAGAAATTTGCTGTAGTCCCAGTTTATGCGAATCTGTTGAATACATGAGCAAGCGTGCCGCCCTTAACTTAGTCCGAGTTTCAGCTTCAACAATTCCATTTCCAGAGTTAGAAGTGCGATTTCCAGGGTATGTATGTAGTTTGCTTTTATGGTGTTCCTGCAGTATCCAGAACGACGTTTCCATGGAAAACCTTCTCATATGAGAAAGTAATACTGTATATTATGCACATAGACGTGCTTATAATATGATCAGCCAACCAGGAAAGTTTTCCTCCAACGACTCGCTGGTTCTGCCAACGTTTTACGCTTGACGACTGCAGTCATTTGAGACTGGTACACAATAGAATACATGATCAAAACAAATTGAATTTGAGCGAAATAAAGTCAATGTTTCATAATTTATGTACAGAAAATATTGCAGTACAGTAACATGGGAAACATGTTATGCATCACAGGACATTCACTAAATGGAAACTGATTGAAGAAGGTTATATTGGAAAATATGGGCCAAAAGCAGGGGGATAGGAAATAAGTGAATAGAATAGAATTTATCGTTCAACTTCACCGAAATAAATGGATATTGTTCACTGTAATGCATATAAAATGGTCTGTTCACCACACATGTTACTGGAGAAGTGCAATGCTTTATAAATTGAGCTCTCTCCACTCGTTACAATACCTCCATTAACAGAAATTCTCAAGTCGAGTTGATGCAATCAAAAGTAGCCAAGAATAGAGTATAGCAGAAAGTAAAGAAATATAAGTAAAACAAACGTAACAAGTCCCAAAGTATAGCATGGATATTAGTTTTATATATATAGTATGCCATTACTCTGTCAAAGTAATATATTCTATTTATTGGCAGAGATATTTGTTTTAACAGAATTTATTCATTTCGAATTCCTTTAATTGCTATCAGTTTATACTGAAGACTTCCGCAATGGCGGATATTGACAACAGTATTCAATAGCTGATGGATATCGATGAATGCTATTGTACAAAAATATCAGTCACCACCGGGAATCGAACCACGGACCTCCCAATTGCCGGTCGGGCGCCTTAACCACTAGATTATGGAGACCTTTCTGCACAGTAGCATTCATTTTTAACTTGGCCATATCGGCTCGTATCTCACAAGTTAGTTCGAAGTTACTGACAATTGAACAAACTGACAAATTTACTTAAACAGAATTTATTCATTTCGAATTCCTTTAATTGCTATCAGTTTATATTGAAGACTTCCGCAATCGCGGATATTGACAACAGTATTTAATAGCTGATGGAAATCGATGAATGCTATTGTACAAAAATATCAGTCACCACCGGGATCGAACCACGGACCTCCCAATTGCCGGTAAAATATTTATTTTATCACAGTTTCTTCTCGTATGAGCGGTGATGCAGGAAGGAAGAAACATTGATCAAATCAATGTTATGACAATAGTCATGAAATATTACGAATATAGCTGTCATATTCAATGTGCTTAGGTACTTCAAAGCCATTTATCATATATTTTTGAATCACAGGATGAAAGATTGCATTGTATAGGCTACCTAACGAGCTAGCTAATCACCATAAACAGAAAGACATTAATGTTTCTCATATTAGCATGTAATTCGGCTTTTGTATGACTTGTATGAACTACATACTTTTGTATGAATTCACAGATTAAAGATAACAACAATAGAGAATTACGCATGAAAATTAATCATGCACATCATCATTATTTGTTCTGATTATGACCCTTGATCACAACGTCATGACAAAATAAATAGGTTATATTCACAATTGACACATCATTTCAAACATAGTTAAGAAACCATGTTCAGCACTAGGACTTACGGCATTCTGTGCTCTATACTTGTGATAAATACAGGTATCTGTTTTGAGTTTCCAAAATTTGATACAATCCAGAAGGTATACAATCATTTGAAGCTTTCCTTGTTCATCCAGAATATTGAATATAATAATGTATTCTTTTTGTTAATTTCCATCTTCAGGCGATATTTTCTATTGCATATATCTATTGTACTCCATTTCTGTCAAATTATTTATACTATTAGAATAACAGTAGCGATCAAAATTATTTTTAAACTAATTTCATCGTTTGTGTGTATCTGTGCAGAAATATTTGATCAAATGGCTTTTACATCAGTGAGTGGTAATGGTCGGAAACACAAGTCCAAGTTGGATTTATTTACCTTGATTTAATTCCAATATTTCTTGCCTTAAGGCAATATTTCTTTATCCTAATATAAAAACTGACACGGTATTTCAATTCAATAGCCTGTATGATTTTCACTCACTTTTACTGGAGATACTGAAGGGATGCATTTCACGTCTAAAGAAAAGCTTCATCAGCCTCTTTAGTAGTGAAATGCATCCCTCCATTATCTTCAATTAAAGTGAGTGAAAATCATATAGGCTATTAAATTGAAATACAGTGTCAGTTTTGATATTAGATTGTTCAACAAGTATTTCGCCATGGAAAAAATCACGGATTTCTTTATTCCTTCATTTCTATTGAGCAAGTATTCATCCTAATTAGATAGGCACAGCTCTTTTCTGAGCTCTCCACAGTTCAAATTAATGTTTTGGAGTTTATTAAATGTTTATATTATCTTGAAAGTAAACTAGTGAACGTACTGTTAAGTAGCCAATCACTTTCAAGCCAATAAAATTGCCGTTCGTTCACTTATCGGTTTCACCTCTTCAGCAATACTGCAATCTCGTTACAGGGCCTTGGTAAGTGGGATATCCAATACAAACGAATAGAGAATTGCAAAAATCCAGGGACAGGAGAAATTGATCTAGATCTACATCTGAAGCGCATTTCAAGAACAAGAATAAACATGGAAGGCAACATGACTTTTAATATTGAATTTGGAGATGATATAATGGTAAGTTTTCTTGAACCGCAATACAAATAATACAATAGTTCTCTAAATTGTCTGAACAACACTGTATAACACTAGTTATAGTCATTAATAATGCGAATTAAAACATAAAGTACTTGTTTTATGTATGATTTTCCTACTGCACTGACTTGAAGCCTGATTGAGAGTAGTTTGATTTTGTTCACTGAATTGGACTTTTTGTTATGTGTTCATATACTTAATTATTCATATAAAGGAGAGAATCACACCCGGTGTAAATACTAGTGAGCCCAACGGGCTGGAGGACTTGCTTGCAAACAACTACAATGGAAACAATTACTCTGTGCGCACGGCTCTCCCACTAGGCTCTGTCACTACTGGCCGTCCTGTAAAAGTTGGCTCCCTCACTCCACTGCTTTCTAGTTCCACTGACAGCTGAAATGGTGACCTTGAAGACACAAATATTTTTATAAATGAGCTATAAACACTCCCCTCTCCACCCCGCGCCTTCGCTGACTACCAAACGGCCACGCGCCCAGACTAATTGTTTCTACTGTAATTTTGGAAAGGGAAACTCATTTGGGAAGCTTGTCTTCGGGGAAGGTGGTAACGAAAAACGGATGTTTTGAAGATACTGATTTAGATAAAATTCACAAGACATCTATCACTTGAAGTTAAATTTTATCGTTGCTCTGATACACAAATTTATTTTCCACAAAAAGACCTACCGTATGTATATATCCTACCTATAAGACCTACCTATATATCAGGGCAATGGAATTAGTGTATCTATAGAGTAGATATATTTACCACATACAGCTGTTTATATCCATATAATATCAGGGCAATCAATGAAATTAGTATATTACTATTTTCTATATATTAATGAAGGGCTGAGACCCTATCATCTTGTTTCGCCTCAAAAAAGATGAAGGAGAGGGTAAATTTCATTGGCAAACGAACTTGATCTGTATTGAGGTTCCAAGAATATTTGTTTAAAATTTGAAGTTGATTGGCCGAAGCGTTCGAAAGTTATCGTCGAACATACAAACACACAAACATACAGAAAACGCCGCGAGCCTCCAGTCACGAGTCACAAGTCAAAACTAAGAATTCGCTACGCTCGATCAATTAATGTGAAGGCAACAAATGATTATGTTTAATTTTTCAAATTTCGAAATTGATGGAAAATTATTTTGCATATATATTTGGCAGTTTGCTTAGCTATAAGCTCCTTTGAAAACATCTTCTGCATGTTCTGCAGCTCCATGAAACCAAGCATTTTTGGACACCCAAATAGGGTATGAGACCTGTGCGTGGGTAATAAGTTGGATGATGGTAATTAATGAGCTGAACCTAAAGTTTCAGGTGGGTTCCGAAACACCGGGAAGTGATTTTACATCAGAGAACAGAGTTTTTCTTGCTGGCCAATCCAATCGGTATAAAGAGGCCCCAGGAGTTTGTCGTTTATATTTATCTGACTGAGCAGATATCTGCTACGGCTCACGGCTATCGCTTCCCTTAGGCTGGGGCTCCACTGGCCGTTATTTATCGCGCTACAAATTATGGTTGGTAAGTCAGATAAATGAGAAGGTAGCGAACAAACAGAGGTGGCTCCACTAGCGACAGTCTGCAGCGTGCAACATTTTACGGTGCACTGCAGAATGAAGCGTCGCGCGGAAATGTAACCTGTCACGTATTTTCACGCCACACTTTGCCGCCATTAGATGGCTTTACTAGCTGTAGACAGTAGTAACGCGTCAGTCTGCAGCTGACCAGCATCCAAGGCGCAAGCCACATCGACGCTATTCTGTTTAAAGTTGTATTATGAATTGTTTCAAGTAAAGTGAATTCTATTTTGAACAATGGAGTTTGAACTTGGTTGCAAGGTTATTATATTATAAGTAGAGAACTACCCCATTTTATACAATAAAAGTGATGAGAATTATAAAAACAGAAATGCTAGAGTTGTAACAAGTAATCAAAGGAGTTTTGAGACATGCAATAAAATTCAAAAAACTTGTCTGAATACTTTCTTAATTTGCGATGCAACGTACGGAACAAGCCTTCAGACTTCCTGTAGCTCATTATTGGGTGAATCCACAATTTTCTCTTGTATAACCAGCGTCGTCTATTAACTAAAAGTACACTGAGTATCAACTTGCAGCATGATCGGTTCCGGGTCATGTCGTCACGTCTACCGCTACAATGAACTGCTAGTAAAGCCACGGCGAGCGAGACGACGCTACAGATTGCAGTACGTTTTCTATTGCCTGTGAAGCCATGGAGGAACGATACATTCCACCATGCTGTGAAGCTACCCAACTGTCGCGTGTAGCGACGGCAAATTGCAGCGCGATAAACTACGGCCAGTGGAGCCCCAACCTAAAGCTTAATTTGTAAACTTAATTTGTTACAGCATTTGTTTATGGTTGAGTGTTAGTGAGAACCTTCACCTCTAACTCTGCCCTTTAAATCAATCAAATTCGTTGATAGCAGCAAAGTCAATGATTTAAAATAATCATTCTTTTTTTTTGTCCGCAGACAGTTTTTGATCTGAGTAGTTGGGGGAATGGTGGCTGGAGAAGTAACGCCTACAAATATACTGTTGAAAACTCCTGCTCAGGAGATCCAGTTATTGACATATTCTTCGCAAAATTTCATGAAAAGGCTGGCATGTCATTCCATAAATGCCCAATGCCAGCGGTAAACGCTCAATAATTACATATAACTATGATAATAAGCTCAAGAAATTATTCTAGAATATTACACAGCACTCCACTTTCCTAAAAAGTTCACTCCTGAGAATACAAGTACTCCTTTTTTGCAAGATAAAGGTGGTATGTTTTTATCTTCCAGGTCCGGTATGACTAATTTTTGTCACATAGATTAATGTTGTAGCAAGGGAACAATGCATAGGCTATTGATAGGTTGAATTACAAATCATTGTTATACAGTAAAGCACAAAAAAATTAATTATTATATAAATATTGTCTATACCGTCTAATTATTTATTGATATATTGCTATTTTCTGGGTATTGTATTAGTGTATTGGTATTAATTGTTTTTTTGGTATTTATTGGTCAAATTATTATTATATCCTGTTATTGTCTATGAGAAGATGAGATCTGTTTTTGTGACATGAAATGTTTCGTGTCATTGGTTAACCGAAAGCTATACATTTGTTGTATTTTTTGTATTTTGTTTTTTGTATTTGTATGTCTATGATGAACTCGCAGCTGGCGCACAAGTGTTCACTTTGCTAGCTGTGCCAAGTATAAGATATAATGTACATTTAAATATTTTCTTGTATCGTTTTTCTTTTTTTGGCAAATAAATATTATTATTATTAATCATAATATTGTTAATAGACTACGTTTAAGGAAATATTTGTCTATTGTGAGTTAATATTTATTCATTTTTTCTCTATTCTATTTATTTTTGAAGCTCAAGGTTTCCTTATTAAGGCCACGTCCAGTGGCGTATTCTCAAGGCTAGCTAGGCTAGCTGCGAAGCCTAACTAAGTTTTAAGAAATAAATATTTTTTCAGATATATATTTAAGAAGGTATAAAGTGTTAAAAAACAGTAGTGGCGTTAAGTTTAACATCAAATTAAGCGTGCACGATGCGGCGCGACGAGGCCAAATACGCAAAGCTAGCTCGTTCACAGCGCTAGCCCAGCGGCCCATATCGGCAATGTTATTCTCGATGATGGAGTGTGGTGGGGTGGGGATGGGTTCGTTTTTCATTGCAGTGAACTGGACTCAGAGCTATCGCTCTGAGAGAGCAAGCCCTCGCCCGAACAGTGGCGAACACGGCCGGCTGTAGCCGAAGCGAGTTGATGGGTCAAGTCAGCGTTCATGTTATTGTTTGAAGTATATGTTTCGATTCGGTCAATCTGTCGGCAGTTCGTTGTTTTTATAACTTTGTTTATATTTTTCAAGTTCTTTAATTTTTATCCGTTTGTTATATGGTTGATTTGTTAAGTGTATACGGTTAATTTAATTGAACGTTGTATCTGTGTTGTTCTGGGCTTTAAACGCAACATATTTTTTTTTTAATTGAAGGGTAATTTTTGGAAGGGAGGGGGGTTTAATTGCGAGGAGAGCTAGCCTAAGGTATGTTTTGAGACTACGCCCCTGGCCACGTCAATATGTTTGCCTGAATATATATTTTTCTCTTGTAAATAATGATGATTGACAATGAAATAATTATATTATATTATTAGATTGCATAAATAATTTTGTGGAGAATAATTATTTATCAAGTGCAAAATACATAGAAAGTATTTTCATAGCCTACATAACGCAATTTCCAGTATGGTACTAAATACTGAGAAAGCATTCACACCATGTATTGTTTCAGAAAAGGTACGAGTTGAAAGATTTTGATACACAAATAATCAACAACATGTCTCTACCGATGTACGTTATTCCAACGTTATGGAAGATTACACTTTCCTTTATAAGAAAGGCGAATCACGTGTGTCTTGGATGTAAATCATTTATTGTGCAGAGCAGAGTCAAGTCAATGAACAAGAAAGTTCAATGAGAATATAGAAGATAGTCTTTCAAGCAAAAAATAAAAGTGAGGATTCGGGGGAATTTGGATATAAAAGTTGTAATAATACTATTGATACAATTAAAGCAGTAAATACGAATGGCATGTTATTAATCATTCTTCTCACCCACTTTTTTAAAACTTTTATCATTTAGTTTACTAAATAGATGTCGCCCCCCCCCCCCCCACAAAGAGTGTTAGATTTCAACCTATCAACCATGTGTTATTAATTAAATGTTGATGTTACTGGTTTCTAAGATAACTCAAATTACCGCAGCAGAAACTGCAAACTAAAAAAGTATAGTCAACAGGACCAAGCTGAATATAATTATTTTGCAATAAATTTTCACAAAAATAAATGTAAAAAAATAATACACTAGTGGGTAGAATGCCTGTTAATGCGATTTTTTAAATGAATCAAGACATGAATCAAAATACTGAGGTACTGAGGTACTTTTGAAGGGAGTGAAAACACTCACTATGTTTGTGTGATGGTCATTTCGTCATCAATCAGAGACGGTGACGGAGGCCTGCTAATTTTTTAAATATTTTCTTACACTTCTTGGAAAAATTTGGCAGGATTTTTTTAATGATTTTTTGTATGATTGTGCTGCTATTTTGAATGATTGAACTATTTAGTTGTATTCTGTTTGATTGTGCTGCTATTCAAATTGCAAATTGCATATTTTGAACGTTTAACGATTTACAGTTAAGAACAGCTATTTTCTACGTTTTTGAACGTTCAAAGCTATTTTTTGTATTTTAAAATATGTATACAATATATTTCAAAAACTTGAAGTGGGCCAGAACCATTCAAACCTCTGAGCAGGTCGCTGCTGGAATTAGAAATGAAGTATTGAACAATAAGCATCAATATTTTAATAGTAAAAGTTCCAGCAATAGTTGACTTTCCTAGATGAATTTTCTTAGCTGAGCTTCCTGTTCTTTTTTCGTTCAATACAATAAACCTATTTTGATTTCATTTAAATTTCAAGTAAGTCGAAAACTGTGGCACATCTCGATGGTGTTAAAGAAACTCCTGGAGACCCTTAACTCAGGCCATTATATAGGCCCCAAAAGCTTCGGGGAGGCCCCACAATGCGTACTGCCGCGAATGGCTGCCTCTGTATCGAGAATGTTACATTGAAAATATTGGCATTCATCAGTCTATCCTAGTTATTTTATCAGTTCAATGATCATTATTCAAACTGCTAAATTTAGAGCAAATTTTATGCTCGAAATTTAGCAGTTAAACTCTGGCTATTTTCAAATTTGTTTTCAAATTTAATAGATTAATCAAGCTGCTAGGTTGATAAGAAAAATTTAAAACAAAAAAAAAAACTAAAATGCAGAAAAGTTTTTGTCTTCAGTAAATACAAGGACTGATACTATTGGCTAAACTTCTTATCAATGGGTGTGTAAAGCCTTCACAGTCAGAAAATGACAGTCATCCAACGTAGCACATGCAGCCTATCAGAGCCTCCCATTTTACTAGTTAATATATGACTTTATCAGCCATTTTGTTTTTTGAATAAGTCGAAATAACTCATGGATTTTATTATTTTATTTGAATTTATCATGCATTATAGTCCCATTAGCTGATTTTGACCAAAATTATATTACTAATAAAGTTATACAACGGAGTATCCAAATCTACATTATTATTAGTTGTACTGAGCCTATTAGTTGCACTTATCAGCCTATGCACCAGTAAACATCTTTAATAATAACAATAATTATTGGCCATTGAAAATTTTACGCACAGAATTTTACAGAATTTTGCGCACTCAGCAATGCATCCATTGAATAATACAGAGATCTACACAGCCGTCTTTGTGCTTTTAAGTAAAATTAGACTACAAACTGATGAAATAATTTTTTAACCCACGGCGGCGCCCCCCAGATCGCGGCGCCCAAGGCAACTGCCTCGGTCGCCCCACTCACGCTGCGGCCCCGACTACCTCCATCGAAATCAGCGTATCTTGATTATTTTGTGAAACAGTTCAATGAGTGAACTATATATAATGCAATGCGTAGGTTTTATATATTTAGAGGATTACAACATATTCATGTAACAGAAGGATTTTCGAAAATAATATCCATTAAAACTCCTGAAAATAACATGCTTCATTCTCAATGGCATGGGCAGCTCCAACGGGACATATAACATAATAAATTATAAACATATTTCAGCACATATTTTATTGAACACAAATACAAAGCCGCCTTTTCTCAACGGCGGCTTTTATCATCCACTTTTCTCATTTTCACTAAGCCAGTTATTTGAATACAGAGAGCTTGTCAATGTTTCTAGGACGAGGCTCAAGCCTATTATGTCGGATGACGGCTCTTGCAGAATATTAAGGCGATTTGAGGAGAATGACAGTTTGTGATGAATGTTTATCCCCAATACAATGAGCCCTAATACTAAGTATTCTACAACATGTCCAGTTTCAGAAATATGTAGCCTACAATGCTCCTCTAACGCTCCTACTCTATCACACCCATTTTTCTCACTCGCTGTTAATCCCTCCGTCTCTCTCTTTTTTACACAAACAGCCTCTCTCTTTTACACACAATCTCTTACACGCTCTCTCTCTCTCTTTCATCGGTTGAGTGAAAGAGAGGTCCTTGAGTCCTTACTCCACCATTATAAACGCAATTTATTGACCGAACGTAGAGAGGTCTCTGTTTCAAGTCGACTGTTTTGCTTTTGTCTGTCTGTAACGCATTTACGGCTAAACGCATGGACCAAATTTAATAAACCTTTGCATGGATCTTCCTTCAAGGAATGCCCAGCGATGTATGTGTAAGTATTTTCGAATTTGAAGGATATTTAAAAGAGGAAACAGTAAGGCTATTAGTCCTACTACTATAGGAACATGTGATTTTTAAAATGAGCTTCTTCATTGCAATTCGTCATTATATGCAATTGGAATTAAATTCATAGATAGCCCTCGGGCTTTCAGATTAATATCTAGTTGAGCCTTATTCATATAAATTGAGTTATCATTCATAAGAATTACATATTATTTGTTTAAGAGAACCCAGGAGTTTCTATAATTTGATTAGAAACAAATCCTTTCTAATTTTTTTTTTATAAAGTATAATAACAAATGATTACTGAGTGAATGATATTTATACAAATTTGATTAGTATTGCTCTATAATTTCATTCATTAGACATGCAAAATCTAAATTTATTTTAGAAATCAGCTGTCTGGAACCATATAAGTACAGATTATTGGCTGGATCAAAATAGAACCGAAACCTTGGTGATGTGATACAGAATTACTTTTTGTGAAATACCGACGTGAAATAGACTACGCGTATTGAATCAATGGTTAGGTTTAATTCATCTCTGTGTTCCACAAAATTCCATCCTGAACCACATCACTAATCCGGTCTGTAGAATAAATTGCATGTGTTAGTCGATATCAATTCAATGTTATATTGTGGATAAGATTTCTTTCGGATGGTGAAGCCCACATAGGTCTGAGATCTGTGCGATGGCGATTAACGGGTTGGAACTACAGATTCAGGTGGGATTTTACAGCAGGGAACAAAGTCCTTTTTGCTGGCCAATCCAATCGGTCACACCTACAAAGATGACCCAGGAGTTTCGCAGCTTATCTCTGATTGAACCTGCTACGACACTCGGCTATCACTTTCCTTGAGTTGTGCTATTCTGTAACCTGAAAAGGAATATTCATAGCCAAAATACAAAGAAAAAAATATTTATTTTTTTCCAATTGTGCATCCCATACGAGGTATGGCTATTGACGTTGAGAAGCTAATAATAGTACCTCAAGGTAGTAAAAACGGTCAGACCTTATCAGATTACCGAATTTTTTGACATTTTCATCCGTTTTTGAAGTTGGAAGGTGATCTGGCCGCAAACCTTCTTCAACCTCTTCTCTGCCATCTTTAAAACGCTTAAACCATTCAAAAACACGTGCCTGTGATCAACATTCAATGTCATACACTTCTTTCAGTAAATTATAAGATTCAGTAGAGGTTTTCCAAATTTAAAAAGTGAAATTTTACAATAATTTGTTGCTCTACTATCACACTAATCATTTTATCCAGAAAAACAAAAAAACAACAATAACGCAAACGTAGGCTCTAAATGAACGGTCCGTGTTTCGGAGGACACGTTGAGCCGTCGGTCCCGGTTGCATATAAAAAAAAAGCAGTCGTTAAAGAAGCGGCGAGGTGGAACTACCCGTAAGGGTCTCCCCACCACGAAAAGCCATACGAATTTACTTATTTACTTTAATGAACGGTGTTATTTACAGAAACGAGACTAACTTTATACTAAACAAAAAGGCTCACACTAAATTAATAACTGTTGATCAATGGCGGTTGACGCATGCCTCCTTGATCCACAGCAGCGTCAGCCTCGTTATTTAATAGCTACACCTCGTATATTTGTGCCTCCCCAAACCTGCTGCGGAAAGTAGAAGGCTGAATAATATTTTCTAAGCAACACTAGAAATAACAGCTGAAGACAGCCATTTCTATAGTGACACTTTCAATGGGGATGAGAAGATTTTTTCTGGTGGTTACCCCTCTCCCTAAAATTTTTTCAAGTTGTGTTCCTCCAAAACTCCTGAACGGTTCGTTTCAGGCAAGGGTGTGTAGTAAATAGGTCAAAGTCTTTTCTTTGCTGGTGGTGCCTCAACATGAATTTTAGTTTTTTTTCTGGTTAGTTAGGTTTCTTTCATTTCCTTTATGTTAATATGTTAATTTGTAACCATTAAATTATTTTGTTGTAAAGTTGTGGCAATAAACAAATGAATTGAATTGAAATAGTGTACAATTTGAAAATTTTCTCTGAATGTGATGATTCTGTTTATTTTGATTGATTTCTGTTTAATTCTGATTATCATCGAGTACATGAAGTATGTTCCTCTGCGCAAGTCAAAGCACATTCTTGAGGTCTACTCACTCTACTGTTCACAGAACTACAACTACTGGTCTATGTATCTCTCACTCTTGCTCGTTCAGCGCATAATCCTACTTGACTCAGAGAAGAAAGGGTGTTGACCAGGACCGATGCTCAATACTATTCACTTCATTGTCACCTTCCAAGAACTTATATTACAAGTTCAACCTTTGTCACATTCAAGTCTATTCTCTGGATGTCATTTCTCAGAACAATTTCAATAATATCTATGAGAATTCCAGAGAACCTTCAAATATTCAATATTTGACCTACATTTCTGTTACTAGTCTTTTGAATGTTCTTTACTAGTCTAGTTAATTGAATTCCAATTAGGGTCTGTTAATTGAGGTCCACGAATCCACGAGGTCTACCTATAGGAGTTTCATTACTAAAACGTGTGTCCGTTTATGAGTTTTTCAAGGCTACATAATCTCATTATTTTGATTTTGGAAGTAGCTGATGAAGTTAATGATTATGAAATGGAATGTATTCCACTTTTGCTGTAAGCTCACCGCTGAAAATTTCAATTCATAATTTTTCCAAACTTCACTTGTAGGCCTATAAAAATGACTTCTTTCCTACATTAAAAATCCGTATGACAATGAGTGTTCACTTCTTGGAGGTGGCTTAAATCTTTTTGAGAAAATATTATTTTGTTGCCAAATATGTGTTTCAATTTTTTTTTTATTATTAGAAGTCTAAAATAACTCGCAGAAAAGATCTATTCATTTCTACAAAATAAAACATAGAGAATCAACTGTAAGCGCTCATGTTTCGCAAATTTATTCTACTTCTCACTTCAATAGATAGTATGTAAAACCATTGATAAATCTCTAATGCCAGAAATTATGACCAACCCCAACCGCACAGCCTTAATCTAAATGTCTCCGAAATGCCATTATCATTCTTATTTTGAACACTCTCCATTGAATGACGTCACGCCCACACTCACTTGGCTCCTATAGGAAGCAATATTGATAAATTATTTCAATTTATCAGAGCTAAAGTTGCCTCACTGTTCAATAAGGAAGTTGGGAAAACTTAACCGCCAGAGAAGGTTATTTGTCGTATATTGAAAATGTCAGTCTCTTGATCAAAGTGACTGGGAATTTATTAGAGTGAGCTATTTCTATAGTGATCTACCTCGAAGTTTGCTTCTTCGATGTAGCCGAAGACTATGATATTGCAACCGCAATTTCAATTAGAAAATACGCCTGAATAGGCCTTATATTATTCCACAAGCTTTAGACTAACTTTGTTTCCCTGTGTCATGCCTTTGGAATGTTATAATCACAAGAAATGAGCCAGATCCTAACAAGTTGCTACTATTTCTACTAGACAACTAGACTACATTTTGTAAAAATATCGTTATACGTAAGACTTGTTACCAAGAAATAAAGAAGCTTTTCAACACTATTTTACACTTTTGAAATGAAATGAAACTTTATTTCCACAGAAAAAACAAATACGAATGTTTGATTCTACACAAAAAATAAAATAGTTGAATATCCCACAAAGACTTAGGTCTGAGCGTGGGATAGAGTTACAATAAAAATAAAATAAAATAGAACAAGACTTCCAGCTTCCTTGCCTAACGTTTTAAAAAAGCTGTTAAGGATAAGGATAATGAAAAGATAAAGAGATGGAAAGGAAAAAAGTAACGAAGAAACTAAGTGAACAAAATTGAATTTATATATATGAATAATTCTCATGCGTAGTAAACATGATACACCTGTCAAAAGAGTGTATCAGTGACTGAATCTTGCAATAATAGTGAAAACTGTTCCTGCAGAAAGTACTTAATGAAAGTGAGCTAGTATTAAATTTAATAAGTAGTATCATGGAGAACAATGTCAATGATGAGACTGAGGGACTTGAAAAGCTCATTAATCAGAAAAAAATCAGAAAAAGTAATTTACATCTATGTTTTAAAATAGATTTATACGATTTCAAATTTGTGTGAGTTATAAAGGAAAATTTTTGGCTGTAATCAATCCCTATATTTGTTAATTATTGTGAAGAAAAGACAACAAAAAATTATTTTTCAAGAATAGCACAACGTTCATTTCGTTCTCGAGCTAGTTATTTAAACTAAAAACTATGATTCTCGTAAGGAACGAATTGACCGCACATAATATCATCCTCGTTCATGATATAACCAATGGCTTTGATAATTTTAAGTTTGGAACATATAAGTTCATTTCTCAATCTGATTGAAGGAATATTATTAGTTAAAATGTAACATGTAGTGACATTGATGGAGCATTAGAAATAGATGTTGATTAGGTCAGAAGTATTTTAATGTCAGAGATGAATCCATTTATCTTTGACATTGAGATGCCATAACATATTTGTTTTTAATAAAATTAATTGCCAAGTTACATCCAGTCATGAGTAAAGTGAGTCAGTTAGTGTCTTGTGTCAGTGGATGCAGGATGGAACAGGAGCTTCTATCTCGCATGGCATCCTATCCCAAAAAGGTGAGACCTTAGTTAATTTTACAATTGCATTTATGACCTAAAGAATAGGCTGACCTCATAACCAATCAAAATCTCTTGCTCTATCTTGCTCAAACATAAATATTCAGATATGCCAAGCAAGTTGCTAACCTCCTTATTTCTAAAAAAATTACTTGCTTGTATAAAAGTCACTCCAATAAATATATTTATTTTGTTTTGAGATGAGAGTTAAAGGTAAAGATAGAGGTAAAGATATTAAGATTATTATGTTTAAATACGGATACAATTATTCTATTTTGAGTGAGAAAGCATTCATTTCAATCAACCTGAACTGCGTGAACCATTACAACGATTATAATAATACTGTAACGAATATGAAATTGGAGAGAATAGAGAGAATGAAGAAACAGCGGTTCTCGGTGTTTTCTTCTATGTAAATGTTTACTTCTAAGCAATTAATTACTCTGCTTTTGACACTTTTATGGTGTTTACTTGGTAATTTGTAGAATTATCTAGTTGTTTGATTAGAAATTAATGGAGTCTTATCGAATATTGTGGAAGGCATGAAGGTCTTTCATTGTTTATTTTAGAAATCGGTAGAAGTTGGTAGAGAAATCTAGAGATATCTCAATTATGAAAAATTATATAAATAGAGGTAGACTTTTGTAAGTTAGTTCAGTCTTGTTTGAAACTCGTCGTGATAAGTGGCAGTAGTGACAGTTCCCGTTAATACAGACAGTGAAATCCCGTTGGCGCTATTACAAACTATGCAATGAACTTTCGTTGTCTGTAGTGATAATTCTCTTGACAGTTCTATAGTGATAATTCTCTTGACAGTTCTATAGTGATAATTCTTTTACCTATTACTGTATTACGGACTTGTGCTACGTAAGTTAATTGTTCTTCCTCGACGATTCTTTTTGAATATCATTGGACAGTTTATTGTTCAGTTATTATTTAATATTAGATCGGCCTTTTGACATTTAGTAATTGATTTTTGTACAGTTTATTGAAAACTCATTATCAGTTGATCAATATCGTGTTATCTGTTTTTAATTGCTTATTTTTCTGTAAGAAATTACTGAACAGTGTGCGTTGTAGATTATTTGTGTTAATAAAGTGCAAGTGATAAATTTAAGTGTTGCCAGCGTTATTTTAGATTATTGTTGTGGTTATCCATTTTTCGTGAACTGCAGTAGAACTATTCATATGTATTATCTTGCTGTGCAGAACTGACCTTTTTGAGTCGCGGCGGACGTGTTTCGAACTATGTTGTTCTTCTTCGGCGCTTGGTTGCAGACCTTGGTTGAAAAATGAATTTTGGTAATCAAATTATTCAATATGCTCATTTTGACCTCTTAATTCGTTTGATTTTGGTTCATATTATCTCTAACCGACTCAAAAAGGTCAGTTCTGCACAGCAAGATAATACATATGAATAGTTATTTTAGACTTAGAACCCATAACAATACTATTGAAGCGGTGTTCTGAGATAATTGCAGAATAATCTGATTTTATCAAAGATAGCCTACAACGTAATAATAATATTGTAGTAGCTGTTGCTTCAATATTTATCAATAATTGAAACAGATTATCCACAAAAAAATGAATTTTGGTAATCAAATTATTCATTATGCTCATTTTGACCTCTTAATTCGTTTGATTTTGGTTCATATTATCTCTAAATTATTAGCACCGACCATGACATAATGATATTGTATGTGCTCTCATGTGGACGAGGATATGGAACAATTTGTTGGTCAAATGAAAATAAAAAGCTTTGTATTGACTCAAGCGTGTATTATTGACGTAGTGACGCTAATTATCATAAATAGAACGCTAATGATAACTCTTCAAGATCAGATCTCATCACTCTGAAAAATGTAATTATTCGTTACTATATGGCAAATCTAAACCGATCTAGGGTCGAATCTAGACATCACATCATTAAAATAAATATTTCTCGAATATACTTGCCCCCGCTTCCATTATTAATTAGAGTGTACTGTGGGTCGTCTGACGATGCTCTTGACAAGAGTGAAACGGTCATCACGCCATAACGTGAGTGTACTGTGGGTCGTCTGACAATGCTCTTGACAACAGAGTGAAACGGCCGTCACGCCATAACGTGAGTTAATTTCCACTTAAAAGTGTTTTTTAAGTTTTTATTATTAATTAGATATTAGATGATTCCGGTAATTTTCTATCATTGTTCAAAAATACTACTTCTTCTAAAGTTTAGAAGAAGTATGCAAGAATGTCGTAATCGTAATAAAAAAGAATACCATACTTTATATTCGTTTTGATAAGATACCATGCAAGTGACTTCAAAAAGAATTCTCATTCAAAATTTTTTCACACAAACATCGCACGGAGCTACGACAACATATTTGTTATTCTCCATTAGGGATTCCATTACTAGCAAAACACTTTTACAGCTGACATTCTTTCTCAAGATAATGTTATAATCTTACGAGAGAAAACCGTTGTACCATTTTTCAAAGAAAATTAAGGATGATTCACGAGGGAAATGGAAGAGACTCGTCATTACAATGTGTTCCCGTCTTGCCCTACATACGTTCTGGTACAACGAAGATGTTCATGAGGTATCATCTCATTCACTATAAATCAAATTCCTTTCTTTTCTACTTCCAACGCTTACAATGCCCACGATTTTTCCTCAAACTTTACCTCAACACTCATCTTGGTGCTCGTTTGCTCGTTATTACATTCTTGATATCTCTACAGCTCTACTTCTTTCCTATTGTCGTTGAGTGAATAAATCACCGAGTATCAAGAAATGTGCTATATTTCTAATAGAGATATCGAGAGAAATGCGGTACTGAAGATAGAAGTCACTTACAATTCTTCATAAAACAGAGGTTTTCAACTTCATACACGGCTTTAACAGTCGTTGCATGAGTTATAATTGTGTAATCTAAATATCAGTAACTTGAGCCTAATCAATCTGTAATCTCCACATCAACATCTTCAACAGAATTTTTTATAAATTAGTAACGAGAGCTACTTAGAAGTACAGCGCTACATAGAAGTCACTTACAATATTCTTCATAGAACAGAGGTTCTCAACTTCATCAGACGTTGTATGATATATAATTGTGTAATCTAAATATCAGTAACTTGAGCCTAATCAATCTATAATCTTCATATCTACATCTTCAACAGAATTTTCTACAAATTAGTAAAGAGAGCTTCTACAAAATGATAACTGTCTTGATGTCTAAAACTGGCCCTCAATATTGGCCAAATTATAAAGTCTTTCGGACCAAATGACAAATGATTAAAAATGTTGTCCCTTTTGTTAATACGCGTATTATTACATGTTTTGATAATACTATCTTGGAATGCAATACTAGTCATAGGGAAACAATATATTACTGCTACTATTGAAAATATATAAACCCAGATCCATTGAGGTATTACTCCAAAGAACACAGGAAATTTTTCAATAATTAAGTAGCACTTGAGATGTAAACTGATATTATTTTATATTGTGCTGGCGTATACCAGGAGATCAACTGCAGTTTCTATGGATTGATCACTCATCCTCAATTCATCAATAACTATGTAGAGTACATCATGTAGGACTATGTTCGGAAAAAACTTAATTATACTACTGATCAAACCAAAAAGATAGTTTCTGTCACCTAACTTGTTGATTTGATTAGTGTATGCTGAGTTATAATACATGTTTTGATAAAATAAAACAAAAAGCGAAACCGACTTTAATGAAATTATACTTGAAGCTTAAATACTTGTACTAAAAAGTTAAAATAAAGTATCATCATATGATTTATGATTTTGAAAATCAGGTAAATGTGAAGCGCTCCATATGATACAATGATCGGCCTGGTAAACGAAACCGGTTATCTGACTGGCGGTTATGTGTGAAACTATCCAATTCGAACAAAAATGAAATAAAGATATCGTTAAATGCTCCTTTTTGTTTAATATTGGGCCAAGTATGGGGCCGATCCTTGCGAAACTTGAATGGGAACACCGCTGAATGATGCTCTTTCATTTTTTTTTAAATTATCGAAATTGGTTCAAGAGTGTTTGAATAATTGATGTCCAAATAAATATTTAAAAAAAAAACAGGTCGAATTGAGAGCCTCTCCTTGTTCGGAAATCGGTTAAAAAATGCACATTCATGTGGATATTTCGTTAATTCATTGTGTATTGGAGAAAAACGTTATAGTAGGGACTTCATCAAAAGCAAGATACCTTATCACCTATTCTACTCCTATTATATTTATAATTATTCATGTTTTCGCTAAAGGTAATTATTCTACGAATTGTGTTCATGATGAAGTTGGGGGGACATTTTTTATGTCATGTAGGCCTATCTTTCCGGTCGAGGAATTTTCATTGGTCATACGTTGAAACGTGCTTGAAATGATAGCAGCTACTACTGGCATCGTTTAATGCCAATCTGATCGTGTAATAGTATTTCCCCCACCCACCAGTATTAACACTTTAGGAGACTCCAAAAGTCTCTCCTAAAGCAATAAAAGAGTGATTTGTTAACGTTTTGTTTTGGTCGGCTTTGTTTCGAAATCCTACAACCTGTTCGATTTAAGCCTCACCATAAATCGAAGTTATTACACAACAAACTTGCTAACTGCTGTGGATTATAAAAGCGCCTACAACCTACAACAACCGCCAGCGGTTGGGTTCCCATCTACAAAACGGAAGCTTTGAAGTTTGAAGTTTCATCGCAACTCCTAGAACGTTCGAGGACGAGGAGTTATGGTTGCGCGGACTAGGCGGCATATCAAATACATTATAAGTTAGGCTGGGTTCGCGTCATCTGCAATGTGAGCGATGCTATTGTTCGTCTCCGCCATTATCTTGTTCCGACTCAAAACTTTTGCTCATTCAGTCAAATTGAGAAAGGGATTAAAGCATTTGGGGAAAGAGTTAGCTATCTTGACAAAGCAGGGCGCAGCTAGTTCAAAACTTCAAAGAGCTCGGATAATGTGCGATCATCGTGGGTGGGAGAAAGAACAAGACAGCACTCTTCGCTGTGTGCGGGAGAGATGCAAAGCATGTGGCAAATAATGAGGAGCTGTGCTTGATGCTGGAAAACTGAGTTCAGCGCTCAGTAAGCTCAAGTTTCGAAGCAGACTTAAAGTAGTTGCAGACATTTTTCCTGGGGGCGCACGTTATCCAGTTCATTGTTGAAGATGCTCCGACTAATTTGGTAGCTGCATACTCAGATAATGGAGTCTGGAGGGCATGCTTTCTGTTATATGCGTATATCACATTTTAATAAAATTTTTAAAAGAATGACTATGAGCTTCAGAGTTACCTAGTTACCTAATATTACAGAAATTCATATTACTCTCGCAAGCAACTGTGCTCTCCAATTAAGTAATATTGCTCGCCATGAAGAAGCAGACTGCAATAATTCAAATAAAACTCTAACGTCAGAATTTTTATCCTTATTATAGTTGTGTGAACTGTAAATCTACACCTATATTTGCAGATTGTAGATTATACTCTCATTATTCGCCTTCTTTGAAAAATATAAATCTCATTTTTTATTTCAAACATGTTCTATTCTTTATTATCGCAGTTCTCAGCCTATTTTCATTCTAGTTTCATTACTGCAAACATTCTTTCTCCAAAAACTATTTAAAAAATAATGTAACTAGCGCCTAGTCTCACTTATTGATACTTCCTAAATTTTATTCTTCCTGATTTATTTGATTTGATACATTGTCAAATTGTTTATTTTTTAATCATCATTCTTTAAATATTTTTGATACTAATTTAATCATCAACTCTTTGCTTGTTAATTGATGAATAAAATAGATAACTATTCAATTCTCTTGCTTAGATCCATCCCTTATTCATCCACAGAACTTGACCACCATTTCTATAGTGTGTTCTAAATAGATCCAATTCAATTGAATCTGTTTCACACGATAAGATCTATATTTCTTATACAAAATTACCACTGCAGAGCTTAGCGATTTTTTTATTCTATTGCAAATTTTTTTCAATTCAATTCTTTATTTTTCACCAAAGTCATTACAACTGACAATATACATTTAAGAAAATACAATAAAATATAAAAATTCTAACACATTAACAAAATAACAGTAACATATGGAGTGAGAAATGACCTAACCAACTATGGTTACATGTACTAGGATAGGTCAAGTTAGGGAATTGGTAAGGATAAGGATGGGATCAAAAAGGTTGGATTGTATGGGAAAAACTATTCATCTTGGAAGAAAGCTCACAACCGGAAAAGTATCTATGTCTAATCCAATTTTCAATTATCATTTTAGTAATTTTTGACTTATATCTACTATGATGCAAGAAATCTTCTGGAACTTCATTGATGATTTTTGTGCTTATATAAATTAATTGTCTCCTAATTGATTCTATGTTCGTATTGTAAACTTTGTTTGTGGAAGGCCTCAAACTGTAATGTCCTACCATGTTATTGTTTGTGTGAGTGGAAAACTTATTTTATATTTAACTATGTAATTGATAACATTTTTAACGTATAACTAACTGCCTTAGAGTCAAAACTTGAAATTCCGAAAAAAAGAAGGTTTGTAGGAAAAAGCCTAGGTTTATTTAATATGCTTTTTATTTAACTTTTGTGTAGTAAATAATTCATTTAGGTGATTATTGAAACATCCACCCCAGATTGTTATAGCATACTGTAAAAGAGATTGAACTATTGCATAATAAAGCATTTTCAATTGATTAAAACTCAGAATTTTTTAACTTGATATAATTTGTAGGAGAGGAATTTCATTTTTTTTGCACAAGAATTTAGTATGAGCATCCCATTTGAGGTATTCATCTATTATGATACCTAGGTATTTTGTACTTGCAACTCTCTTTAAACAAGGACAGCTACAAGAGTTGGGATCAGAATTGCAACCTTTGTGAAGTTTAAGTGATTTATTTCTGTCGGGTTTGCCAGTTTTTGTAAAAGAAAAAGTTATGTAATTTGTTTTAAAATTAATCAAAAGGTTCATGGAACATCACTTTTCAATTGATTTTGTGAATAGTAAACAATTTCAATGACATTGTTGCACAATCATTCTGTCATATATTTAAACATACGTTCTATTTCAAAATAGTTTTAGAAAGCATCCATTTTTTTCATTTATAACGATAAAGCTCATTCTCTACAACCCTGATCACGAACACAAAATATGAACGTGTCACAAAATACATGCGTTATCTATTATACACAAGTATATAAGTAGTTTTTAGATTCATTTTTCAATTTAATCTGATAAACTCTCTCTTCACTACTCTCATTATGCACACAAAATACAATGTTGAACACCAGTAATCCCGGTTGAAGACCACCTACATAAACATTGGATCTTGTCATGCAATGTAGCGTTCCATTATTGTACTCGTAGTGGCAATAAATAAAGCTCCATTTCGATAGAAGCAGATCAACAGCTACCGGGCACAGAGCACAGAGAAGCTGGGCGTATTTTGCCCCCGTCATTAACATTTAATTTGATTGAACAAACATTGCAAACCAACAGAGCTGAGAGTTTAGCAGGTTCTGCATGAACAATCGCGTGAGTAAGAGAGAAAGAAACTGGAGGGAGTAAGTAAGGGAGAAAAAGAGAGAGATTGAGTTAGAGAGAGAGAGAGAGAATAAAAGAGAAATATTGATCAAGGAAACTGTGTCCATTTTGGCCAAAAACCATTTGGCGCTGAACGACTATATTGTTATCATCCGATCATGGACATTTTGCTCGCCATTTGGAAGTTACAGCTCGATAATGCATAAATGCACGTTTCATAGCTCCACGGCTCATGGACTAAGGTATGGCACCCTACAATGGGTTCATTGTTCATTGGAATCATAACAGTGTCAATTTATAGGTAATGGGTGCCCAACCTCTTTCTAGCGATTATAGGTTTTGAAATGAGAAATTCAATAGAATAACGAACGGAATAATTTATTAGTGTAATTATCAAACTAGTATCAATTTCAACGGCGAATTTAAAGCACCGAAGACTATCAGCTGGTTGCGCGTTGCATGCGGTATCCCTTGATTCTTCCAATTTTCGATTATTGTTCAACTGCATAATATGTCTTAATGACACGACCAAGTTTTATCTTATGCTAGTGATGCCAAATTATTTATGTTTGTAAATTGTAAATTATTTCTTTGTACATTTTTTTATTGGTGAAATAAATTTCAAATTCAAATGTCTGAGAGTATTAACCTGAAGCTCCAAAGATCTCTCAACTAAGTCATTTGATTCATATTTGATGCTCGCCGGGATGACATCACACATTTCTTTGTTCAATTGAAATGGTTGAAATTAAAGTAGAGAAGAGAATGCTTTATCCTCGCACTGGTGTCCAGGACAATTGTAAGGAATTCAAGGCCAAACCGGAACAGACCTTTCATTTGTACATTCGAGAAACACGCGCTCTCAAATTTTCACTCTTCAAATACCTCAGAAAAGAACAGTTATGTTTAATACGTCATTCGCGGTTGTGGCTTCACAGTTGTGGAACGCATTACCCTCATGCATAACTTAATCTTCGCTCCTTCCTTCAAATTTTTTAAATCCCGATTATATGTGCATTTGCTGGAGAATGGTACTTGACATAGTTTTAGACTTTTCTGTTCATGTATCCATTGTTGAGCTAGGTCAGAGCCTGTTTGGGTGTTCCCTCGTTCACTCTACTTTATCGTTACACATATCTTCACATCTTATTTTACCTTTTTTATTTTTACTTAATTATCTTTTCTGTAGTCATTACCTCATATTATTTTTATTTTTACATTTTTTCTTCTTTTAAAAGCTCCCTCAATTACTTATGTATTCTGAAATTTATCTATATATTGTTATGAATTTACGTAAATAAAACAGTCAGAGGCGTTTTAAACATGGATTTTATTAAAGAATAACTTTTGGAAAATTAACACTTGAACTGCTTAACACGAACTCAACTATTTATACTTCTATTGGAAAACCTTCTGAAGCTTTCAAACATTGCAAACATTATATTTGCTATTACCAGCTGATTTTTACATAAACAACTTGTCACCTGGCCGTAGCACTGCTCCCTCCTTAAGACTGTTCTGTCCCAGAACAGTTACAGGTCTGCAGATTGGGGGTGGCCTTACTGGATACAACTGACTAGCTGCCCATGGAGCAAACATGCAAACTGAGATGGTAATCCCAGTTTCTTTGAAGATTGTTTCAATCATTGGCCTCACGATTTTCCAGTCCAACCCATCATAGCCACAACCTAATCGGGGAATTCCAAGCTGCTTCACTCCCAGAGTTTGAAGACAATTCCGCAGATGATTTAGGCTCTCCCACAAGGCTTGATAGGTGGACTCCTGCTGAGGTTGATCTTTTGTCACCAAGCAGAAGAGCTGTTTTCCTTGCCTCTGAAGGTGTAGTGTTCTTCCAACAGCTGGTCTCTGAAGTTCCAGATCATTCAGTCCTCCAAACTTTTTCCTAAATACTGTAGCAATACCCCGAGAAGCTCCAAGATTTTTAGCTACACAGTGAGCCAGAGCATAGTCTTTTGGTAGGGTGAACAAATCTTGATAACAGACTTTTGTAACCTCAGCTTTCTGGAACATGTCCAAATTGGCCATAAATTCTTCAAAGTTGGGATCAACTGGTTGAATAGTTCTCACATCTTGGGCATTACCTGCAGTATTGTCTCCCTGGAATGGTGCCAGTCGATTGAAGTGGACAACTCTTGGTTTTCCTCTAGGTTTCTTGATCCGGTAGACTACATCATTGATTCTAGTAACCACTTCAAAAGGTCCATCCCAGGAAGTCTGTAATTTGGGGGAGTACCCTTGACGTCGCTGTGGGTTGTAGAACCAAACTAAGTCTCCAGGCTGGTATCCACCATGATCTGCCTTGATATCATAGCGTTCTTTCATCTTGTCACTGGTTCCTTGGATGTTGGTTCGAACAATCTCATGAATCTCATCCATCTGTTTCCGAAACTGGGTGACATAGTCCTCTCCTACCAAATCCTCTCCAGGTGTACATCCAAACTTTAAGTCACAAGGCAGTCTAATATCTCGCCCAAACACTACCTTGGCTGGTGAAAGTTTTGTAGACTCATTGACAGAGCTTCGGTATGCCATCAGGAATAGGTGAAGATATTGATCCCAGTCTCGTTGATGCTTGGATACAACTTTTGACAGGTATTTTCCCATGGTCCTGTTCATACGCTCCACCATTCCATCTGAAGGATGAAGGGGTGTAGTCCTTGTCTTATGGATTCCCAGCACCTCACATATACGGGAAAACACTGAAGACTCAAAGTTCCTTCCTTGATCAGAATGTAACTCTAATGGGACACCAAACCGACTGACGAATTCCTTGATTATTACATCAGCAACACTGACTGCTTCTTGATTTGGCAAGGCATAGGCTTCGACCCATTTGCTGAAATAATCCATCACTACCAGGATATACTTATTCCCACTGTCAGACAATGGAAATGGTCCAGCTATGTCAATGGCTATTCGCTCAAAAGGTGCTCCAACATTGTATTGTTTCATGGGGGCCTTCTTTCTATGCAAGGGGCCATTTGCAGATGCACAAACAGTGCAATTGCGACACCAGTTCTTGACATCTTTGCTTGAATTTGGCCAGTAAAACCTCTCTCGTACTTTCTCCAGTGTCTTATGAACTCCAAAATGGCCCCCAGAGACTCCATCATGTATTTGTCTCAGCACTTCAGGAATCCTTTTCCTGGGAACAATAATTTGCAGCTTATGCTGATCACCAGCTGCATTCTCTAGCTTCCTTTTCAGGATTCCTCTGTCTTCCACAATAGAGTCCCATTGTGCCCAGAGGGACTTGACATGTGGTGGAAAAGGTGCTATTTCTTGCCAACTAGGTCGTCTTGCAGAACGTTTCCACAACCAAAGGTGCTTCAGATCAGGGTCTTCTTCCTGATCCTTAAGTAACTCAGCACCTTGCCAGTGGTCATTGGCAATAGTTGTCCTATGTACCAAACCTTCCTTCCCATCCTGGCGTGAGCAGTGTTTGCAGTCCTCCTCACAGGGTCTTCGAGAAAGGGCATCAGCATTCAGGTGACTATTTCCAGCTCGGTGTACAAATTTAAAGTCATATTCTTGTAAGTGCTGGATCCATCTTGCCACTTGTCCTTCAGGAGACTTGAACCGGAGAAGCCATGTCAAGGATGCATGATCAGTTCTCAGCAGGAATTGACGTCCATATAAGTATTTGTGGAAGTGGCTGATTGATTTCACTACTGCTAGCAGTTCTCTTCTAGTAACACAGTAGTTACGCTCAGGTTTTGACAGCACCTTGTTAAAATATCCAATGACCTTTTCCTCCCCATCTTGCTCTTGAGAAAGTACTCCACCAATTGCTGTGTTGCTGGCATCAGTGTCAAGAATGAACTTGCCTTCAACTCTTGGGTAAGCCAATATAGGTGCTTGGCAAAGTGTCTCCTTTAGTCTGTTGAAGGCCTGCTGGCAATTTTTGTCCCAGAGAAAACTCTGTTTCTCCTCTGTCAGCTTGATGAGGGGTTTTGCTATACCAGAGAATCCCATCACAAACCGTCGATAATATGTGCAAAGGCCAAGGAAACTCCGCACTTCTGATTTGTCTTTGGGCACTGGCCACTTGGTTATGGCTGTTACCTTCTCAGGATCCATAGACACACCTTTATCAGATACCACATGCCCTAGGTAATTAACCTGTCTTTTAAACAGATGGCACTTCTTTGGGTTGAGCTTCAGGTTAGCTTGTCTTAGTCTTTCAAATACTTGCTTCAAGTTTTCCAGCTGATGTTGGAAAGACTTTCCCAAGACAATGATGTCATCCAGGTAGACCAGGCAAGTTTCCCATGACAGTCCCCTCAACACATTCTCCATTAATCTTTCAAAGGTTGCTGGAGCATTACACAAGCCAAATGGCATCACAGTGAATTGCCAAAGACCTTCTCCGATTGAAAATGCAGTCTTTTCTTTGTCCTTAGGTTCAAGTCCAACTTGCCAGTATCCACTTTTCAGGTCCAGAGTCGAAAACAACTTGCAACCTTCCAGGCTATCCAGTGTGTCATCAATTCGAGGTAGAGGGTAACTGTCTTTTTTGGTGACGTCATTCAGAAGACGATAGTCCACACAGAACCGGAGTGTATTATCCTTTTTTTTTACAAGCACCACTGGTGAAATCCAAGGGCTATTGGATGGTTCAATTATACCTTCATTTTCCATTTCCTTAATTATTTTTCTAGCTTCCTCTCTTTTAGCCAGAGGTAACCTTCTAGGGTTCTGGCGGATGGGTTTGGCATTTCCAGTATCTATTGCATGCTCAACTATGTTGGTTCTGCCTTTTGGGCCCTCTCCTATATCAAAAATATCCTGATAATTAGTTATGAGGTCCTTTACTTCATTTTGTTGTTCTTTGACTAGATCTTGACAGGATACTTCAACAAAGGCCTTCAGCTTCTCTGGGAGACACTTCTTCTGTGGTTGAGTTGTCTGCATTTGTTGTATGACAGATGTGACTGGTGAGCAATGTCCCAAAGTACTACTTCTCTTCAAAGTAACTTCATAATCATTCACATTCATCAAGAGGACAGGGAATTCTTGGCTAGTAAGAAAAAGTGTCCTAGCCACTAGGACACCATGACCAAGCTCCTCCTCATGGATTTCTGGCTCTAGCAACACATTAATCCCCACAGGGACATCCTCCTTTGTCGTAGCATGAGTCACAATCTGGCTCCTTGCTGGTATTGTGATTTCTTTCAGCAGTTGTATTTGGGCTGTACAGTCTTTTCCAGAGTGTAGAACAACTTCATCTCCACCAATGGTCAATGTCTTCCTTCTAAGATCCAACTCTAGGCCAAAAGTAGAAAGAAAATCCAAGCCTAGTATGACTTCTTCACTAATCTCTGCCACAAGTACACAATGTTTAAAACAGGCCTTACCAATCTTGAAGGTGGCAATCATCTCTCCACAGACACTCACAGGCCCACCTGTAGCAGTTTTCAGCTTCCAGGTTGTTGGTGAGATATCTTGCTGGTTAGCTACTGTTTTGGAGTTTATTATTGTCTTAGTGGCTCCAGTATCTATAAGTAATTTATAGGAGCTTCCATTCACCATTCCATTAATGTAAAGACTGTGGGGTTTATCAGATAACATTGCAATGACTGGTTTTGTACATGGGGAGAGGGTCTTCTGTCTACAGGTTGATGGTTGCCCCTTCACATCAACCCTCTTTAGTTTTCCTGATTCTTCTCAGTGGTTGATTTATTTGGGCACTTATTACGCAGGTGCCCTCTCTCTCCACAGCGCCAGCAACGTATCTCCCTCCTTCCTGTTCTTAACTTTTCTATGACTTTCTTCACCAATTCTTCCAGAGACTCATCACTACTATCCTTTGCTTCAACAGCCCGGACTCGGGCATTACCCTTCACTGATTGTCGTACTGCTTCGAATTCCAAAGCCTGGGTGAGGGCCTCACTGAGTGTCTGAGGGCGAGCCAATTTAATAGCTTGTTGAGTTTCAGGTTCCCAAAGACCATCCAGGAACCTCTCAATGGCTAGAATCTCATATACTCTATCATCCACAGATGGGTAGGCTTTTCTTACCAGGTGGGCAATATCACTTTTGAACTCTTGGAGTGATTCGTTTGGCTTCTGGATCCTATTCTTGAGTTGTGAACGGTAAAGTTGATCCATGTGTTGATGGCCAAACCTCATTTCTATGTGTCTCAGAAGCACATCGAAGTTCTGCCTATCAGCCATAGGGATTGTTTGGAGAACTGCTAATGCATCTCCACGGAGTGACAGGCTAAGCATTGCAGCTTTCACTGCAGGTGTCCAGCCATGTATGTCAGCAGCTGTCTCAAGCAAGGAACGGTAATCTTCCCATGGCATCTTTCCATCAAAAGTGGGTAGCCCAATTGGATGACTTGGCAGGATGATAGGTGCTTTTTGATAACTTACAGAAGTGTCTTCTCTAATTTGATTAACAGAGGCAACATCAACCATAGAGATTGATCTTTCAATGCCATTATTGTGTTCCTGTAGTTTTTCAAACTTCTTTTCAAATTTATCTTCCATGTTTTTCATTTTCTCTTCCATGTCTTTCATTTCATTTCTTACAAAATTATGATTTTTCTCAAATTTATCTTCCATGTTTTTTATTTCATTTCTTAAGAAATTATGATTTTCCTGCAATTTTTCCTCAAATATATCTCTGTTCTCTTCTAATTTTCTTTCCAAAGCTGACTTTAACTCACCATATGGGGTTTCAAAGAGGAATATGTCTGGATCCAAACCTTCCTCAACCAATGCCACACGAAGTCGTTCTTGCAGAATAGCTTTATTACCACTTATTTCAAGATCTCGTTCTTCTAATTCTTGTTTTAATTCACTCACTTTCAAACATGAAAGTTTTAAACCTTTTCCAGCCATTTTAAATCTCAAACCAGTATAACTGTTAAAAGTAAACACAAAAAAATGGATGAACAAATGAATAGTTGAAAAACACTAATAAAATCACTTTTCGAATAGATAAACCCACCTCAAATGCACTTATCCCACTTCTGACACCAATTGTTATGAATTTACGTAAATAAAACAGTCAGAGGCGTTTTAAACATGGATTTTATTAAAGAATAACTTTTGGAAAATTAACACTTGAACTGCTTAACACGAACTCAACTATTTATACTTCTATTGGAAAACCTTCTGAAGCTTTCAAACATTGCAAACATTATATTTGCTATTACCAGCTGATTTTTACATAAACAACTTGTCACCTGGCCGTAGCACTATATAAAAATGAATGTCTGTATGTATGTATGTTTGTATGTAAGTATGTTCCCTATAGACTTCAAAACCACTTGACAGATTATCATGAAACTTTGGGAATATGTTGTGTGAATATTGATGATGGTTTCTGACCATAAATTTTAATAGAAGAGCTAATAATTACTATTAATTAATCCATTTTATAGACCTAACCTACTGAACTTGCCGGCCAAACAGCTTAAAGGAACAGCTGATAGAAGTCAACAGTTTTTAATCATGGCAGGCCCCTTAGCGGCGTTATTTATGCTGTCTTTGAACAGCAAAAGACTTTGCATGTAAGCTACCGTGCAGTCGGAGCCTTGTAATATGTAGGAAACATACGACTGGGTATGATGAAATGTAATTATGCCAGGTTGATGACATATGTTAACCAATGAAGTGCTAGCTAGAAATTTGAAATGCAGTCTGAGCGAAAGGTGGTGAATAATAAAATAAAAAACTAGCTTCTACCCTTATAGTCGTAGGAGGTTTAAATTTGAAATATTTCTACATTCAGAGGTGGTGATTAAGAAAATAACGGAGCCTCTATGATCAGCTGGAAGAGCCCTAAGACTAACTTCTTTCCTAATTTGAAATGTAACCTCAGCGGGAGGTGGCGATTAATAAAATCAAGGAGAATTTTTATGAGAACGCAGCAACGCGCGTCGAGCCAGCTAGTTTGTTATAAAACAGTTGAAAATGATGATGTCCCATATTACTTTGTGAAAGATTTTGTTGCACTGATTTATTTCAATCCTGGCAAAAATTTTCAATAAAAATCTATCTGTTTATCTATCATTATCGTTATCAATTATGGCCCACTCCTCTCAATACAAGCAGTCACTGCGGAAATAGGGAACAGTTTTAAACTTGTTTTTTATTTGGAGGATGAAGCCTAAATAGGTCTGTGCATGGGTAATGAATTGGATGATGGTGATTGATGCGTTATACCTACAGTTTTAGGTGGGTTCCGAAACACCCAAAAGTTGTCATTAGGAAGCAGTTCTTGAAATGAAGTCATTCGCTGTTTTGGTTTAGTTCGCGCTGCTCTATTCACTTGCTTGCCGAAATTATCTCAATCAGTTATTATTGTATGCTTATAAATACTAACATTTTGTACCATCAACCTTTTTATGAAATGAATGAAGAAATAGTACGTTAAACTGAATTGGCCGAAGAAATGCACCTTTGAGCAGGAGAATATTGGAGATACACCTCCGCGCAGTTTTTTGTCCCTTCGTTAACAAAACTGGGTTTCCTGTTCCTGGAAGGCTTCACCTTTCAGTGAGTTCAGTTGGCTAAATGGGAGAGTGCATTGTAGTTTCACTGTTAAGTATAGAGACCGAATTACTACTCTTGGAGGAAGAAACATAACAGTTCTCTCTCACTCCCTGATTCTTTCAGATCTTTCTCTCTTTTCATTATCTCTCTCTTCAGATCTCCTTACGCTATCATTCAATTTGTCCAAGCATCACCATCAATGCTTTCTTCAAAATTCTAATTATTACTCACAGTCACTATTTCTCCACCCCTCTCTGTCTCTCTCTCTCTCTCTCTCTCTCTCTCTCTCTCTCTCTCTCTCTCTCTCTCTCTCTCACTCTCTGTCAAGTGTAAGAGAGGGACACCATCCCTAACTTAGCCTTTTCATGCAAATGAATCACCAAGTTTTTTCTTTTTTTTCTATATACCATATTAATATCATTTTCAGTTATAATTTCATGTTTGTATATAGATTAACTGTTTATGTAATAAGTAACTGATAATGTTTTATGTAACAATACTTGGTTATGCCTTTATATATTGTATTTTATACTAGTAACTGTCCAACTATTATTTGTATGAATAAAGCAATCAATCAATCTCTCTCACATACACTCGCTCTCTTTCTATCTTACACTCTCTCCCACACTCTCATCCCTCCTTATTTATCTCTATTCTCTCATTTTTCCTCTGCTCTTTTCTTCTTTCTCATACAATCTTTTTCTATCGTTTTCCGTTCCTCACGATCTCTCAAGAGAGACAAACATCATAATTCTCTCTCACTCTCTTATTCTCTCAGATCTCTCTTTTCATCAGCTCTCTCCTCAGATCTCCTAACGCTATCATTTAATTTTCTCCACCATCACCATCAATGCTGTCTTCCTCTTTTTCTCACTCACTCTCTCCTTCTCTATCTCTCTTCTTTCTGCCTCTCTCAATCATTCTCGCTTTCACACGGACACACACACACACACACACACACACACACACATTCACTCACTCACTCACTCTTACGTTCTCTCTCAATTTTTCTTTCCTTCTCCCTCTAGTCATTCCCCACACTGTCATTTTCTCTCGTTTTCCGTCACTCTCTCTCTCGAGGCACCAGAAATTCAATTTTGCCGTTCTCATTTCCCGTGCACATTGATCAGATCTTCGTGAAGATTCGCTCGCTTCATATCGTTTCACATTAGCAGGTGATCGCCATTCAAACTTCGTTCTAGAAATTAGTGTCGGCATTCTAACCTATAAAACAGTTATCTGCAAATTTATAGCAAGGAGTTCATTTCTATCCCTATGGTTTATTTCTATTTCACCAATAGAACAGAAAATACGTTTAATTTTACTTTAAATATTTCATCGTTCATCATTTTTTCATGAGTTAATTTATCATCACTTTTTGTATGGCTTTTTTTAGTGACCTTAAATTATACATAACTGTTATAAACATGTAATTATTGATAATAAATTAATGCTATAGTGTAATTTATATCATATTGAATTATATCAATATACTGGTGCATAGGTGTCTCATCTCATGTTTATCAATGTATATTTTGCGTTATGTATATTTAATGTAACAGATAATGCGTTTAATTTTGCTTCAAAAATTTCATCGTTCATTTCATGAGTTAATTTATCATTACTTTTTGTAGGGCTTTCTTTAGTGACCTTAAATTATACATAACTATACATAATAACTATAACATAATTATACATTATTGATAATAGATTAATGCTATAGTGTAATTTATATCCTATTAAATTATATCAATATACCGGTGCATCAATGTCTCATCTCATGTTTATCCATTTTTTTTTTTTTTTTACTTTTCATTCATTGATTCTATCACCTTTTTATTAAATTTATCAGTCATAGAGAATCTTCATTGTGTTAATATATCAATAATTTAAAACTCAATTAATGGTCTAGTTTAGCTTTGATGAGGACTTTCTCTTTTTCATCCTACTCACTGTCATTTTTTATTTCGTTTTGATTTTCATTAATTTAATATTCGTTTCCATTTTATTGTTTGTGTGCAGTTGAATGAATGTTTTAAATATTGTAATAAACTCACGCAATAGAATCTTATCAGACCATCTGGCAATACATAAATAAACGAATCAATCGATCAATATCATAGTGACATGGGATATAAAAATAAAAAATAAAATAATAATAATAGTAATAATAATTTGAGAGAGTTCCATGAAACCGTAATATTTTATCGGATTACTACTCCTACTGCTAATAATCTGAACAGCTACTGTTCCCTACCACGTATATGAGGTTTTGATGGATTAGAAAACCTAAGGTTACAAACCTCGCCTCTTTTTCTCCCTTACCACATCATTATCTGTTGTACTTTATAGTACAAAATTCATCATTATTGGTACATTTTCCACCAAGAAAAAGATTCAGTAACTCACGTGTGGTAATATAAAATAGAGAAAGAAATTCCATGCCTTAGGAGGTAGGAAGGTACTTGTTTCCTTTCTCCCAGCCTGAAATTCAAGGGTCTGGGGATTAAAACTCCAAAAATATGATAATGTCGATTCTCACCCAGGCTCTCCTCATCGTCTCCTCTCTCCACAAGCAACTTGAGTCAGCAGTTCTACTGCATAATAACGAGGACTTTACAAGGGTTCTTTTTCTCCTTGCCTTATAGCTTCATTTTTACTTGTAGAAGCTTCCCAGCAATTAGATTCTTTCTTGCTGAGAACAGACTGCAAGAGTGTCGAAATGGAAATTTCAAGATTCTTGATGAAATTTTGAGAATTTATTGCAATTATTAGCATTACGGTACTCATAATAAGAATATCTCATAATAATAGCAATATTATAGCCTACGTGTACTACATCACCGTGTTTCAACACCAGATGTATGATTATGGTTCACACCTTTAAATTATTTAAAATATAATTATTCTTACTAAGTACATTTAATCAATTTTCAACCAAAGGCATCGAACAAGATTATTTTTTATGAAGTGTTGAGAATTTACTGTAATCATCAACATTACTGGATATGAGAAAAGAATATCTCATAATAATAGCAATATTATAGCATTATATACTACATTACTGTGTTTCTACACCAGATGTATGATTATGATTCACACATTTAAATGATTTAAAACAATAAATCAATTTTCAACCAAAGGCATCAAATAAGATTTTTTTATGAAGTGTTAAGAATTTATTGTAATCATTAACTGGGTATGAAAAAAGTGGATATTATAATAATAATATTACTATTATATTTGAATATCAACAAACTATTAAACTACAGTATTTCTATAAGATGTGTGGTTATGGTGCACACCTTTAAAATATTAACTAGTAGATTATCTTACAAGTTTTTTGTAATCAAGGTATAGTTATTTGAAATGAGTACATTATTAATAATTTATTAAGCGGAGGCATTCGACTCTTACATAATTCTCAGCAAGCAATATGTTTTTCTCGATAATGCTTTCGGTAAAGTCTAGATATAACCATTTCCTGAACTTTCTCCATTCTGAAGCTGATTAAGACAGTTTACTGTTCAGTAGTTGAGCAGAGTTTCCGGTTATGGGAGGGTTGAAGTTCATTGGAAGGCTAACTTGTATGGGAAGTAACTTATTAAAGCCAAGTCTCATCCTATTCTTCATTTAAAACGTGTAGAGTCAATGTCTCATTCTATTCCGTGTATAGTAGTAGAGGAGACCAAAAATGAGTTAGAGTTTAGATGATAAAGCATCAACGTGTCGGAGATCTCCTAATTTTCGCCAAAGATAACGTGATGAAGTTTTTGTACGTGTCCAATAATGTTCTGGGAGATTTGCCATGGCAACTAGGTGTGTATTTTGTGGGCCCTCGGGTGAACTCCTGACACAAGAAAATGTAGACGCATTCCCCCTGAGACATTCTCCGACTGATACAGTTCTTCAATTGAATCACAAGTCACTCCACTCGATAAAAAAGACGCAGACCTGCTCTACCTCTGGCAATATGTTTCTAAGAAACGGGAACAACATTACTGCAGCGATCCGTTTCCCAGTAAATCAATTAAATGAATTGTGGTCGGTGAGCCTGGGTTTTTCTTCAGAAAATAATGTTAGAGCTCTCTATCAGGATTCACATTCCTTCAATTTCTGTAATCCAACTTGAAGTCGAATGAACCGTTCAAATCCGATTTGATCTGTAACCATATAATCGAATATCAGCTCCCATTTATTCAATTTCTCGCATGAAATTTAATTTCCCGCAATGAGATTCTGAACCTGAATAGCTTCATTTTATAAGTTGGACGTAATTACAGCTCGAGGGGAAATCTTTTAGAAGGTAAAGGAAATAAAGTGTCAATTTAGCCGACTCTATCAGTAGCAGAAGATTGAACTGAATTAGATGTAGGTTACTTCTTCCGGCTCCACATTTGATTTGGAACAAAAGCAGCATTGTTGTTCATGTCAATTGATTCACTTTTAGTGAGCAATAAGGATATTGCTTATTTTTTATCAAGTGTTATTGGTTCTAGATGAATGAAGCATGTAATTGGATTCAAAATAAAGTTGGCTACAAA
This sequence comes from Conomelus anceps, assembly GCA_948455865.1. Taxonomy (NCBI): domain Eukaryota; kingdom Metazoa; phylum Arthropoda; class Insecta; order Hemiptera; family Delphacidae; genus Conomelus; species Conomelus anceps. The sequence goes on from OX418220.1 coordinate 20,947,165, forward strand.
AAAGTTTGTTTGAGATTGATAATGGTATAACAACCGGAACTAGTTTCTCAATACTTTTTAATAAATGTGGCTTTGACAATTTCGTCTTATTATTCATTAAAAACAAAGTAGATACTTCCTCATAGCGACAGCTTCAAACTAGTAAGAGCTAAAATTGACTTAAGAGAACCCGTCCATGTGATCAGTTGAAAACAAACATTTTCAAATGACATGATCGGTTAGTAGCAGGGATGAGAATCGATTATCGTTTATCATTAGTTCAAGGCTGGATGAGTAAACAGGGCTCTGATTAGCTGAAAAAGGATCTAGAACCAGATATTAGCTGCAAATTAGCTTTAATAGCTGCAAATTTGGTACCTTAGGATTGGCTGTTAGCTTCAATTCAACACATCTGCTCCAATTGGTCGCAAAGAAAAGCTTTGTGATTGCGTGGAAAGGGTCCAATCATCCTCTATTATGATTGGCTGAGGGGAGGCTTCACATTGCAGTGTGACAAAGGGGCGGGAGGAATTGCTTCGTGATTGATTGTCTAGTGGATTCAGAATCCAGTTATCTTATTGAGTAGTTACAAAAGGCTGCTTCTGGGACAACCTTGACCTTTGACCTTGACCTTGACCCTGACCTTGACCTTGACCCTGACCTTGACCTTGACCCTGACCTTGAAAAAAAAAAAAAATAAAAAATAAAAAAAAAAAAAAAAATAAAAAAAAATAAAAAAAAAAAAATAAATAAAAAAAAAAAAAAAAAAATTAAAAAAAAAAAAAAAATAAAAAATAAAAAAAAGAAAAAAAAAAAAAAAAATAAAAAAAAAAAAAAATTAAAAAAAAAAAAAAAAAAAAAAAATAAAATAAAAAAAAAATAAAAAAAAAAAAATGGCGGGAACTGTCACCTGTTCAGGCTATGGGTGGGGGGTGGGGGTGGGGGTCGGGGGTGGGGGTCGAGGGTGGGAGGTACTGGCTAGAGTATATAAGCTGGGTGTTCTGTTGGAGTTATCATACACTGCTCTCTCACACCAGACAGCCAACTACTGTGCTCCAGCTTCTTGTGCTTCTTGTGCTTCTTGTGCTCCAGTCTTGATCAACTTTCAGAGTAAGTACTCTTTGCAATTAATGCATCCTTATGCTTGCACTTATAAATGCTTTTCCACTTACCAACTGCTAATGCATAGTGTTTGGGCAACTTGAAATTTGTTAATGCATATTGTTAAAGGAACTATCTTACAATGTATTTTGTTCATGAAACTGTCAATGTCTAATGCATACTGTTCCATTTCAGGAAACTTTCTTACATTTGTCAATGTCTAATGCATATTGTTTCATTCCAGCTTACCATGTCCCTTAACAAGAGAAGACGCTGCCAGCAGACTCAGGAAAAGTGTGACGACTTCGTTGTGCTGGAGGAGGCGTTCAACAGCAATCTTCGAACCCTGTTCTTCAACAACCAGTGTTCTACAAGTCCTCAAAAGGATTTCCAGTCCTTCCTTGACAACTTGGAGGAGAAGATCAACAGCGTCCTGACAGCAGAAATCCAGGAGCATGGTGCAATCAAATTCAATTTGGTGCTGGAGGCAACTTATCACAAGTGCTACCTTGATCCGAACAATGAAGAGGTGGAGGAGGTGCAGGACATCGCTTTCAAAACACCGAACTATGCTGCATTCACCGTTCTCACGCTGCCTCATCAAGTGGAGATGGCTTGCCAGAAGATGCTGGAAGAGGAGGCTATGTTCGAAGGGAAATCCAGTGGATGGACACTGCTACAGATTGATGGACTACTCATAAGGATCAGCAAACATATTCCCCTTAGAGGCTCTTCATACATCATTACCCCGCCCAAGCTAGCTGCAAGGAAAGCCATCATCAATCCGAGGAATGAGGACCAACAATGTTTCATGTGGGCGATCCTCGCTAAGCATGTCCAAGGAGTACATCCCCAACGAGTCAACGAGCGATACTTCAATCTTCAGGAGAAATACAACTTTAAAGGCATCACTTTCCCGACAACTATAAACCAGATTGATAGGTTCGAGAAGGATAACCCTACAGTCTCTGTCAACGTGTATGCAGTCGACTCCGATAATAACATTTTCCCCAGACGAGTCACCGATACCATGAAGACTGAGCACTTTGATCTTCTGCTACTGGGTGAGGCTGTTGAAGATGATGGTGCACAGACTAACGATTTGCTGCAGGATGCTGAAGATGCAAACAAGGATCCACAAATCAACACCCACTACTGCTGGATCAAAGATTTTGAGAGACTCCTGAGTTTCCAGCTGACAAAACATAGGCGTCGTATAATTATTTGCAGACGATGCTTCACCCACTACACTCTCAGTAGAGATGGTGAGCAAAGGATGGCAGAACATGAGAAGTATTGTGCCAACAACAAGACGGCTAGGATGATCATGCCACAGCTGAAAGATGGAAAACCACCGACATTGAAGTTTGAGAAGCACTTGAGGAAGTTCAGACTGCCACTTGTAGTGTATGCAGACTTTGAGTGTCTGCTGGAGACACCCGCCCTAGAAGAGGGTGATGTGGAGGGGGAAGCTCCAGAGAGATGGATTGGGAAGCAGACAAAAGTGATACAATACCACAATGCAATGAGCTATTGCATGTACTTTGTGAGAGATGAGACACAATTTCCTTCATGGCTGACACTGAACCATTACATACCTCAAGAACCGATTGTCTACAGAGGTCCCAATGCAGCCGAACACTTCATGAGTCAGCTCAGCCACTATGCAAAAATTATTGCTGATACCATGGACCAGTTGGGTATTAGAATGATGCCACTCACTGATCAACAACAAGCTGCACATGATGCTGCTACACACTGTGAAGCTTGTGGTAAAAAGTTTGGAAGAGACAAAGTGTATGATCATTGTCATATGACGGGTTTGTATAGAAATGCACTGTGCAATCCATGCAATCTGGAAAGACAGCGTCAGACCTTCATTCCAGTTTTTCTGCACAATTCATCCAACTATGATACACATCTGCTCATTCCTGAACTCGGTGCCGACAAGAATAGGATCAAAGTCATTCCAAACACATCTGAAAAGTACATCAGCTTCACTAAACACGTTTCCAATCGACTCCACCTGAGATTCATAGATACATTCAGATTCACACCAGACAGTTTGGATACATTGGTATCAAATTTGCGCAAGTCTGTACATAATGACACAGACATTCCAAATGTGCTGAAACATACCGCTAAACATTTCAAGACAAGACTCGATCTTGTAACACGTAAAGGAGTATTCCCTTATGATTATTGCGATTCATGGGAGAAATTGGAAGAAACTTCCCTACCACCAAAGGAAGCATTCTTCAGCAAGCTGACAGATCGTGGAATCAGTGATGAGGACTATGCCCATGCACAATTGGTCTGGCAACATTTTGGATGTAGAACACTAGGGGACTACAGTGACCTCTACCTAAAGACGGATGTTCTACTCTTGGCTGATGTGTTTGAAAGTTTCAGGGACATGTGCATAAAAAACTACAATCTTGACTGTGCCAACTACTTCACTGCACCAGGATTCTCTTTTGATGCCATGCTGAAATACACCCAGGCGGAATTGGAACTTCTCAGCGATTACGATATGTACATGTTTGTTGAAAGAGGTATCCGAGGAGGAATAACCACATGTGTCCACCGCCATTCGATTGCCAACAACAAATACACAGGTGCACCACTGGATCCAGAGAAACCAATATCCTACTTGCTGTACACCGATGCCAACAATCTTTATGGATGGGCTATGAGCAACCCACTACCTTGCCGAAAATTTCGATGGATGTGTCAAGAAGAACTGGAGGAGGTGGCTGCTCATATAGATAGAATCCCAGACAATCAGCGAATGGGATACATCCTAGAAGTCGACGTCGAGTATCCTCAAGAGCTACAGGATGATCACAACGACTTCCCTTTTCTTCCAGAGAGCCAGAAGACTCCCAAGTCAGGATATGTGAGGCTAATGACAACGCTGCAGAACCGCAAGGAGTATGTATGTCATTATAGACTCCTGAAACAGGCTGTGAATCATGGACTGAAAATTGTCAAAGTTCACCGTGGAATTTCATTCCAGCAAGAAGACTTTTTGGCCCCATACATTCAACTCAACACACGACTACGTCAGAAATCAGCGAACAAATTTGAAAAGAATTTCTTCAAGCTAATGAATAATGCGGTCTTTGGAAAAACAATGGAGAATGTTAAGAACCGGATGAACATGGAGCTGGTCAATTGTGAGAGGAGGTTGAAGAGACTGGTGGCACGTCCAACATTCAAAGATCGCATCATATTTGGTGACAACATATGCGCTGTAACACTCCATCAAGACAAGGTTGTATTGAACAAGCCGATATATATTGGACTGACTGTACTTGATGTGAGCAAAATTCTAATGTACGAGTTTCACTATGATGTGATGAAACCTATTTATGGAAACCGACTCAAACTGTTATACCAGGACACTGACAGCTTGTTCTACAATGTCCAAACTGAAGATATGTATATGGATATCATGAATATAGACAAGTTGAGAAACGTATTCGATACATCAGAGTACCCGGCCAACCACCCATGCTACTCTGAGACAAACAAGATGGTACTAGGGAAATTCAAGGATGAGTATGCAGCTCGAGCCCCCTATGAGTATGTCGGCCTGCGCTCCAAGCTGTATGCTTGCAGATGCTATGTTACAGATGAGACACAACTGAAGAGTGGCCTTATCAAGAAAGCAAAGGGAGTGAGACGGCCAATTCTTGGACAGGAGCTCCCAAAAAGTCATCCTGATGCAGAACGGTACATAGTCTTTCAGGACTACATTGACTGTCTCTATGGTGAAAAGGACATCTATAGAGATCAGGTGATGTTCTGTACCAGGAAACATAGAATCATGACCACCATTCAGAAGAAGAAAGCACTCAGTAAGGCTGATGAAAAACGGTACATTCTTGAAGATGGAATCACTACTCTTGCATATGGACATCGCAACATTGTCAATGAAGCTCCAGTATTCAATGATGATGGGTTTGAGGATGAGGTGGAGGAGGAGGAGGAGGCGGAGGAGTACAACAATGAGATTGAACATGAAGATAAAGTTGCAGCAGCAGCAGCAGCAGCAGAAACAGCAGTATCATCAATGGCGGCATCTAGAGCATTAATGACAATGGCAGCCGCAGCATCATCAATACCAAGTGTATCAGTGGCACCAATGGAAGCAGAGTTTGATGAACAATGCAACTGCAAATGGTCAGCAACAGACAACCACACTAAGGATGAAGTAATCTGCATATCTGATGATGATGATGATGGAAAAAGAATGACATGATTACTCTCTATCTAAACATTCACATGTTGACAATTTCAGTACTACTTATAATGATTATAAGGATGATCATGACTTTGGTGGAGTATCACAGTATAGTATACTTAGAAAATTGGTTGAAAAGTGAGCACATTTCTGCTGATGGAATGTGGAGGAGGAGGAGGAGGAGGAGGACCTATCAAGACTATATGTTATCATCGCTCTCTATTACAGCTGCATCATCTTCAAATTAGAAGACTCTGGACAATGTGCAGTCATCTATCAGCAGTGGAGTCAGAAAATTGATATAATGTGTGATTGTAGCAAGTGCTATCATATTACCAGCAATCAGTTATACCATTGTCTAATTGTTGATATCTTAGACTAGTAACATATCAAGATTATAAACTCAATTATACATTATTGTTGTGAAATAAATATGTGATGTGTATAAATATATATTCTTCACCTCTTGCGCTGTCTACATTAATTACAAATAGCCTGACTCTTGTAGTAATAATGATTGAGTAATCAACTTTGAGCATGATATTCGCAAATGTAGCATTTTTTAACAGATAACCACTATAATCTTGACAAATGCTATATCCTGCTAGTATAAACTCATATAGGTAAAAAATCACCTTGCTATGCTTTCAACGAAGGCAGTTTCAACGAAAAAGAGAGGGTAGAGAGAGAGAGAGTGAGAGAGAGCCCCACTTCTACTTCCATCACAGGCCCCGCCCACCGGCCTCTACTTATCCATTGCAGTTATGTGACAACAATGTTCAGTTCTGTCCACTCAAGAATGTGTATGGATGATGGGTGACCATGCTTCCATGACTTATGAGCATTATTATCACTTACTCAGTGGTTTGGGGCCCACCTAGGTACCCCATGTTCTTCATAGCATGACACTGCTTTGTGATATCCCAAAGAAACTCTATGCATATGACCCATATGCATATGCACTCTATGCATATGACTCATATGCATGTGCACTCTGTGCTACCCTGGCGCCCCCTAGTGCCCCTAGTGGTGCCCCAGTGCTCCCCCTAGTGCCCCTAGTGGTGCCCCCAGTGCTCCCCCTAGGGCCTCTAGTGGTGCCCCCAGTGCTCCCCTAGTGCCCCTAGTGGTGCCCCAGTGCTCCCTCTAGGGCCTCTAGTGGTGCCCCCAGTGCTCCCCCTAGGGCCTCTAGTGGTGCCCCCAGTGCTCCCCCTAGTGCCCCTAGTGTGTAAGATATTGAATGGAGGGTTTCTATCACTAGAAAGCTTTCTATGAATCAGTCAACATATCAAACAGACAGTATAAAAGTGTGAGCAGAGCTCAAGGAGAATCATTTCGCTGTCATAAGTTAACTGAGATAGACATGAAGTATAAGAAGCAAACTGTGGAAGACATTGCTCCAACCATCATGGCGATTGCCCGGCTGCAACGTGACATCAAGAGGAAGCATAAGGAGCTCACACTGGGCAGATCATTGGAGGAAGAGGAGCACTTCAAACGTTTGAAACCAATTACTGATCGACTCATGAACATTAAAAACATTATCATGAAGCAACGTATCCCAGCACGAGCACCGGCACCAGCACCAGCACCAGCAACTCCACTCATGCATCCTCTTTCATCCTTGAGTCGTGTACCTCCTACGCCACCAAAATCACCTGGCTTGCCTTACCCATTCCAGTTGAATCTGCCAAGAAAACTTAAGACACAACAACGGGAACCACCCAGGATACCATCACCTATTGCAGAAGATGAAGAAGAAATCATGGAAGCATTTGGAACAGCAGAAGGAGAATTGCCTGTGGAGAGCACTTCAAGAGTGGCACGGAAATTGTGGAAAGATAGAAGTAAATTTTCAGATGATGAGGATGATGAAGAAGAGCAAGGTGGAGAAGATTCAGCTGATCATGATGAGGAGCAAGGTGTAGAAGACCCGGCCAATGATCATGATGATGATGATGAGGACATTGAGATGTTGTTGAATACTACACAGGAAGAATTTGATGAAAGCTTTGCCCAATCCAAGCTGGCTGAAACATGTGTGGGGGAATATGTCAGAGGATCACTGGACAACAGAGATGGGAACTTTGATGAGATGTTTGGACCAAGAGTCATACATAACAAATACTATCTTGGCAACAAGCTGCTGACCTTTGGACCTGATGGAGACAGGATTGTATTGACTGACCCAGATGATGACACTGCTGAAAGGGCCTTCAATGCCACACCTGGAGTTTGTGAGTTGATCTTCAAGAAACGACCTAATCTCAGTAAAGTGAAGTCTGCTGACAAAGAAGCCTACAAGAATGTGTTGAAGTTGACCAGTGTCTACAGGTTTAACTATAGTCCTGATGGTAGAATTGTGAACTATAATAGCCCCAAATACAGGACTACAATCATGGAGCTGGTGAGAGAAAAACCTGATACAGCAGTCACTGGGAAAGGACTTGAGTTACCATTGAATATGGTGGCTAGCAATGGCAGCCGGATTGAGTACATCTACTACAATGACCCCAATGAACTTGTGGACAGACTGAGGCTGTTGGATCAGTCTAGAGCAGTTGGCAACACTGGACATGAAAATGAAATCAACTCAATCTTGGAAGAATTGGTGGAAGGTGGTTACATAGTTGCTAAACCTGCATACTAGCTACAATATACAAGAGAACAAGATTATATATCAGCACTGCATGATAAATTGCTCCTATGAAGAATGTGACACCATATACTTTCAATGGATGTTGAGAAAGATACAATATATATTTAAGCAGCAATATAAGCCAAGGAGCTTCATTACACTGTCATACGTCAACAAAGATGGACATACATAAGAAGAGAAATAAGAACACTATGCAGAATGTTGCCAGTGCAGGAGTAGTGAAGAAGTATAAGGGGAAAGGAGTGCTTTCAGCAATCACAAATGCTGCAGGTGCAATAGTCAACAAAGCGATAGATGTACTGCCCGTAGAACTTCATCTGCCTGGCTACGAGTACTGTGGACCAGGTACAAAGCTTGAGAAGCGATTGGCAAGAGGCGATCCAGGTATCAACGGACTTGATCAAGCCTGTAAGCAGCACGACATTGCCTACTCAAGGAGTAGTGATACTGCTAGCAGAGCAGCAGCAGACCGGATCTTGGCTGAACGAGCTTGGAGCAGAGTGATATCTCCAGATGCAGGTGTCTTGGAAAAGGCTGCAGCACTAGCAGTAACCAACATCATGAAGACCAAAGCAAAGTTTGGTGGAGGAGTGAAAAGGAAGAGGACTGGCGCCAACACTACTGTCAAGAAGAATAGAGCTGAAGGATTGAAGAAGGCTGCTGGAGCAGTGAAGAAGAGAACAACATCAGCAACCAAGGGTCGAGGCCTGTACCTGAGACGACAACAACAGCAGAAGACAGGAAATGGAGTTCACTGTCATCAATGGGGTGGCAGCAGCAGAAGATGATTGGTCTGCCTGACCAAGCTCTGACCGATGTGAACCTCTACAAGAATGCCTGTTGTTTGAAGCTGAGACAGTTCCAAGGAGTGTTTATGCAAGATGCTCTACCAGCCAATGGACCATTGGAGAGCGAGTGTGACATCATCAACCTGGACCATCAGCAGCCATGGCTTTGGTAACCTGAGCCCATAAGAGTTTACTGCCTATATGAGAAGAGGATTGGAGCTAGCAACAAGGATCAAATATAATATGATTGGGAGCAGAAGGATCTCTACTCTCACATTTTTGTACATTCATGTTTAAAATTTTTGCTTGATGAAAATTGTTAAATAAATCTGAGTTCATTGTAAACCCACATGATTTTTTTTTATTTTAGTATAGAACCTATGATTATTCTGGTTGCCAATAAATTAGTCCCAGTATGAGCAGTCATGGAAAAACATACATGGACTGTCAAGTCAACATCTCAGCTGGAGAAGCCAAGATATATTGTAATTGGACTGCAGACTGTAATTGGATCAGATGGTCATCAATTTAGTTGACAGATGGCAGGATGATACTGTTTACCATTGACTCTGCCAAAATGAAACAATTAAGACTAGCAGCATTACTAGGGGCACTAGGGGACCACTAGAGGCCCTAGGGGGAGCACTGGGGCACCACTAGGGGCACTAGGGGGAGCACTGGGGGCACCACTAGAGGCCCTAGGGGGAGCACTGGGGGCACCACTAGAGGCCCTAGAGGGAGCACTGGGGCACCACTAGGGGCACTAGGGGAGCACTGGGGGCACCACTAGAGGCCCTAGGGGGAGCACTGGGGGCACCACTAGGGGCACTAGGGGGAGCACTGGGGCACCACTAGGGGCACTAGGGGGCGCCAGGGTAGCACAGAGTGCACATGCATATGAGTCATATGCATAGAGTGCATATGCATATGGGTCATATGCATAGAGTTTCTTTGGGATATCACAAAGCAGTGTCATGCTATGAAGAACATGGGGTACCTAGGTGGGCCCCAAACCACTGAGTAAGTGATAATAATGCTCATAAGTCATGGAAGCATGGTCACCCATCATCCATACACATTCTTGAGTGGACAGAACTGAACATTGTTGTCACATAACTGCAATGGATAAGTAGAGGCCGGTGGGCGGGGCCTGTGATGGAAGTAGAAGTGGGGCTCTCTCTCACTCTCTCTCTCTCTACCCTCTCTTTTTCGTTGAAACTGCCTTCGTTGAAAGCATAGCAAGGTGATTTTTTACCTATATGAGTTTATACTAGCAGGATATAGCATTTGTCAAGATTATAGTGGTTATCTGTTAAAAAATGCTACATTTGCGAATATCATGCTCAAAGTTGATTACTCAATCATTATTACTACAAGAGTCAGGCTATTTGTAATTAATGTAGACAGCGCAAGAGGTGAAGAATATATATTTATACACATCACATATTTATTTCACAACAATAATGTATAATTGAGTTTATAATCTTGATATGTTACTAGTCTAAGATATCAACAATTAGACAATGGTATAACTGATTGCTGGTAATATGATAGCACTTGCTACAATCACACATTATATCAATTTTCTGACTCCACTGCTGATAGATGACTGCACATTGTCCAGAGTCTTCTAATTTGAAGATGATGCAGCTGTAATAGAGAGCGATGATAACATATAGTCTTGATAGGTCCTCCTCCTCCTCCTCCTCCTCCACATTCCATCAGCAGAAATGTGCTCACTTTTCAACCAATTTTCTAAGTATACTATACTGTGATACTCCACCAAAGTCATGATCATCCTTATAATCATTATAAGTAGTACTGAAATTGTCAACATGTGAATGTTTAGATAGAGAGTAATCATGTCATTCTTTTTCCATCATCATCATCATCAGATATGCAGATTACTTCATCCTTAGTGTGGTTGTCTGTTGCTGACCATTTGCAGTTGCATTGTTCATCAAACTCTGCTTCCATTGGTGCCACTGATACACTTGGTATTGATGATGCTGCGGCTGCCATTGTCATTAATGCTCTAGATGCCGCCATTGATGATACTGCTGTTTCTGCTGCTGCTGCTGCTGCTGCAACTTTATCTTCATGTTCAATCTCATTGTTGTACTCCTCCGCCTCCTCCTCCTCCTCCACCTCATCCTCAAACCCATCATCATTGAATACTGGAGCTTCATTGACAATGTTGCGATGTCCATATGCAAGAGTAGTGATTCCATCTTCAAGAATGTACCGTTTTTCATCAGCCTTACTGAGTGCTTTCTTCTTCTGAATGGTGGTCATGATTCTATGTTTCCTGGTACAGAACATCACCTGATCTCTATAGATGTCCTTTTCACCATAGAGACAGTCAATGTAGTCCTGAAAGACTATGTACCGTTCTGCATCAGGATGACTTTTTGGGAGCTCCTGTCCAAGAATTGGCCGTCTCACTCCCTTTGCTTTCTTGATAAGGCCACTCTTCAGTTGTGTCTCATCTGTAACATAGCATCTGCAAGCATACAGCTTGGAGCGCAGGCCGACATACTCATAGGGGGCTCGAGCTGCATACTCATCCTTGAATTTCCCTAGTACCATCTTGTTTGTCTCAGAGTAGCATGGGTGGTTGGCCGGGTACTCTGATGTATCGAATACGTTTCTCAACTTGTCTATATTCATGATATCCATATACATATCTTCAGTTTGGACATTGTAGAACAAGCTGTCAGTGTCCTGGTATAACAGTTTGAGTCGGTTTCCATAAATAGGTTTCATCACATCATAGTGAAACTCGTACATTAGAATTTTGCTCACATCAAGTACAGTCAGTCCAATATATATCGGCTTGTTCAATACAACCTTGTCTTGATGGAGTGTTACAGCGCATATGTTGTCACCAAATATGATGCGATCTTTGAATGTTGGACGTGCCACCAGTCTCTTCAACCTCCTCTCACAATTGACCAGCTCCATGTTCATCCGGTTCTTAACATTCTCCATTGTTTTTCCAAAGACCGCATTATTCATTAGCTTGAAGAAATTCTTTTCAAATTTGTTCGCTGATTTCTGACGTAGTCGTGTGTTGAGTTGAATGTATGGGGCCAAAAAGTCTTCTTGCTGGAATGAAATTCCACGGTGAACTTTGACAATTTTCAGTCCATGATTCACAGCCTGTTTCAGGAGTCTATAATGACATACATACTCCTTGCGGTTCTGCAGCGTTGTCATTAGCCTCACATATCCTGACTTGGGAGTCTTCTGGCTCTCTGGAAGAAAAGGGAAGTCGTTGTGATCATCCTGTAGCTCTTGAGGATACTCGACGTCGACTTCTAGGATGTATCCCATTCGCTGATTGTCTGGGATTCTATCTATATGAGCAGCCACCTCCTCCAGTTCTTCTTGACACATCCATCGAAATTTTCGGCAAGGTAGTGGGTTGCTCATAGCCCATCCATAAAGATTGTTGGCATCGGTGTACAGCAAGTAGGATATTGGTTTCTCTGGATCCAGTGGTGCACCTGTGTATTTGTTGTTGGCAATCGAATGGCGGTGGACACATGTGGTTATTCCTCCTCGGATACCTCTTTCAACAAACATGTACATATCGTAATCGCTGAGAAGTTCCAATTCCGCCTGGGTGTATTTCAGCATGGCATCAAAAGAGAATCCTGGTGCAGTGAAGTAGTTGGCACAGTCAAGATTGTAGTTTTTTATGCACATGTCCCTGAAACTTTCAAACACATCAGCCAAGAGTAGAACATCCGTCTTTAGGTAGAGGTCACTGTAGTCCCCTAGTGTTCTACATCCAAAATGTTGCCAGACCAATTGTGCATGGGCATAGTCCTCATCACTGATTCCACGA